>JAVDOI010000020.1:5782104-6318659 GCA_032191485.1 Leptoclinus maculatus | reverse complement strand
CACATCAAAGATGTTTTATTGTGAAGATCACGACATCACCTTTTCTCCTCGTCTCACTCCAATCGGAGAAACGCTGGCTGGCCAGTTCGACGTACTCTGCTTTTTATCGTTATGTTAGCAAGCACATACATTAAGACAATGATACGAGTAGAAGCGCTCCGGATAGTTACGGAGTCACAGTGTGTTCACATGTTCACACGCGATCGTCAGAGCCCACGGAGGTATTCTTAACACCCCCCCCCCCCCCCCCCCCCCACCCCAAAAAAAAAAATTCGGATTTACACTGATCTCAGAAATGGTCTCTGGAGTTCTAAAAACGGCGGAAATCCGCCGAACGGCGGAAAAGTCTCATGCCTGTAAAGGCCATTCCTCGTACAAAAAGTAGAAGCTTTTTGTTAGCTTTTTAAAATAGTATGCTAACCACAGCAGCAGAGGCATCCGACATTTCTGAGCTAAAACAACCAGTGAAAAAAAAAGAATTCTCCTACGACAATTTCACATGTCAGCCATATTTTGTGCCCGATTCTCACCAGGGTCCACAAGCTGTCCCTCTGGCTTCATTTCCTGCTTTCAATAATACAACCATCCATCTGCGTCATTCTGCTTCAGTATCACTTAAACCCAAGTGGCCTAAATTTGGATTTAATTGGCCCAAGTGATTTAAGCTGAGACGGATAATGTAGTGGATTAGAAGGATTTGAATCGTTTTAAACACAAAACAGTGATTAATAGAGATTAATTGCTTCAACAAGTTGCGATGTGGTGTTTTTTGATAGTCTGAAAAGTTAAGCAGTTCCAGGTGTAGAACCCAGGGGTGCATCACAGCTCTGGAAAATGGTACATTAATGTCCCAACTCCCTTTATTGCATATTTTGCTGGGTTACAGTCTTGGCAGACTAATCAATAGCAGAGCCAGATTTCAGTCCTGTTTTTAATTAATATTTTCTTCTTTGCAGCCAAACCTATTTTTTCCCCAAAACACAATCCCTCTTCATTTTTACAGCATCCATAAATCAAGCGTATTTTAATGTCCATGCACAAACTATTTGGAAACAATGTCTGAATGATAATGATGTACAGTATATGTCTGTGTTTTACCGTACCTGGGTGGGCAGGGCTGAGTTTTGCAGTCCTGCAGGAGTTGCGGGGGCCGACTGGAGCTCACACACAGGCTCTGGTCCGCTGCCTCCCTGGTCTGCTTGTTCAGGCAGATGACCACAGCCTCCTGCACACCTGGGATTAGGCAGCAACAAGCAATCACAAGGGATGTTCAAAGAACAATGAAAGAACCACCTAATGTGCAGGGTTCGATCAGCTTTTATATTTTAATATAATCGCTGTACCATATCTTCTTAAAACGAATGCCCAAAAAGGGTTAGCAAACACATAATGTTCTTGTTAGGCATGTCTTCCATATTGATGATGAAAGCAAGCAATGATTGTACCGGAGCAAAACGAGCATCAAAACAGTACAGCTGGCTGCTTAAAGTTCTGGCCTGAACAAACTTTTAAGGGTGTGATGTCAGGTCACGTTAAAAGCAACGCAACATAAATCACAGAGTCTGCTTCGAACGTTGGGGACAATAACAGTGGAGCAGGCACTTCAAATGCCACAGTGGTGTGATGGTCCACAGGAGCGCAGCCCTCAGGGTGTGTATGTGACATCTGATCCCACTCTGTAATCATCGCCGAATGGGAGTTTGTTGGGTTTGGGTGAGCGCACACACACACACACACACACAGACTTTCACAAAAGCCTACGCCCATGTGCAGAAATTAAGTTACACTTGCACACTTTAGACGTTAACACACAGACACACGATTCAGGCGTACAGGCTTAGATGTGGAGATTAAAGTGGGGCTCAACGAATGTTGGCTGGATGTTTAGGAAAGCTATCTCTGTCTGGCACGGTACTCATTGAGAGTCGGTGACGTATGACCTTTAGGGTTAAACCATCCATTATCATATAATATTATATAACTTACTTCCACTTCAAAGCACATACTGGCATGGCTTTTGTCATCCACTGACATGAGGTCACCGGTTACTGCTGTGACATTTCTGTTTAATACAGCTACTGGGACAAACTCAAACAAAAAGTATGGTTTGCCTTCAGGATGTACACTGACTGTAAGCAACATCATGTGCTTGCTGTATTTATACAATAAAAACTATTCTGTGGTGGGTTTTATGTAAGACAGACATTCATTGTCTCCAGTGGTTGTATCCTCCTGACTTTTCCTTTAGCGCCACTGTTGACATTTGTGGTTTTGAGTGAAATTTCTTAATAGACTATTAATCTCGTTAACTTTTCATCTTTGCATTCCCATCATTTCTTATACTATATATTTACTCTCTCATATTACAAAGGGCAATAATGATCCATACCTCCACCACAACTCTCTGAGCACTCCGTGAACCCCTCGTACTCCCAGTCGTGCAGTTCCTCTCTTTCGGGTGTCTCCCGCTTCCCCTCCTCCTCCTCTTCCTCTTCCTCCTTTTCGCTTTCTTTTCCTTGGCCCAAAACACCAGAGCAGGGAGTGCGGTAGCAGGGCTGACTCGTGGCATGCTTCACCCCCTCACACTCATCATCCGGCAGGTCAGCAACCGTTTGTGAGAAGGAGAGCAAGACCTGGCACTTGACCCTCCGGCGCTGGGTCCCGGGGCCGCATGTCCTGCTGCAGGCCTGCCAGGGACCAGGGATGAAGCTGGAGAAGAGAGGCAACAGGTTTGAGAAAACAGTAACGGGACAATTAATCCCACACAAAAAAATATAAATAAAATGCTGTGGTTTTCGTTAGTTTGCTTCACATGCCTATGTAAGACGGCATGGAAAGGCAGTTACATTTTGGATTTGAAAAGGACTGTTTCCAAACCAGCAGTGCTGACTTAAGAAGTATTAAGAAAGAAAGTCACAGGTTTATTGTGCATTCCTCCTCTTTACAGATTTTTGTCATTTACTGCTAAATTCATAAACCCACGGAGAATTTATGAAATCCTGTCCTGCTGCGGTGAATTGTACAGCTGCGAAGCATTAGGATCAGTCATTCTTGGATAAACGGCTTTCATGCTCATCCTTCCTCATCCTAAAGAACGGACCAGGAGAAGGAAATACTTGTAGATCGTTGGCGTTCATGAATGCCTTGAAGGCCATTCAAGGTTGGGTGTGAGTTAGAGCCCAGAAACTGAACCATCACCTCTCCATGGCTTTGGGAGAGTTTAAAGACATAATAAAACTGGAAAGTGAGAGACAGAGAGATGTTTGAATCCCTCTTGATCTTGGCCAAAAGTAGTTCTGATGATTCAGCGATGTTAAGATCTAATGAGAAAGACCATAGACCCTGTACCATTTCGCCCCTTGTGTTCATAAGTGCTTATGTAGCAGTGGGAGTATTCTCATTATGGAAGATGCAGATATAAAGACCAAACAGCATTTGTACCACATGGTGCAGCTCGTTATGCAAACAGTTATGCACCTGTTCTCTGGGTCAGTAAAACTACCAAAGAAGCTTCCTACAGCATACATTATCGTGTACATGTGTCTCCGAGAGGTATCTATTAAATGAGCAGCATTCTTCCTTGGTTAAGCAGTCGGACCACAACACAAGAGCACCCTGCTGTTTTATAAGATGCCTCAATAAAGAGCTCATAATTACAGCTCTTTATGACTGCCCAAGGACTCGGTGAGTTTTGGACAAACAAATGAATCACCGGCAGTTAGACCCTGGAACACAAGCAACAAAATCAACAAGCGAACCCACAGAAATATTTATCTTAATGAGTTGTTAAAGTACATCTGTCAGTTCAAAAACAGTCCTGATTTCATTCATGGACGGAAACAACACATTTTTGTGATATCCGCCAAAGCCCCCATGCGAAATCATATCAATTCAATTTGCATCAATGGAAATATCTTCTTTACTCATGGTGGTGGTAAGGTGAAAAATAAAGCTCTTTTGGCCGAGCTGTGGAACATATCGGTTTAATCTTTCACGAAGTTGCACAGCGGTTGGCTCAGGGCAGGCATAAGTTCTGGCAATGGAGGTGCAATAAGTCTAGCACAGGAATTTCCCTCTCTTTCCGTTCACATCCGTAACCTGGCCCCATATGGTAGGCAGATATTGTTGTTGGCTAGTGAATGACTGCATATTATACACAGATATTTATGTGCTTTTGGAGGAAAGACGTGTTTTTTTATTTTTTTTCAACAGAGCAAAGTCATATGCTTTGGCATTTGTCTCTCTCTCTCTCCCTCCCACTTTCTCGCTCCAAAGATAAGTCACAGTAACAGATGTTTTGAACTGGCTAACATGGTCGCTAATACAAGTCATGCAAGACACTGGGTAGAGTCCAAACATTGTCCACCTTCAGAAGACAGCCTTTATTAGTCAATTGATGTGGGACAAGAACATCTGGAACATCTGAGGCTTGCTGAGGTAATGCTGGTAGTCAGTGACTGAACGGTCCACTGGCTTCCAAAAAGATGTTTTTCCTTTTTCACCATCAGCTTCCCCTTTTTACCTTGCATAACCTCATACATTACTTAGCTCTGATGATACACACCTTCACTGGAGCGAAACGTCTAACTTTTACTCATCTTGACAAAACCGTCCTGCCATTGCATCAGACAAACATTTGGCATCCAGGTGTACAAAGAGACATGCACTCAACCAGGTGCATATAAAGCAGTACATTTTGACTTGTAAACGGCCATAGACATGAACACAAGACTCTGTGGTGGTTTCATGGCAGCACCAGGCCCTGTCTGCTTCAGTTTCACCTCCAGGTAAATCCTAAACTCTGTGTTGTGAAAACTGTTGTTGAAACTATGCATCTGGGATCTCACTGTTGCTTCTCTATCCCTGCAGATTGACAGTAATTAATGTTCTTGGTTATGAAGCTTGAGAGACATTTACAGCTTTCGCAGTTGCATCCTCCAAACGTATTTGTGGTATTGGGCCCCCCAACACCTGTGATGGTTTTTAACAGAACATTCACCTCTGGCCATATTGCAGGTATGTAGTCCAGAGGGCCAGTAAATGAATGTAGAATTACATATTCTAATGTTTGAATTGCAGTTCCCAAGAAAGCAGCAAATAGCGATCACTGTTATCCAACAGATATCCTTTTTTTGTGGGCATGCATGCATATGTGGGTGCATAGTACTCACGTTGGTTCCTCAGTGACGCTGATCTCCTCGTCCAGCTCTATGGCCTGCTTATGCCACACAGGTTTTGCCTCAACTGGGAGCGTATCTAGAGAGAAATACGCATCAAAGGTTGAGCATCACAAGAGAAAGTTGACAAAGTTTGACAAAAAAGCAACACTCTAGACCCACCTATGGACTTATAACAGGGCACGGTCACCAGGCACTCCTCTTTGATGTGGGGTTTGGTGGTGGGGTTACAACCTCCAGCATGGAGTCCTCTGTGATCGATGCATAACACCACCCTGTAGCGCAGACCCTGACCACAGGTCACCGTGCACTGGTGGTGACAGGACAGGAGATATAGTCTATAAACAACTGAATAACTGACGATCATTTTCACACACGGATAGGATAGAGTGTCAAGTCTTACTCCTACGGTTACATCGCTTTGCTTGTGTTTGACAGAAAGCCCTTGACTCGAGGGAAGTAAAGAAAGAGACCTTCCAAAATCCCTGCAGCTCTCTGCTCAGGAGTGAACTTTGTGTATCCGCTGCCAAAACAAGCGTTTAAAGGCAAGTTCACAAGGAAGAATGTCTTAGGTAAACAGCATCCCGGGTTTTCAGAGGGCCACAAATCTGACTCCTTGCGCCTCTGCTTGTGCCTGTATAACTGGCGAGGCTGAAAAAATCCCCATGAGGAAGTTCTCTGGGATATTTATGGGTTAATGTAACAGCAACTCTGCCAAATAAGTAAGCTAACCAGGAGTGTTAGATGATCCAGAAGCACCACACCGATAAGCCGGATGTTTTTGGCAAAGAAAGAGTTTTCAGAAGACGTGCTGTTGACTTTTGGGGTTTTGATTAAAGCCTTGTTTATTTTGGATGGTGTGTTCAAGGGCTCGGGTGGTGAAGGACACTCAAGTTGAGGTCAGCGGTGCTACTCAAGAGTCACACAGTAAGGTTGTGTTTGAACTTGAGCAGTTGCAAGTGTTCCCTGTCATGTTAGAAAAAAGCTGACGGATACCTGAAGAGACGACAAAATCACAGGTCTGGTTGTCCGCAGAGTATATTTTTGTTTCTCAACAAGACAATTAATCATACTTTTCTTCACTTCGTCTAACTCCACGGGTTAATTAAGACCCACTGTGGTGGTCCACAGACTCTGACTTCCCAGGTGGTAACAGCTACAGAACACCGAGACACACATCTATTTACATATTGGTTACTAGACATTTCTAGCTGAACTTTCTAAACATGTCTAGTTTTGTGGTGCTTTACACCGCCTCGCAAAAGAACTGAAATCAATTAAGGCTCAGCGTGACCTTTACATTTCCTTTTCTTGGCCATATATTTGCTGTGTAAAAGACAGAATTTAAAAAAGGGCACCTACGGGGGACCACTCCTGTGCCAGCCAGGTGGGGCAGTCGAAGGTGTTGCAGGGCTGCAGGATAGCTGTCTTGGGGGAGTAGAGACACTTCCACTCCTCAGTGGTAGTGATGACACCCTGCATGTCTTCCTCCACGCAGGACACTGAGCGACTCTGGATGCCCCCGCCGCAGGAGGTGGAGCAGGCGGTCCACGGACTGCTCTCCCATCTGACATCAAGAAAAAGCTCAGTCATGAAGTCACTCATGGAGACTGGTGAATGTTACTATTTCACCTCACGGTTGTGAATACATACCGAGGCAGGGGTTGGTAAAGGTCATATGGCATAATTTGCTTGTAGCCGTCACTAAAAGGCAGAATCGATAACGGAAATGAGGATTTATAATGATGCAAGCTGCTGTTGACTTAATCGTGAACAAGGAGTTAAAATTGTTTCGTTGTCTTTAAAGAGGTTTGTCTCTCACCTGGCCAGGCAGGGCTCCATGTTGCACTCCTGGAGTTTGGGTTTAGGTTTGACGTTCTCTGGGTAATAATGGCAGTACTGATCCACAACCACCCGGCTACTCCTAAGGTCAAAGCACTCTGCTGAGGTTAGCTGGTACCCTACAGAAGAAAAAAAAAAAAAAGTCAGTGTTCCCAAAAGAGCGTTTATCAAAGATGTTGTCATTCATCTGCCACAGGAGAGCACTTTTCAGTATCACAGCTTTCTTAGTACTTAGTCCACAACGTGAGCAGTGCAACTCCACGCTTACCTCCACCACACGTGACGGAGCAAGGGAAGAAGTCGGTCTCTCTCCAGCGGTGGATGATGGGCTGGTAGTAGATGTACTGGACCACACTGTCTGCTCCACTGGCAAACTGCACCTACGGAAACAGTGTTCATGGTGTGACCACTAAATCTTTTTACTACTGTGCTCTTCAGCAGGGCTTTCATTTTATCATAACACGCCTAAAGGAGGATGAATGCAACCAAAATGAGTTTAGAACGTATAGTTTGACATTTTGGGAAATGCACTAAAGTGTCAGTCCCACGTCATTATGTGTTTCTACTGGGTGAGGAAATAAAACATTGTTAACACGCAACTGCAATTTCTGGTTTAACAGAGCCCTTTATGAACTGCAGCCAAGCTAGTCAGCAGCTAAGTAACACAGCAACGGCCCGTCATTATCTGATGTATAGCTACATGTAGATAGTGTCATGTTTGACCGTACGTAACTTGAAATGTCAGTTTCTGCACATTCACAGGTTGTAGCAGGATACAAAATGTCTTTATAACAGGCCATTTGTGTCACATGTTTATTAGTGTGTGTGTGTGTGTGTTTTGTTTTGTTAAGGAAATTTCATACAGTGTCCTAAATATTCCAGCAAATATTTTTCTTCTAACCTCATGCCTCAACCATATTGAACAAAAATTCCCAAAGTCAGATTATACCTTCAGCACATATAAGTCAAACTCTGCTGCCACTCATTCACATGTTTACAGTGGAGAGACTTGTCTGGCAACTTTTTAATGTGATTTTCCATTCGTCCAAATTTTTTCCAGCACTGCGATATGAATTGGCTGTTTGCCTCGTAACAGATTAGAAAATGATGCATTTATAGCCTCTCAGATTTCTGTCTCCTGAATTCCCATTCATTGTCCGGTCCTGACTTGTGTGTTCATGAGGGGGGGAAGTTTTCACAGGCGTTTCCCTGTCCTGACTGTATGATTTTTAATGTCCACTCACTGGCCCTAGTCTGAGAATGTAAGCGTGTGTGTGTGTGTGTGTGTGTAACGCATACACACACACACACACACACACACACACACATGAAACGTATGCTCCACTACTGTATTTATGAAGTGAATTTATGTTGTGTTATGTTTTAAAACTTACTGTAAGTAAACCACATGTGTTATGACTCTTCTTCAAGGACCGACATTCCACCATGAATCAAATACAAGTTTTAGAAATTTAAGCTGAGGGAAACCGAAGAGTCGGGTGATAAATTATACTACAAAAAGTGTACTGAATGAAAATATTGAGTGGTGCAGCTTTAAGTCACTTGAATCAGTGTATTCATGCTTACTTTGACTGTGAAGTCGGCTCCAAGGGGGCCGATGATTCTCAGGACCTCCTTATCCGAAAGTTTCTGGTAGTCCAAGGTGGTGTTCTCCAGGTGGTACTGCCCTGATTTATCCAAGATCAGCTCATCTTCAACCCCTTGTAGAGTCTTACTCTCCACGTCTAAAGAAGAAATAAAGTAGATAGCTAGAGCACAATGGACACATCAGTCCCGATATAGATATATAGGTATAGTATTCACAAAATTCAAAATCTGTCTTTGATAAATGATAGTCAGAATTTCTTGTCTACATTTTTCATCATTATCGAAAGGATGACTTTCATTTATCACAGACCTTCCGTCAGATCTAGTTCCATAAAGAACGTGGACTGGCTGCTGCGTTTGTTTGCAGGCAAACAGACTTCTCTTTGGCAGCGGTACAGGGTATAAGGTAGATTTTAAGAAAGCTTTTCCCCCTGCTTGTCCTCACTTCAACCCTGGCCCAACAGGGTCAGCGTGGAAATTTAAACAAAAACAACTGGTTACAACAAGCAGTAACCAGCAGCAGTCATCATGTGGGGACAGATGGTTATAATTTAAGTGCACCGTGGCCAAAAAGAACAGGGGGAAATATTTCATGAAATATTCGTCCATTCAGAAAAAAGAACCTCTTTCGGCCTGGCTCGGGAAGCAATCCGTCAACTAAACGTGGAGCAAAGGATAGGTAAAGGGAGATGGACCATTTGTTATCGATTTGATCCAGTGGGGAGTTTGATGCCAGTACTTTGACATCGGTGATATTCGCTGGAAGCCTCAAACCTTCTCAGAGCCAGGGCAGAGGGGAGACATACCTCTTCTCTTGAGCTACTTTTATCACCAGTATTCATGAGAGAGCCTAAAATATAATATATTTTAGAATAAAAGGTTAATTTTAGATTGTTATTTGGGTGAGATATTCATTACAAAAGGTCAAGCAAAAAACACATAATGAAAAAGTAATATTCTTGTTGAGTCACAAGTCTTCAAAACATAACACGACCTGCAGTAAAACTCCCAGAGCACATTCAGAATACTTTAATGTTTAATGTGCAGGTATTTGGAAATAAAAAAACACTGCCAAATATAAATATCATGTACAACTGTTTGGGATGGAAGGGCACCCTAGACCTACCAGGACTTACACAAGTGATCCGGGCCTTTCAGGACTAGACGTACATGACGACTCTTATAGGGGACGGCAACAACTGTGTCCTCAGCTTCAGAGAGACAGAAGACAAAGAGAGCATACAGTATCGATCAATACTTATAGGAATGCAATAAAGTCAATATAATAACAACTGGCAATACAGATACAATCAGAACACAGATTGATTTGACTTGTAAAATACAAGATAGCACCGTAGGGTGAAACGGCAGACGACAGGAGGGTTAGTCTCATTAGTATTCATTTGGGTGAGATGTGAACTTACATGCTGCCAATTTATGTTTTGTTATCATGCTGAGTACGACATTGACATTGTTTTTGCCTCAGTCAATAAAACACGATACAGTCATTCTAATTTATATTAATTAAAATGAACATTTACTTTTTCCTGAAGCATGCTGGGATTTGTAGTGTCCCCGCACCAGTCTGCAAGATGAGCCATCTCCATTGCAGACACCGCAGTTGTCCTCCTTTGCTGTGCTCCCCAACTCAAGATCACACCCTACAATCTATAATACACAGACAAATACATGAACATAAACATTCCCCCAGCATTGTACAGCAACCTGATTTCAAATTTTCAGCTTTAAAATAAACTCCAATTAAGATGCTCTGCAAAAAAAAAAGTACTCATGTTGGTTTCTTTAGACCTTTAAAATTGAGTTTATTTAAGAAAATGTCTTCCTCTGGGTTCTTCCATATTCATACCAGATCTATTGTTTTGTATTTCTAAGATAGCATGACGCATCCCCTGGGAGTTGATCGCGAGTTTTTCCAAAAATGTTCCCCAATGTTTTTTGTCAGACATTATCTGCAACCATCCGTAGTTGATTGATGGAGTTTTTTCGCGACTTCTGTCGGTAAGACAAAACCAAAACCGCAGTGTGATTCTAAGCATGGCAAGAGAGTGAATTAAAATCCGTGCGCGTCTCTTTGCAGACACACAACGCCTCGGGACGTAATTTCATTCGAGCGGAAAAAAATGCATTGTAAAGTATTTCCTGGACTGTCAGTCAAAGGCCCCAATCTCAGATATTATTCTCAATGGGACTTCATTTGTAAAGCAGATGGCATGACGTTGTAACTCAATCTTCCATAGGTTTTTTGGATGATTTACTTTTTGGCTCTTGAATCCAAATACACTGTAATGTATGTAACATGTGAGCCAGTAAATATATCGTTGTGTTTTGCTTTTTACGGGCGTATGTGGGCGAGATTTTCTATGATTTTCTCAATTCGGAGATTGGAAGTCACCAATTCCTTCACTGGCACTTACAGTTTTGGGCAAAATAAGTGTTTTGTATTCTATACGTGTATCCATTTGTATTCTATATTCAACCGGATATATCCAAAGAATCGTATCTGCAAAAATCTGATATTTTTATGTTTCCGTAAAAGCTTTTAATCTATCCAGCTGAGTAGACACTATGTGTATGCTTATTAGCATATTTGTTCTTGAGTTCTCCAAAACTGCATTCAGTTTAATCTAAGCATGTGGCTGTTCTCAACACACTGGCATGAGACTACAATCTGGAGGACACATATTCCAGATTTCCTTAATAACAACTGATCGAAATCACATGTATTGGTTTCTGAGACGTCTGTCTTGGGACCCCAAAATTGTGTAAATGTCCCACAGTGAAATCTGTGTATATTTGGCTTCTTGTGATAGATAAATTAAAAGAAATAAACAATAAAGCTCTCGACTTCTTTCTCCTACCTGGCAGACTCCGCTGATGCACATGTCCAAGGACTCGGTGTAACAGCGTGTCCCGTCCAGCACCTTGGGCGCCAGCTCCATCAAAAGGCCCGAGCCCTTGGCTTTGCACTTGAGAGCGCAGGGGTTGTCCGGGTCATTGTACACAGGCAGCCACTCGTGGTACTGACCCTGGTATCGCACGTCCGCATGAGCTGAACACTGCTGGGCACGGAAATCACCTGCATCTGGAGGGCAATCCTGAGGGTCAGAAAAATATTTAGCCATATTTCTGCAATTAATGCGAGGCATAGCACTATTGTAAATGTATGTGGTGGAAGGATTGTTGTTACTGCGGTTGCTGAAACTCAACATTGTGATCATCATATTAAATTACAGCTGAACTTCTCACTTGCTCTGTAACAATAGGATCCTAAATCACTAAATTCCACCTCTTACCATAAACATTCGTCATATTTGCACAGTTCCACCACACAGAATTCTCAATCACAACTTGCTCAGTTTAATTAAATTAGAAAAACACATGAAAGCTCTCCTGATATCCATTACATAAAGATGAGCTGGCTGAACTTACCACATTACTGCATGTGCGATATTTGATATTCTGCCCTTCACAGGTCCTGCGGAAGAATTCAAAACGAACATGTGGGTGAGGTAGTAAATGATAAAAACAAACCACAATGCACACCAATAAACTCTGCCCGAGGCAGCTGGTATTCCAACCGCTGACTGAGCGTTTTTGGAATTGCAGAGCAGTGATCGTGACAGTGATTAATTCACACAGTGTGACTACACATAAATACAAAGTTAACTGATAACAGATCAAACTAAAATGACAAAGAATCAGGTTACTGTGTTATTCTTTTGTGTCACAAATCATTACGGTGGCATTTAGCTTCACAATAATTACTCAAAATACAAGGTGACTAAAAAATGGCTGATGTCAGCCTCGCAACCACTTTTAAAAGTTAGTGTTGAGCCCTGAGGAACAACAATATTTGGATAAAACAGGAAAAATTAAAACTTCATGAAATGGAGGGGGAAAAAGATAAATAGGAAAAAATTATAACAACAAAACTTTGTGATCGGTCTTTAAACAAACCATTGCTTTATAAACCAGCAGTACTGCACATACATTAGTAAAGCAGACACTGTAGGGTCCTCCGAGCGGTGTCTGCTGAACAGATTGAAGCAGTTTGAATCAAGACTCTCTGCATGACAGTCTGCAGTGTCTTCGCCCCAAATTATAGAGCTAACCACTTATTGAAAATTAGGATTCCTTTGTGCTTTGATGCTGAGTGATGATAAACTATTGATGGTGACTATGATAGGGCAATTATTCAAGACCCCAGTGGGAGCTAATCAAAGGATATTCTTTTGAGTTTGGGAACTTTAGAGGAATTCCAGTGTCGTCGGCCCTTAGCTAATCTGGAATCATGATTGGAGGCAACGTCGCAGAGTTTGGACTCACGGATGAACGAGGCCTCAAAGATTTTTACAATATTATTCCAGAGAGCCGAGGGAGTGTATGTGAAGTGCGTGGCATGGCAAGAACATTAGACCCTGTGACGTACCCAGACAGTCCCTTCTGCCAAGCCAAACAGGTCATAGGGCTTGGACCCAAACAAGAGACTTTCAAAGACCAAGAGCTGAGAGACAGGTACCAAAGATCTGGATCAGTGGGACGAGCTATATATAAACTAAAAAAAAGAGGCAAAGGGAATTAAATGAATCTCCATTTTCATTTCCTCTCGACTTTGGAAGCTACAAAGTGGAGGCTAAGCAGAAGTAGGGCTGGGGCTACACATTCATCATGGCGTCATCATAGGTTGGGGGAAAACGACTAGAGCACACAACACATAACTCACAGGCTATGACCCTGCTCTCTACTGCCAAATATGCACAAAAGACACAAAGACAGTACAGAGAGTTTGCTCATCAGTTAAAACCAATGACATCCTCAGACAAGAAAGGAACTCAAATCTGTTGTAACCATGAAATCATCTTAAAATATTGGACATGCAGTCAAATTCGCTTGGCTCGTAATGTCCATATATATGTCATCAACTCTTCTCGTTAGATTGAAAGTAATTGCAACCAGCGTTCCGTAACCTTTGCCATAACATTGATGCACTAGAGGCGAGCGGGCACATGACAATGTGGAGATGGTAATGGCTGAAATATGCTTTTATACTGCGAGCTCTGCTCTTGATCAATTTAGGAAATCAAAGAAAGGTAACATGAAGTTGAGAAAGATGAAGCCACAGCAGAAAAGGGGTCTACTTCTTCCCTTTGTCAGTCAGTCAGTCCAACTTTTTAGTCCACAGCGAGATGTCTTGGCGACTATTCACCCAGATTGTATTGAAAGTTGTATGATATGACCATGGTTCCCAGAGGATGAATCCTATGGGCTTTAATGATCCTCTGAGTTTTCATCTAGCACCACCAGCACATCAAAGTTTCAACTTATCCACAAGATGGATTGGAACAAAATTTCATACGTAAATTCCCGGATCCCAGATGACGTATACCTAGTGATGAACTGACTTACTGGAGCCGAAATATATCAAGAAGTAATTAGATGGAATGACAATTGGAACAGACATGGCCCCCCTCTGAATTTCTACATTTCGAAATGTAAAATGATTTTGGATTCTGCATACACAGAGTGTTGTTGTTGGTTCTGACATGGGCTCCGTCTCACTGTAGAGAAGCTGTTTTTAGCACTGCACAGAGGGTGGTCCCCCGTTCTGTGAAGTAGGAGACGTAATCAAGGTGCCAGGCCAAAGTTAATTAAAGCAACTTAATTAGTCATTGCCTTGGAGAAAAATTCACTTTTAACTACCGCGCCATTTAAAGATAGACTTTTAACACAGCTGTGGCATGGCTTTGGTGAAATACCAAAATGCCACAGTCATTTAATGCCACAGCTTATAATTTCAGCTAATCAGTGACCCAATTAACAGTAGAAACATCCTCATCAGCGGTGAGAAGTTATTTGCAACTCCGCTTAACTTGTCCCTTTGTCCCTAGGACTGCTTATCCGCTTATCATTGGGGTTCATGACTCTTTCAATTATTTTAACAAAGTCAAAATAAAGTCAAGGCTGGCCTCTTTTTATAAAAATAAATAACAAAAAGAAAAACCCCACTGACGTTTCTGCCAACCACGAGCCTCATAAAATAAATTGAGCGACGCTTTCTCTTGCCCGCGACACTCAATCCATATGTCCACACATGCTTCAAAATGCTGTTGTTAATAATGGAGATTGCGATCAAGTGAAGGGGACTAATGAGGGGCCGGGCGATCTGTGTTTAGTCTGTACTCTCCATGTGCCCTTTTGGGACATTGTCTAACTCCCGTGCGTTTCTGCATTAGCAGCAGGTCCCTACTTGTGTATGTGTGTGTGAGCGTGTGCGTGTGCTTAAAGGTCAGGGAGTTGGAGTGGTTTGGAGGGTGTTACAGGCCCGTTTCCAGCCTCTCTTTCCAAAGAGTCACACACACACACACACACACAAGGGGCCTTGTGTTGTGCTTTTTAATGACGCCGTTTGATCTGCCACCCGGTTCCAGGCTCCTGCTCTGTCATTCCCACGCAACAGCAGGCTGAGGTGGGACGGAGAGTCCTGCCATTTCCTCAAGAACCCCATACGTTACTGCCACCGCCAAAGGACATACAAGTTTGTAAACATACCCGCCAGGACTTACATGAGCACGTATCTCTACACACACACACACATACACACACAAACACTGCCTACAACCCATATGGAGCTCAAACCCCAAACACCTCTTAACACGTCAATTGCTTTTACAGTCAGTAGCATTCTGAGGTGTGCCTGACCACAAAATTCTGGGCAAGCCGAGAGAAATGCCTGCTGCTGATATCATTAAATGAACTCCTCAAAAAGCCATTGACCTCAATGTTTACAGTGCAGCACATGGGGGGTCTGGCACTTTGAGTTTGAGGTTTTGACGGCCTGAAGCTTTTTTTAGCCTGGCTTCCCAGCACTAGTGCAGACAGATTCATGGCTATTCAGAGTACATCTCCATTGTGACCTCCGGTATGATCTGCGCTGTTTTGTCAGTGTGTCTTTGGACAGTTTTGTAATGTTTTATGATCTCGCTGGCTGCTCCTGGATCTCCCCCCCCCCCCCCCCCCCCGAAGCCCCATACAGTGAAACAGAGGTGACTTTGGCAGCAAAGCTCACCGGCTACCTTTAGTGAGAGAGCAATGCATTCGGGGAACTGTAAAATAGAGGAATGCAGTGAAGTCACCCTGCAGTTATTTCCCAGTCTATAAATGTGACAGCATTGCTATGGAAAACATACCCTCTCGTTCCGTCTTTCTCCTTTTTTCTTCTCTCTCTCTTGTTCCTCAAATCCATTTGTAATTGACCACTTTGCCCAGTACACTTGGCTTCGAGCTTTAATCTTGAAGCCCACAGGGTTAGCTTGAAGCCTAACCAACCGGGTGACTTTGGCAACAGGATGAAAGGACCCGAGGGGTCCAAAGTGCAAGTTCCAAGTTCGTCCCGAGACTTAAGCCGAGATGATGAGCAGTGGGAATCCAACCGATGTGGGTTCATTGCTTGCAGAGCCCAAAGTCCATCACAGAAAACACTTCTTAAAAGTGACACGTATCGATTGTTATGCTTACATTGGTTAAGAGACGTTACAAAAAATCTGAACCCGATTGTCACGGATGAATTCAGTCTAGACAGTTTTAGAAAGGTGGATGGGCAAGTGATCTCAGGTGACCCCCTCAGGGCTATTTAACATCCACAGGTATTTTGAGCACTTCCATTCCAGCCCATGGGAACGGAGCGATTGGTGAGATTTACTCACACTATTAGGGACGCTGTCTGGATTTATTTTGCAGAACGACCGTGAGCAACAGAATAAGAGCCCCCCCCCTGCTTCCCACTCTTGAATCTTAAAGCCATGATATGGCACTTTAATGGAAACCAGTCCAACCCCCAGTCAGGACATTGCTCTTTAAAAGATGAGATTACCTCCAATAGTGTTTGATCACACGCTTCCAACTATTACATAGCATCATTCTTTGAGTACTGCAGTCGTAAATTTCAATGTATTTTGTATGTCTCTGGATTTAATAATAGCAATTCGTGCAGCACAACCTATCTCAAATATGCGATGTTGTATAGGCATGAGCAGGAAATGTGTTGTACCTCATATTGCACTATGGAAAAAACACGAGCATAACCCATGGTGTTGCCCACTACATCGTCACACAGAGTTTGTATCAGGCTTTAGGGTGAGTAGTGGCTGATAGGCGGCCTTACTTGGAACTGAGGCATCGTCTGAGGGAGTATGAGGCGCCTCCTGCACAGGTCCGGGAGCATTCACTCCATGAGCCCCAGGCGTCCCACAGAGTGTCTCTGTCCTCTTCTGACCGGGCCGTCCGCGAGCTCTACACACCGGGAGAGGAGACATGACTTTGAGCAGAAGTGAAGGAGGAAGCGAAGAGTTTGTGCACAGGAGTGATCCGTCATGGACATCCTTTGTGCGGTTTCCAGTCCATCCATTCAAACCAATGCTACGTTGTCTTTATGTTAAATCGTTCATCTTAATATCTGCCAAGACCCAACTGAACATTGCGACATCATAAAACTGAGTTATGCTCTCCTCGTCTCCCTTTTGCCATGGGAGCAACCCGTATGCATAATCCCCAGTCATATGACTTGTGGCCTCCTCTTGTTTAAACAGATTGTCTTGCAGAGCACACAAATAAAAGCCAAAACTGCTAGTTGAGAAGCTGAACTAAATTTCAGGAGCAGCGGAAAACGAAACACAAGTGCATGTGACAGGATGAGAGAGCCTGCAAGGGGAAGTAATCAAAAGCTCTCGACTTTTTCTCCCTTTGCATATCTCAAGTGTCTGAGTCATCCTTCATATGATGAACTGTTAGTCCTCTCCTAAACTCCGTGCCTCACGTGTGTGTGCGTCTCCCTCTGTTAATTGCGTCGTGCTGTATTTGGCAGCAGAGACAGGGATATTACTGCGTGATCCAAAGTCAATATTATGAGAGGATGAATTGTGCGACTGCAAGGACAATGTGCATCTCAGATGTAGCGTGACAGCCAAAAAGTAAAGTCCTCCCCACCCCTCTATATTACACTCTTTTAACTCCTCTTTGCCCTACAAGGCCTTTCGTATTTTCAGATTAGATTTGACTGGACTGACTCACCTAGACAAGGTGTTTATTTGTAAGGCTGGCACTGGCATCTGATGTGGATTCATCTACTGCTCCACATGAGTTATGTTTCTTTGTCTTGGCTTTACTCAGCGGCCTAGATCTCAGCAGCCTAGCTCTTCTCAATGCCCTTTGCAGGTCTGACTGGAGTGAAGTCCGAGAGCTACGTTATAGGCTCAGATTGTATGAAAAAGGAAAATAGATTGCTTTTGCTGTCTAGAACAGGGGCAGTTTAGCTCTGTGGAGGTAATACACTCAAAAGCTGCCAAAAACAACCGGTTCTATACCTGTTGAATGGATGAAAACCTGGAAAATGAGAAGAAGAAAAAAAAGACTTGGAACTTGGAACCGACGCTGGGACAAATCATCCACCTCCTATGTCAGCAAGAATCTGGTTTAAAAGACTAGAAGTGCAAACACATTCAATAAAAAAGAATATGCCGTTCAACAGAGGCTTTAATGGCAATGAAAAGGAAAAGATGGATGTGAGAACAAATTATCATTTTTTTTCCAGAGTAGCTTGAAAATGTAGGCAGTCTTTCTGGTGTTGGTGAAGCATGAAAGAATATTTAAAAATTGCAGAAATGCAGCTTTTGTGCGCTTTAGACAGCCTCCCACCACGGGATCTTTACACGACCACGACGGCCGTTTAAGCTGGCACATCCCGCAGAGCTTTTGACTTAAAAAATCCCAAATCCCGCAGATTAGGAATGAAATGCGAGGGACAACAAGAGCCCACTTACACCCTGAACACCCTGAATAAGGCCGGGACTATGCGAACTTTATGTGTAACACCTGCTCTTTATGCCCACTGAGCTGACAAACGGTTTACAGTCAATGTCCCAGCTTGCACTTGAGATACACAGACTTGAGATTCTAGAGGAAAAACTCAGGATACGCCAAGTTATTTTGACCTCTTTGGCCCCTTTTCCCCCAACAGCATGGCATTGTGCCTCGTGTACAAACATGAATGGATCTTGCAGAGGAAAGTAGATACAAGGTAATAATACTGCCTTGATTATTTTCTTTGGGTCGCGGGAGCAAAAACACCCATGCCGTACACGCTGCGGAGCAGGGTGGTGGGTTTACATTATTAAAAGTGCGTGGGGACCGATATAAATGGCTGTCAGAGCCGATGACGCCTGAGGAACAGCAGAGGGGAACGGCAAGACCTAAACACGCAGCCATCGGAGCATGCGGCCAAACATATCGGCGGTGGCACTACTTTCTGCACGGGGCCAACTATTCCAATGTTTGGATCCACAGTAAATAAACACAGGCTGTGCTCTGGGCAGCCGGTTAGCACACCACCTCAATACTCCTTTGAAAAGCAATCAGTGAATTTTACACTCAATTACGGCTGGGAGCTGTGTGTGTTGCGAAGCCAAGAGAGCCCGGAGGCATAACGAGGCTGGTGAAGAAAGAGGAGGGGAGGTAGATGAAGGGACGGAGGAATGGAGATGAGGAGGTTGTTTGGCTGACTGTGCTGCTATTGTTCTCAATGAAGGCGGAGGAACACGGGGCTCCGCAAGTCGGACGGCCGCCCTGCTGGGATTTGGATCCAATAATCAAAAGGCTCGAATATCTACTTGGAGCCTTCCGAGCCGTCCATCGCCTGCACGTCCCAACTCTCCTGCTCTGATCCCTCCAGGGTTTTATTTGCGCCGTGAACGGCACCAATTTACACAACAAAGCATTTAGAACACATTTTTATCTCCGGCTCTTTTACTATTTTGGATAAACGGAGCAAAACATATGACCCACTGAATGTTTTCACATCTAGTGGAGGAGAGGAAATGAGCATATGATAAAAGACTCGTGATCTCCACATTATGTTATTCTGACGGACAGATTCTATTTAAGTCACCTGTCAGCAGCTGAGACTTAGGGCATTTTTCCTTGAAGATGGAAAACTCCTCGACAGGGGAAAGAAACTAGACTCTGGTTCCTTTTTTTTTTTTTGCAGACTGTGTCAATAAGCATATGATGGCCTTTTCAGTCGGCAAGACATACGATATTTGCACATCTGCTGAATCCCTTGTCGTCTGATCCACGCTGCACGGCACTGTACTCGCCGCCGTGCCGCAAAGGAAAGCAGTCACTGTATATGTAACAGGGAGGACTAACCTCAGACAAAACAGCTTGCGTGACAAGTAAACTTTTGTGCCTTAGATCACAAACACAGAGGAGGCTTGGGGACTTTTCAGCAGCAGGAGCAAATGAGACACGTCAGGTCACACTAACTGCCTTGTTAAAAGACACTGCCGAAAGGACTCCAGGATCATTTGTACCGCAGATATCACAAAATACACGCATACACACAGCAATCTATTAGAACACATGCTTTCTGAGTGATTTACTTGATGTGACAAGTTTTAAGGCTTAAAAGACAAAAAAATATATCACAAAACAAGTCGATTTTTTTCCACATTTTGAACATTTAGGGAAAAAAAAGCAAACATTACAGTACCAGGATAAGAAGAGCTGTCACCAGTAGCTTGCAAGATAAACAATCTTGCTCCATGCCTTTTTCAAAGTGTGTGAGTCACTCACTCCAGTTCTGAGTGTGTGTTTGTTTGTATGTAAAAGTGTGTGATGCCCTCCTCTCCGGGTCACTCTCTGTGTCCTGTCTGTCTGCCTGCCGTCTCCTCTCTGACTCGCTCCTGTTCTTCCTCAGGAATAAGGGGAGGGAAGGAGGACTTGGAGTGTGCGTCTGTGTTTTTGTGCGGGTGAATGTGGGGGGAGTAAAATGTGGGGGGGGGGGGGGGGGGGAATTGGATCAGAGACCCTGCGAGTCCTTCAGGTTTGGCACACTAGCCAATCAATAAATGGGCCTCAGTCAAGCGTGCTAGTTCAAACAAGGAGCTGGGCCAGCTGCAACTTCACAACTTCACACGTTTGCGTGTGTGTGTGTGTGTGTGTGTGTGTGTGTGTGTGTGTGTGTGTGTGTGTGTGTGTGTGTGTGTATCAGAGTCGGAATAATGGCAGACAGACAACAATTGTAAACCAATTTTATTCCCCCTTTGATTCTTTCCATTTCTTCGTCTAATTTCTCAAATTTCTGCCTCTTATATGTGTATCCCCTTTTTTTCCCTCCCTGCTTGCCTTTCTCTCATTTTATTGCGCTCGTGCCGCTGTTTCTCATTTATTTTTCGCTCTGGACGGCATTGCTCAGTCTTCTGCCAGCGATGTGTTTTGGAAATGTCAAAAAATCTCAGTCATACAGAGCAAGCTAATCTGCTAGCACGTTTTGCCTGTGGGTTTGACACAATGTCGTTTCATGATTATCTTTAGAAAAAACAAACCTAAAATGTACACAGATACGCTGACTCCAAACACAAATAGACATGTTGAGGAGCATATCCGCCTCCTGACTGTGTTTTGCTTTACAAGGACTTGCATGCGAGATCCCCATGTAAGTCCGATGACATAGTCTGGTCACTGAAGTTATCGGGGTAGACTTCTCAGCCACGGTGACTTTTTTCTATTTCTTTATGAGCCAAAGGTCTACTTCAATAGAGCCTTTCATAACATCTGGCAGTTAAAGCAAGTGAACATTTGCACTGTGGAGGTGGGGAACAAGCCAGGTGTCCCCTGGAGGGACAATACCGCTGGTTATAGAGGAAAAACAACCAGCAAGATGGACAGCTCTTGGCGCAGAGGGAATATACTATACGCCGAGTAACTTTCCAGTTTTAACTTTCCAAATGGCAAGGCGCAAAAACAAAAAAAAGGCTTAAAGAGAAAGTTAAAAAACATATAGAGCAGTCAACGTCGGTGCCAACCCTACGGTGCCCCTTGATGTGACTCACAAGGTAGCAGGCTATCATTCAGGAATTCAAAATCCTGACGTTCCAAAGACAATAAAAACCCTGTGCGCTTCAAATCAAGACTTCAAATGCACCTCCCAATCAAACACCAAATCAAAAACCACATAATTGGTATCAATTAAGGCTGCGAGGAATGTGCAGCACTCCAGAGCAAATAGTCAGCAACCCCAATCACAACATCGGAGCGGATGTCTCGACACTTTACCAGTATACACACACACACACACACGCACATTTTTTTATACTTGAGTTATACACAGCAAACCAGTCTTGAAGTCTTAACTTTCTACTAACAGTATGGGACTTGGCGTGTTTGACTTAGTAGTGGGGGATGTCTGTACTTTCTGCGAATTGGGGAATTATCCACATGCACACACACACACACACACTCAGTTATCCACTTAACACCGGTGTATTTTGTGATGCCAGCAGGGTGGGAAGCGGACGTGCACGTTTTCATCGGGTCCACACAGAAATCATATCTCCTTGCACCCTTAATCCATAACCTTCTGATATTTGCTTTCAGAAGAAATCCTTCTCAGATTTGCAAATGCATGACTACAGAAAATAAACCGTGGCATCGATGATGTGCCCAGAGTTTAAAACCAAACACCAGAGGAGGAAATTAACATGTTTGACTGACACTCACTTGGAGCCAGTTCTCTACCACAACATTGCTGGAGGTGTCTCCTCGCAGTTTCAACAATAATCAATGAAGGTGATGAGGTGAGAAAAAAAAACGATATAGTGCATTGTTATTTTACACAAGGGCAGGCTTGGGTATTAGGTTGCATGAGGGAAGATGGCAAGTGGTTCAGAAGATCTGATTGTCCACAGACAGACGCTCTCACACCCTAGTTTTGTAGATGTGGCCATCGTTTCAATCGGTTAAGATAACATTGTACTCCATTAAGTAATCGCTGCAATCTGGGAACACGGCAAAATCACTTCAACAAAGTCCTACAGCTGCCAAAATAATAATCCCTCACTGCATAGGAGATCTGGGGGGTCTACAACCTGCAATGCAAGGGTCACATTACAGGGGTAGCTGAGGTAGCACTACTGCTAGTGAGCTAACCTGCTAGCATGTTTTTTGCCAGTTGACCACTTTTGGCTGTTGTCTTAATGTTGTTTTACAGGATTTTATCTTTTTGAAAAAGAAACCTCAGCAGGCACTGAACAGAGCTAGTGAAAGTCTTTTTCTGGGAGTCAGACTGACACGTTAAAGAATTTGAGGAAAACTTCTGTGATAATACAGCTGTAATACATACATTGTAATGTATTTATTGAAGAATATGGTAAAGGTTGCGCTTGCTTTGATCACATTTACACTATTATCTCCATTTCATTGTCATTGATGTTGTGTTTTATGTTCATACATATACTTTTGTTTGTATATTTATATTTGTACATAGTAGTTAAATGTTTTTGCTTACCTTTGTTCTGCTTTGTTGTTCTGCCTTTTGGTTTATTTGTCTATTACTGTGTATGTGCGTTCGGAACAACCGAAGTCAAATTCCTTGTATGTATACTCATACATGGCCAATAAAGCCGATTCTGATTTATATCACAGCGATGAGTTACTGGAACTGTAAAACCTTCATATTTGATTGGCTGCTCATGTTTCTTGCCCCATCTGACTTCTTTTTCAGTGATGTCGCCATCTTACCAACATTGCTCACTCCCAGTGGGGTAGAAATACTAAATAACACACATTGTAAACAGGCAATGTTTTTCAGGTCTTGTAAGAGGTCACCAAGTAGGCTTTCCAAGCAGCAGAAGTTTAACGGATCATTTCCTCTCCTATGCGGAGGAATGAAGGGTCAAATTAAAAGATTACGATTACGAGGTGATGACCTGAGTTAACAGGCCCAGAGTTCTCAGAAAGAGAGACAAATGAAGCTAAAGTTACCAGGGACCCACATTAAGTTACACTCAAGAGCCCAGACCCTCGACTCCCACGAGGAGACTTAAACGGTTCGGTCAGTATGAACGGTATAGCCTCCCACCAACGGCGTATGTGCTCCAGGCATGATTTACACCAAAGCCATTGTTTAAAAAGCGTTCTGGGCCACAGTATGAAATGTTTCACCAGGACAGTGATTTTACGACCTGAAGCTGAAAATCAACCACACTTCCCCGTCCTCCAAAACCAGAGGATTAAAATAAAGATGTAATTCCCTGACAATCAGCTAAATCCAATTTAAGCCAGATGGGAGGTCAGCTGCAAAAAGCAACTCAAAGTAAGCAGCAGTAGTGCAGATGAAACATGTGCTTTCAAATACTCCCTAAATATTTTCTTTATTTCTCTTTGTCTTTAATGATTAGCATTAAGTGTTTCTTCCTTTTTTTGGACTACTTGATCGTGATTATTCACGATTATTTAATACTTGATATGGAACTGTGCTCAAAAGAAATGCTGGGTCTACAAGTTATATGAGCAATATTTGGTTTCAGTATTTGGTGGTAGTCTGAAGATGACAGATTTACAGAGACATAAACACATCTTCTGAGGATACTGTATCATGGCCCGAGGTGGTAGGAAGAACAGTGCTGCAAGCAAGGCCATTTTAGGGATAAATAATGCGCTCAAGGGAACGACATACGCAAACTTGGCCTTTAACGGACCAATCTCTGCTGGCACGCAGTCCAGGAGACCTTCTGGCTGTAACTCCCTGCAGCTCCGCAGAGGAAGACATTTGTTCTGCCTGGATATTGGTCCCAGAACCTTTTACAGCATGAATGAAAACAAAATGATTTGTTTCTCACAATAGCAGCTGCATAGTAAGGATCTTGTCAGCTTGCATCGGCCCAGAAAATCAGGATGGCTCCCAGATGGTAGTTACAACATTTCAAATGGGGAATATACAGTATATACTTACATCTGCTATTTAAACAGAACAGAAAGAATATACAGCAATGTTAACAATGGCTGCAGTATATTGTAAATCAATGAAATTCATCTATAAATTGAGTTTTGTATAAGCTAAGACCTATCGGCTTCCTTTATCAGGTTTAAGGATCTAAAGCAACAATATCAGCTCTGTAAGGCTGTACAGTAATAGCATGTTAGCTAAATACTCACAACAGCATGCTAACATGTACACAGCTACAACGCTAACATGCTTACCACGTTCACCATCTTACTCTAGCGTGTTAGCATGCTAACATTTGCTAATTAGCACTGAACGCAAAGTACAGCTGAGGTTAATGGGCATGTCATTAGGTTTGCAGACATTAGATCATAAAACCAAAATGAAATTTTGACATGAAAAGTCATGGGATCACCAAAGTCAGTGGGATTCATCCTGTGAGCAGAATGAATGTCTGTTCAAAATTCATTGAAATCATTCTATACTTGATGTTTCCCTGTGGACCAAAGTGGTATTTCTTTGCAAGTAAGAGGTTAATAAGACACATCTGCTTATTCAAAAAGTCAACAAAAAATATAACTTAATAAATATATATTTTACAATAATTTACTGTGCTCTTTATAGTGACATTTTGAATAAGCCAGTAACCACAATCTGATCCCACCTGAGCAAGCCTCTAAAACTCCCACAACGCAGAGGAGGAATGGGGCACATAACTAAGAATCAGCAGTGACATTTACTGCTTCCTGAAACTGCGTTCATAGGTTCTCAGCACCGCGCTTTTCCCATTAGCACATCCAGGAGAGCTCATATGTTTTAGCAGCTTTCTAGTGATCGAAAAGGGTAACTCCATCAGGGTCCCACCACACCAACACTCCCCCCAAATGCCTCTCTCTTTAACCCAACCACGGACACTGTGGCATTTTAAAGAGGGTATGACAGGAGGGGATGGGTATAAATTAGCTATGTAAAGCCACTGGAGTTGACTAAACTGGCCAGCCAAGGTGGGCTGGAGGGAAACAGGGAGCGTGGGACCCGCATCCAGATCTGGGCAGACACTAAGCACCATGGCGTATTTATGGACTCCTAGCCAGCATCGAGCTTGACTGATCCCCTGTGTTTCACAATGGAGACCATATTGCCATATCATCTGGATTGTATAGCTTTTCACAACAGTCCGCACTTCATTTTCTGAAAACACAAAAAACGACTGTAAAGCGGCGTAAACAATATTTTTCCGTTAACATCCGAGTACATGACTAACTTTTAGGTGAAAAGGGTGGCTCATAGTGATCAACCCATAGAGAATAATCACAAGGCTCTAAAAACCTACTGTCAACTGCCTGCCTCGTAATGGCAAACAGTTAGCAACTAGCTAGTAAAGGCTGAGCGTTAGCAGCTAAAGAACCAAATATTTCCCTCAGGAGTTGGTGAAGACCAAAACTGGGTCCAAATGAAAGACAAGGCTGCTAAAACGTCTGCAGTGAGTTTAAATAGCCAGCTGTTTGCTACCATGTTAGCCATAACAATATAACACCATAACAACAATAGGTGACGGCATGTCAGACGTTGCGTTTCAGTTTGTTGCGCTGCCCTTAAGTGGTCAAAAAAATACTAATGCAGCTTTAACCTTGCTAAACTTTCATTTTAACATCCCAAAATTTGCAAAAATCATATATTGTTTAAGTATAAATGATACACGGATTCTGAATTTCAGTAGCTTAATTGACCTCACATAAATGTGCCAGCACCAGATGTTAAATTATCTATTAAAATAACTAAATATATTACTTAGTTTCTAGTTAACACTACCCTCTCTCTCCTGGCCATGTGAAACTGAACAGAAGACATCACTGCTCCATCTGTGGCTGTTCACATTTAACACGCATCCCCCAAAAACTCCTTCCTGTCTGAGTGACTAATTTGTTTTGGTTTCCTCATGCATTTCAAAATAAATTATCTCTAAAGTTACTAGTATGCTCTTGAACTGCGCTTCTATCTGGTGACATAATGCTACAATGTCAGTGGCAGCAGCGGTGATAACATGTGGGACTTGTAATCAGTAAACATGAATATCAGTAATTAACAGCTTGCTCTTTTTTTATCTGATACTAAAAAGCAGAGGGTGCTTTTCTTTGAGTCCTTTATTTATCACTTGTTGATATTCTGTTGTTCTTTCCTGAACAAACAAACATATGGGGAACAACGAGACAAATGAATACGATACAATACACGGATTCAGCTGGTCATGACAGGGACTAAAAACAGTTCAAAACTCACGATTATGCAGCGCTTTTGATTGGTGCGGTAATGATTCAATCGTTCAGCCACTGTGACGGCAATCAAAATTGGGATTATGACCAAATCCGTCCAGCATTTAACAGGTTGAGAAAGCTCTCTGGCTCCTCTGAACATTAATTTATGTTTTTCTTTGATTTGATTTGATAACTTAATCTCCTCTTTAAAAGGAGGACCAAGCTTGCTTTCCGAGGTGGTTAGAACTAGTTTCGTAACTTTTGACGAGTACAAACCCTTCACAGCTTGTTCAGGAGGCTGTCTGGGAAACCCGTGCGCCATGATGAAGAAATATTGCAGCCGTTTGCGGTAATCAACCCTGTGAAACCAAAGGTTTTTGGCTGCAATAGGCTCCATCAGGACTGCAGAACTGAAAATATGACATCCACGGTCATGTCAGGATTCGTTAGATAGTTAGTCGGAGAAAGGAGAAAAGGGAAAAGACGAAATGGTTGCAATGGAAAAGCTAGATGTATAATAAATACTCCAAAACAAGGGAAATGTAATTACCAACTTGAAACGGCTCATTTTAGTCGATATCATGATGCCGAGAGACTTGGAAGCAACATCCTGACTAATTACTGCATACATGACATGAGAGTTAAGAGAACTGAAGTTCAAAGCTGTAAAACAGCTCTTCTTGAACTGCAGACATGAAACAGGCCCTCTTGTTAACCTCCTCCATAATTGCAAAAGGAGACACAACAGTTCAACAGCAATTTTTTTCGAGCAGAGGCACCAAGCAGCAACTCCAAATAAAAAGGCACCTGGTTTGTGTCAGCGGCCTATTATTCATGATGTGAAAGTGTGGAGTATTTACACTTGAAGAGAAGCGAAGCTTTTCTAGCCGCAAAAAAGACGTGTCTGATCTCTTGTATGTGCAGCTGAGGTTTCAGTTTTTAACCCCAAAATTGAGTCACATCAGTAACATGTGTTTTTCATTGTCGATAATGTATTGTGTGTTGTCTTTGGCTCTGGGACCGTCAGAGAAAGGGATAGTAATATGATGAAGGTGGTCAAAGGAGGCTTTAACCCTTGGAGCGTCCTCTGAAATCTGAATAATGATGCAATAAGGAGCTGAGCAAAGGGACTTGTGCACTTCAGTACCTTGTTATGACCTGTGGCTGACCTACAAATATGGAAATGATTAAAGAAAAATTATGGATGACACCTTGAGCACATTGTTCCAATTCCCTTTGAGAAACACAAAAATTCACTGAATCTTTTCTACAAATGCTATTAGGTTTTCAGCAAAACACGTCTCAAGCAATTACTCATTTCCTGATGAAGGCTGAAACATGTCGGCTTTTATTTTTACTGTTAAAATACGAACTAGCCGGTTTAAAATCAGAGAAAACTTGCTTTGAACCTCAGTCTTTTCTACTCCTCATTGCCGATCGTCCTGATCACTGCATGCATGATAATATGTTTAAACACGTAGTTGTACTGTATATCACGCTTTGTAGAGCACATATCTTACTAAGACATACTCAACTTTTTGTATTGCTACACATTGAAAAAACTTGTTGATATACAACCACAGGCGTTGAATGATCTTTGATCATCCTTTCACAAACACAAAATGTGTTTGCACCCTTATGCATTGGAAGTTCTTTACAAGCAATAACCCCTTGATATGTACCATATCGTTTTCAAGGGGTCCTCAAAGACAATAATACAATATATGTGCCAGGGTCCCTGTCTGAACCGTTGTGTGTTAACCTCTGTTTCCCCTGATCTCCTCTCCTCATGGGTTCTGTCGTTCCCCTGTTTGTTATTGTGTGCCATGTGCTCTGTGATTTTCCTCTGCCTCCAGACACCTCCCATGGCCACACCCCTGATTAGTGCACAGCTCCAGACACTCCAGCCAATTACCTCCTGCAGGCTGACACACCAGATCCTTATCCCACTAATCATCCCCCTGGCACTATATCAACCCTGGTCCCCCCCCAGTCCTGGGCTGTCAGTCCGTACTGTCTACCACTGGCTTCCCACCCTGTGCCTACTAATTTGCCTGCTTCCGGTGTCGGTCCACGGGAAACCACACCGTCGATCCTGCCTTCTGTTCAGAGTAAATAAAGTCTGTTCTGTACCTGAATCCTGTCTTGTGGTCTTGCTATTGGGTCCTGTCCTGAACTGTCGTTGTCTTGTGATGGGAGAGGGCCAGTTAAGAGTTTCGTACATTGTACGGGGGATGAGTTATGAAAGGACAGCCAAGAACAAATCTGCATGGTTTATAATAAACTATATTGAGAGGAAGAAGATTAGTTTTAGATCCAGCCTGATATAAAACATCAGCACAATCCAGTAGTGGTAAAATGAGTTGCAACGCAAGCTTACCCTTAACAATAAACGAGAAGCAGTTTCTGGATCGTTAAAATACCCAGATTCATTTTCTTCACAATCTAATTAATATAGCTTTTTAAAATGAAATGTATGATTGAGACTCTCTGTCCATAACTTGTCCATGGTGCTGGGAGTGCTGACAGCTCTTTCAAGCAGCCACACTTCAGCACATCGACTGGGCTTTGTCCTGCAGCAGCCCCATTCAGAGAGAGAGAGAGAGGAAACGATCCATCAGCCTGCCACAAGTGCAGTTCTGCAATCAAGCATTCCTCACACATATGCTTCTGTAATCAGCTGAGAGAAACGCACAGGCGATGCGACCGAATTTGCAGAAAAGGCACGGGGAGGATGATGTCATCTCCATACATTAGAACGTGCGAGGTTATGATGGATATATCATGCCGACTCCACTGCTTCTCTTTTGATGCAGTATGAACAGGAGACACGAGAAAGTAAATTAGAGACAGATCCCGAATGACATACTCAACACGAGTGGAAAAGAAATCGCACACACAGTGACTCATTTGAACCATACACACTTCCTTTTCATCTGCATTTTCTCTCTTTTAAGACTCTTCTCTCTTTTTCAGACTGTCACTCTAACAGGTCTTCTTTTCTCTTTCCACCCCGTCTTGTAGAACATTTACTGGATAGCATTTCAGCTCGGGCCTGTCGAAACCTATTGGGCAGATTGCAGATCTATATGGAAAAAAGAGCACGCACACGCCCGCCGTCCTGCCCTTCTTTTCCAAAACCACTGGCATATCAAATACAAGGCACTTACTAGTAGGTCAACAAGGAAATATGGCCCACGGGACACATATTATGGTCATTCACCAAAGCCTCACGATAAACACGAGTCAAACACTCCTGCCCGACAGCGAAGAAGAGCTTTAAAGCTACTATTTGCTGTGGAAAAAAAAACACGACATGAGGCCTGATGTAGCGACGCAATGCCAAGTTTCAACAAACTTCCAAGAATCCAAGAAGTATGACCACAAGATAATGGCTAACAAAAACAGCTGACATCACTGCTCTGTATGTAACCAGAGGCGAAACAGGAGCGGCATCCCGGCCAACTAAAAAGGAGGACCAATGGTGCAAAACGAATGCTGCACTGAGATCATGAATGTCCGTTTTCACTAAGAAGTGGTATGACACAATTAACAGATTCTTTTTGTGATTATTCTCACGTTATTGACATCATTGGTGTGGCGATTCCTACTGATTTATGTGATCAACTGACCTTTTCCTCTCGCGCAACCATGAGGCTGACGTTTGTACATACCTGCCAGGCACTTAACGGTAGACAGTCAAAGTTAGCGACTAGCTGGTGAACATGGCGGAACATTTAGCAGCTGAAGAGTCACATTTCCCTCAAGGGGTTGGTGGAGACCAAAGACAGAGCAAAAAAGGAGAGTGAAAATTGGACTCAGGTGACTGGAAACATGACGTTGCTCTATATCTACTGGATGTGCAAATGGATTAATGTTTGGAAGATAGCATGTCAATTTTGTGTTCACAGTTTGCTTCTGCTGCCCTCAAGTGGCCACAAAGTCAGTTAAAATCAGCTGATACATGTCCAAAACTACCATTTAGTGAGCAGTTTTATGATGCAGCCTACATTATGACATCATAGAACTAAAAAAAAGTCCACGTCTTGAAACCTGGGGGTAGTGATTGCATCGGGTAATACGTGTGTGTGTGTGTGTGTGTGTGTGTGTGTGTGTGTGTGTGTGTGTGTGTGTGTGTGTGTGTGTGTGTGTGTGTGTGTGTGTGTGTGTGTGTGTGTGTGTGTGTGTGTGTGTGTGTGTGTGTGTGTGTGTGTGTAGGTGTGTGTGTGTGTGTGTGAGAGTGAGTAAGAACTAGAGAGACAGAGAGAAAGAAATATCGGTGTGTATTATCTAGACTATGTACGTTAACATGCCAAGTAATACATCATTCCCTTAAATACACTTTGAGAAAAGTTTATATTGCAGAACTCACGCCTTGGGCTATGTTCCTTTATAGTTCTGTTGAAACATGGAAATCACATCTAGTTTCTCTTTCACAGTTTACAAAACAAAAAGTGGCAAACGCACGCTCGTGAAAAGAAACCTCATGTGTCCTCTGCAAGGTTAGTGTCAAGTCAAAAGCTTGCCCAGGTGATGGAGGGGGAGAGGAAACATTTGGACGCATGACTGAAGAGTAACCGCACAGGAAGAAAGCTGCAATGGATCAGTGCACCCCCATCCCTCCCGCTCCCACATAAAAAAAAAAACCCTCTACCCTGTTTTCACAGGAGCTTTTGGGCTTACAGCTGTCTAAATACGCTACCGTAGTGAACTCCCCTCCAGTGAGGTGTTTAGCCGCTCGGACGGTCAAAGTGAACGGCGGGAGAGGAGAGGAGAGGAGAGGGGAAGAAATAATAACACCCGGCACTATTTCTTTCTATCTTGACCCTTAATTGGATCTACTTTATTTTTTATTTCCCACGGGTTAGATAAGATTTCTCATTTCGTCCTTGTTTATTTTAAAATATAAGAGAGGGACAGATACCGGGAAAACGCTCTGTAAAATGTTTGGAAATACATTTTCTCAAAGACCTACCAATCAATTATGAGAGAGAGAGAGAGAGAGAGAGAGAGAGAGAGAGAGAGAGAGAGAGAGAGAGAGAGAGAGAGAGAGACAACTGTCTGAACACCTGAAATATTTTCTGTTGCAGCCTTCATAGCTCAAGAGCAGCATCTTGTGTCTGAGAGACAGAACTACAGTCAAACCAAGTCCCTTTAAAGCTCTTCTCAAAACAGGTCATGAAGACAGGTCAACGGATCCAAATCACCTTGATTACATTAAATATGATCATACTGCATATATCATTCATTGTCCAACAGAGAGGCCGGAGTCAGAGGAAGGCAAGAGAAAAGAGATATTTCTTAGTAAGACAGGCCAATAAAATATTCATTCATAATATATTGCAGGAGTAGGGTTTCTCCAAAGCTCCAAACATCAGCTTCTATTCCCAGTAGCTTCGGACACACACGCAGGCACACAGAGTCCATGGGAGGTGCGTAAGAAGAAGGATGAGACCTGTCTGGAGTGTTCGGGGTGGTCCAAGCCCCCTCAAGAGTGGCAGAGCTTTATAAAAGCCCATATAGCTTCTGGCATCAGACACAAAATAAGTGTTAAAACATATCCCCACTCCCCCCGGCCATAGACCGAGCTTACATATATCCATACATCACGCAGACATGTACACATTTTAAATCATTAGCAGGTACTGGAAAGACAAACGCTTTTCGCTATCGTCATCGAATTCTTGAAAAGATAGATGTGAGGACATACACAAACAAAACAAGAAAAGCAGCGGGGGGGGGGGGGGGGGTGGCCCCCTGTTTGAGTGCCTCAGTGTGTTTGTGTGCCAGACAGGAGCCACAGGCTAAGCCCATCTAGAAGGGCTTCACTCTACGCCTCCCTCTAATTGGTGTCTATTGCAGAGTGCCGCCATGCAATTGAGGGTAAAAACAGCGCCAGGCCTTAAAACCTCATCCCCCCACCTCTACCTCCCACCTCCCACCTCCCACCCATCACTCCATCATCTCTGGAAAGCCAGTGGAAGGTGGTGTTGGAAGAGCAGCTCCTCTACCATACTTCATCCCCTATCATTATCCCGGTGAGGTCACTCAGAAGAGCTGATTGTGAGAAATGCTGCTCGTTTGCTTGTGGTTCAACCTGTAAAACCCAGAGGCGCCACAAATCATAACCCAACAGTATGCAGTGCATTTCTTCACTCAGGGAATAAAACTGTGCTCAATATTTCATTTCTGACTGAATAGAGCGGTTGATCCTTTCTGCGCAATATTAATGATTTCTTCATTGATCAAATGATTGATGGCTTTATATTATAACTGCAGACATTCACATTTGGCTCCATCGCGATGCAAAAGATTAATATCATGAATCACGGAGGGGCTATCTTCACGGACACAGCGTACAACAACACAATGCAGACGTTTCATCGGGGGACAACGCAACCCTGAATAGTTGTCTTTGGTCAACTAACACCCTGGCTCCTCCAAACAATGCTTTCCTCGTGGGACCTTCACTTGTGCGCTACAGGCTCATGAATTTGGAAGCTTTAATGCTCCGCTGGGTCACCTTTCATTGGGATTTAAAAAAAAAAAGAAGCTGTGGAGGTTTCCAGGAAGTTTGCGCGCATGTTGTGGGAGGATGCACATGCTTTAAAGCACCAGATGCTGGTCGATACAGGACGTATAGATACGAGTCTTCTTTGTGAAAAGGTCCTCACCATTTCTATTTCTGACTTACAAAGTCCTACTGTCTGAAAAATATTGAAAAAGAAAAATGCAAAAGCCTGGAAAAACTTAGCCCAGAGCACAAAGTTTTACCGGTTCATGAAGCAGGTTAGGAAAAACAAACACACACACACACACACACACACGCTTAAATCCTGATCCTTTAAATCGCTTTGGCATCACACATGGGCTTTGACTATTTTTGCTGTGCTTAAAATATCAACTTCTCCAAATTCAGTGTCCGGTGTGTGCATCTGGTAAGCATCTTTGGAATTAATACCACGCTGACGGATGAACAGAAAAGGCCCTGTTTCTTGAAGCCTCAGTGGTTTCTGCGCTCGTGTTCGAAATCAGAGAACGGGCCCGTATACTCACAATCAGCCCCGAGAGCAATCGTAAACCTCATGCATCAGCACTCAGAAAGCGGGACCAATTAAACCACAACCGCAGTGGAGTTGTTGTACAATGGAGACGGCAACATGCATCTGTGGAAGACCACAAGGCCATGTCTTCTAAAACGAGCTGCTTCTGCTTATACGAGATGCTTAACTCGCGCGGTTGTAGCCTCTGCCAACAGGTCAAGTTGTAGTTTGAGTCAATGTCCAAATTTGAGAAATTCCTTTGAGGCATTCCTAAAATATCGCGTGCACAAGAATGGGACGAATGTAAGGTCATCTTGAGAACACAATGCCTCAGGCCACGGCTGTCGTCAGGGCAGAGGCATAAAAAAATAAAGTGTAATAAAAGGCATTCTGCTGATGAAGGGACTGAATATCCTTCAAGCATGTGCATGTGTGCATTACTCTGCTGTGCTGCTGGGAATTGTGCCACTGTACCCGAAAAACCTTCCATTGGATGCTTTGACTTTGTTTGGCGGAGGTCTTTATGTACTTTGGATAAGAACGGCTGTAGATTTGTAATCAACCAACACAAACTCCGGTTAATTAGCAGACAATCACATTGTTTAAATAGGCCTTCGTCTGCTCTTGTGTGGTAAAGCCAAACAATATTTGGCTAAAACTCACCAGGCTCACAAAATACAAGCATAGTCAAACAATCATAAAACAAAGATCTCATTCTCGTGATTGCTAGTTATTTAACGTTGCCTTCAAACACCAGTGAATACTGGACTTTTGTTGGAATTTTTAAAAACCTTTTTTTGTGTCCTTTCAATGAGGTACCAGGGATGCAGCACCGGCCGAGGACCACAAAATTCTTCAAGACCATTTACAGACTGGCAAGCTCCACTGCTTTGTGTGTGTGTGTGTGTGTGTGTGTGTGTGTGTGTGTGTGTGTGTGTGTGTGTGTGTGTGTGTGTGTGTGTGTGTGTGTGTGTGTGTGTCTGTGAACATGAGACGTGAACATGAGGTTGAATGAGAGACTCGCATGAATCTCTGCCTGCAACCTAACTAGATCCTTAAATCACGCTAATTTGAAGTCAAAGGCTTACCGCCGCCTTGTGTAAAGTTTTGGTGTGAGCACGCCGTCTCGTGTTGCAAGCGCTGTTCACTTTCCAGCTTGGAAGAGTGTCAGGGTCATTTTTCAATCTTGCGGTTTGTGAACAGATTACTTTCTCTCTCCCAGGGCTCCCCGAGAGCGAAAACCGTCTGTGATTGTGTGCAAGGAGGGTGTGAGCTTGCATGTGTTTGCGGGCCAGCACACATAGACTTCGTGGTCTTGATTTTTCTCATGTTTATGCTCAGAGTACTCGCACCGGCTTGCAGTGATGGGTTCTCAGCATGCAAGAGAGAGAGAGAGAGAGAAAGAGAGAGAGAGAGACCACCACGTTCTCACTGTGCAGATCAAAACCTTCTTTGAATGTGCCGCGAGCAACCAGAGATGTCGAGTTAAGCACCGGCCTATAAGGGACTTAAAATCCTCCAAGAATACACAACTTACAGACAGACAAGCTCCACTGTTTCATGCCCTGCAGAAGAACAAGTTTTAAATTACAAACGATTACATTCAAAAACAGCTTTTGCTGCCTGTCATCCAAAACGATTACCGAGACTACCGAGCAAGGTGAAGGACACCGTCGATGATTATAACGCTGCAAAAAGGCTGGAGGAATGCCTTGTTGGAAAAAGGCTTGAAATTGAAGACCCTTTGTTATAAATCTGACTGTTAGAGCCTCTCTCTGATGTCGTTATAATAATATTCTCCTGATTTGTTGTACCATGGGAAAATGTTTCGGATACCGTGTGAGAGCCATCAAAAACTAGTGAGAGGAAACTTTTCTCAGATGATTTTGACTTATAATTGGACGTTACACACTATCCTTGATTGATTGCTGAACGTAAATGTTTTAGCGATTACTTTTATGATCTGCCAGTTATAGCGCTCTTTGTTCCGATGCCTTTACACTGTTCCTTTTGTCTGAAGCACAACTTCAAAACCTAAAAATACTAATTTCACTATCATATAATATGACAAAGAAAAGCAGGATGTACACACCTCTACAGAAGTTCATTAGGATCCTGAATCAGGTCTTCTTCGGAGTCTTTCGGGGATCTACACTGCTCCCTTTAAACTGTGACCCCTCCTTCCTGTAAACCACCCTGATGTGCTCGACACACTGTAGCAAGCCAACTCTACAGAGAGAAAACCAGCACTTCATGGCTTTCCAGATAGGAAAACTGAGAGATGTGTATGTTTGTTCTGCGACTGTAGTGTACATGCCCATCAACGACCACACAGAGCCATTAGAGCCCACATTAAAGGCAGGGATCTGTTTTGGGTTGCATCTTGCCCACTGCTTAACCTAAACTGTGCTCCGCCTGGGCGGCAGGGATCCGTCAGCAGCAGCTTATTAATGCTGCAACCCAGGATAACACTGTTGCTAACACTGGATATTGGCTACATACTGTGCGGGGGCAGCCTGAGCCAAGAGCCCTCTACGAAACACCTCACACAGAAGCTTACATTGGAGTGCCACTAAAGTTAGGAACTGCCACCCTGCAGTCGGTTTATGTGAAGTCACGAACCACACGGTGAAAAACATCTTGTCCGAGACAGTTTTTTAACAGCTCTTGAGTCCAAAAGTTTGGGTGGGGGACTCCCACCCAGAAGAAGGACTTGAAATGTTATTGTTTGGCTGCAATATTCTGGAGCAAAATCGAATTTATCTTATGACCAACAAGAAGGAAAACCACATTCATAGCAAAGGCCTTGACTGATCTCGCACACGTGCCCAAACACAAGCAGATCCAAAACAACAACGAAAAAAAAAAAAGGCTTATTCGCAAACAACCGTAACTTGGAGGCAATTAGTACACGCAGTGCCAAAACACAGTGAGAAGACCTCCAAAAATTCCTGGATGAAACCTTTTGGCGTCAACACGTCTCCATTGTACAAGTGCGTCCCCGTTTGTGTCCGTGCATGCCTGCGTAAACGCCTGCCGAACCTGGAGTGGAACACAAACATCTGCAACAGGGAGTGAAATGTAAACAATTAGAAATCCATCACTTGCCAAGAAAACGTGTGCGTGCCTTCACACGCCGAGGAGGAGCAAGCAGATCCTGCAGGAGGCGAGGACAGAAGAGTGTGTGTGTGTGTGTGTGTGGGGGGGGGGAGGGGGGAGGTTTCACCCGTTAATCAAAGACATAGTTTTGGATGCTGTGCATGAGCGAGGTGACATGCGATAGTGTTGAATTTGAAGAAAAAAAAAGGCGCAGAAATCACACGCACATGGATTCCCGTGCTGCACAGCACATGCGCATGTCAGCTAATACAAACAACTGAGGGATTACATGAGGGTACGCCGTGCAGACGGGAGTGTGAGTGCAACGGTAGCCAGCAACAGACACACACACACACACACTCACACACACACATTTGTTATGTGGGTATTGTGGTGAGGTCTTACTCCTGGTGGTATTACCTCAGCAGCACCACTCCAGCACCCACAGCACAGTGGTGTGACACCACATCAGGCACCACACGAGACATTTGATGTGGCACTGTGAGGGCCAAGGCGTTACTGAAACACATGTGTTGATGGAACACACACACACACACACACACCGGAGTGAGAGGAAGATCTCCGGTCCAAAGCCACGTGGCTTTACACAACACGTTCACCAGCACTCAGCACTTTCTTCAAGAGCGCTGGGACCCGAGCCTACGAACGGCACTCGCATGTGCCAAACACCAGTCAGCCTCCGGACATATTTCTAGTGCAAGCTGTTTTCAAAATGGAATCAGGGTATTTTTCTATGCAAAAACAAACACTGGCATTCGTCGATCACTGGCATCACGAAAGCAGTTATTAACTGGCTGTTTGGACCTAAGGTCTTCCAATCCGGCTCCAGCCTGAGCGGCTTGGCATGGAAGCGAAGGTGTTTCTAATAAACAACAGAGTCCAACGCATGCAACGAGGACAGATCCAGAGGATTAGATTTCTCGAAGGAAAACAACTCGGAAAATGAATAAATATGAGCACACGAGAATGTGCTTTTTATTAACAGTGGGTAGAGATGAGTGGGAGCAACATGACAGCATGCTGTGTGAATGCTCCTCTGCTTCGCTAATGTATGTTTTTAGTTTCCCTGCATGTAATGTATTGATTAGATAGGAGTCAGTAGAAAGAGATCTGTATAAGGGTTTTCAGCTTTCCATTTTTTTTCTTTTTTGATTTTGAAGAAAGAAAGATTTGCATGTGGTTGTATGTGATAGCTTCAATAACTTGATCCAAGGATTTCTAGGTTAAAGGAGTAGTTCCACATTTTGGGAAATATGCTTGTTTGAGATCTGTACAGTAAATATGTAGCTTCAGCTAGCAAGCCGCAGGGTACCACAGGGTACCTTTAAGGCTCTAAAGGTTACATGCACTGGCTAAAAGTAAGCATTTTTCTTAACATTTAAGCTCAAAAATCCCCTAAAGCTTTAACTTGAAGTGCTGTTAACACCAGGGGGCACAGCACGTAGTGGAAAAAAAACCCCCGTAAGCCTAAACATCCTCTCAGTCTGCCAAAACTAACATGCCCATCCTTTTAATGAAGACAAATGAAGTGTTTAATTGCGCAAGACCATTGCCCTTTCCACCTGGCGCTCCACGCAAAACACAGCTGCCAAGACGGCGTGCAGCTGAGCGATGGGCCTCTCTCCCGCGGCCACTGAGCGCTCCCCCCCTGCTTGCCACCACGACTGGCCCTTGGCCCCCACTCGCCCCACCTCAATTACTCCCGAACCCTGACACCGTGCCAAAAGGCGGAACCGTCTCAGCACTTGTTCACCATGAAGGTTTTTAAAAGAGAAGAGAAGAAGAAAAAAAAAGCCCCAGACGGTTACTGCCTGAGGAGCAATTGAGCATGTAAAAACATTAAGGCCCGACTTGCAGAGAGGCAGAGAGGAAGACACGCCTCAGAAAACAATCGAGGTGAGTAAATAAAACAACAATGCAAAAAAGGGATGTAACCGCCATTCCATGAGACGTGCATGAGACAGGCAAAGTGGAAGTGTCCTCACACCGGGCCTCAAGTCATTGCTGCAAAGTGGGGCTCTAATGACTGTCATTACCAAACACTTCACTGTCACAACCCATAATATCCTGGCTGTTATTGGTGTGGAGAACACTATGTGTGACCAAGAGCAGCAATCAGTGCCTGACCCTCAGTGGAGCAAAGGAACTACTTAGAAGTACTTCTGTCTCTACTGCCGGAGAGCCGTTTGTATACGTCCAACTCCTTTACTTTAGGTATATAGCTTTTTACAAATAAAAGTAGTAATGTATAAATGTTATTCTTTTACTTTAAAGCTGCACTAATCAATATTTTAAATTAGCAACTGATGACTAATATGATTATGGAGGTTAGTGCTGCTGTTGGGAAACTTCAATATCACAACTTGAAACTGACACACACACACACACACACACATCCGGTAAATGACGGATCACCTTTCAGTAACCCACTTTTAAAGCTGTCTGTTGACAGGATGATCACATTTGCCGTCTAGACAGCAGCCAGCTGAGGAGAAAACCGTGTGGTGCGTCTCTCTTTCTATCGCCGATTTTTTTTTTCCTGAAAGGCCGTTTCCCCGACTCTCAATTTCACTTTCCGACAAAGATTAGAAGTTTACAATACTCTGTCCTCCATTCTTTTTCGCTTTCAATCACCCCAAGGTTGGGGTTGTCGCTGCCACCTGACCTGTGCATCATCCCCCTCGGGACGGAAAGATAAACGGAGATGAACGGTCATAGATTAGTTCCCTGCAGTTAAATTAATCTGACAACGCAAATAAAAAAACATTTTGAAACCTATTTTGCAGGTTTTGAGTTAGTTGCTGCTCTCAAAACTGCTGGAAAAATTCATTCATGGCCAAACAACGAGTGGGAATAGTCGTGGAGAGATTTACGACCAGCTTTTCTGTTTATCTTCACAGTCTTACTCATTCAGTCATGTTACGGAGGAGAAAAAAAAAAAAAAAAACATTCTCAGACTCGAAGGCCAACATCAGACCCCCCACGCACTTTGATTCAGGAACCTCTCGACCTAATAAACTTACTTGATATTTGTTTATGAATGCTGACATTGTTGAAGCTCTACAGCACATGCTTGCCATGGCATAATAAATATGGGTTAATTTACAAAGGTATGTTGGGCCTAAGCTGTTAAAGACAGCTCTATTCCATCGAAGTAGCTCGTGCTGAGGCTGCCAGGAAAAACACTTTCCTTCGGAGAGAACAATTCATCTGTGGCCCTCTTGAGGGATGGGGTAAAGGGTGCTGGGGAGGTCAAGTCTTATTGCCCACCGACTGACCCTGGCACATGCTCATGAAAGTTAAACTAGAGAAAGCGAATACACTTTGGAGTCTGAGATCCGCCTCCTGGGTTGCTCGCTAATTAAGCTGCGTTTTTCTTGGCGTGGAATCAAGCTTAATATTGAATCAAGATCCAACACAGAACAGCGCCACAGGCGAGACCCGAATCGACTTGAGTGCTGAGAGGAATCACAAGTACGGCTTCCCGGGAGTCTGCAAAGGTCCGCATATGAAGACATGTTAGCATCATGCATGTAGCAAAAGGATGGCAATTCCGTTTAAGGAACCACCTTTTAACCCGTCTTGTCTTACGAATGAATGTGCGATAAAACTTGGAGGCTGTTACATCCTGTTTAAAAAGTTCATCCTGTAAGAGTCATCCTACACCGTCAGCCTCCCTTCGTCCTTTCTTTAGTATAATGGCATCAGATTTAAAAGGTCAAAGGGCAGCATTCTGTCTGTTCAACAGAGACAGAATATTACAGACAACCCTGACTACGGGAGAAGTGATTACACTATTATTCGTTTTTTTTGAAGTGCTATTCTTCTTTAAAGCCAGACATTTTGCCCAAATACTTGGTGTTTAAATTCATAGTTCTATATTTTGAGAAATATGCTTATTCATGTTTTTGTTGAGAGTTAGATGACGTGATTGATACCACACTCATGCCTTAAGTGTGCAATCTAGAGCCAGGAGGCCATTAGCTTAGCTTAGCATAAAGAATGGAAGCAGGGGGAAACGCTTCTCATGCTCATTAATTAAAAGGAAATACTGTTATAAACTTCCTGGCAGAGAGTTAGATAGAGCAGCAATAGCACGCTCATATATGGTTTTAAATATAAGGCCAGCACCAGCGGCCTTATATAAGGCCAGCACCAGCGGCCTTAGTTAGCTTAGCTTATCTTTATGCTACTTCTTCTGGCACTTTAGCTCTTCTCATCTCAATTCTTGGAAAGAAAGCAAATAAGTGAATCTCCCAAAATGGTAAACTCTTCCTTTAATTTACAGAAAAGGAGTGAATGAGATACTCTCTCACTACCAATGCACCTTTTTGGCACCTGTGTGTTGATGGTAAAATAATTCAACCATATTCACTGTAATGAAACCCAAAAAGAGCAACTGAGGCCTGGAAGGCATGAATACAGCATGTGGGAGTCGATATATAACTGTCATTTGTGAGAGGTTTGGTTTGAAAACCACTTGCTGATGCAAATTCAAAAATTTGCTTGAGGTCAGCACATCATAAATCACACTGCTGCTTGGTTACAAGATGAACTCCAAATGCTGTAAATATAGCCGTGTGTGGTTTATAACTACAGTACTCTAAGCATGTACCACGGCGCTTACATTCTTGACTTCTGATTGTTTTAAAATGTTTTTTCCATTAAGTCTGCCTTCGGGATATAAAAGAGGCACGTAAAAAGCAAAGATGGAACAAAACACTGGCAAATACATGTCACTTGGTATGACAGTTACCATGAATATTACACTTAATAATAGAGGATGAGTCCAGTACCACAATGATCTCTGATCCCCTCTTAAAACTGAAGACGACCTCTGGCTGATCTGTAAGGCTATCCTGCACATGTGAATGTGCCTTCAAATTGATATGGCGAGGAAGAAATGTCCCTATATTTGATTAGTGTTCAAAGGGCTGCTGAATATTCTCAATGATAAGTCAAAGGGTCATTTACTCCAGCGTGGAGGCTTGTGAAAGGTGTGTAAGCAGGACTTTTTTTAAAGACTTTAAAGTGCATGTAAACGGGAATATCGGAGTCAGGTCAATAACATAATGTCCTCACAGCAAATAGACAAGTTAACCCCAAGATAGCATTCCTGGTGATAACGTAATACTGTTCAATTTAACCAGGAACAAAGAGATAGGCCAACCGGACGTCGGCAGCTCAACCCTCCCTCCCATCTAATTAAATAAAACATCTGGGTGAGAGATTGGCTCAAGAAAACCGCTACGGCCGGGACTCATGTCTCATCAAAAGGTGATGACAGAGTGGGAGTAATGCGATGCACAAAAAAAAAAAGAAGCCACCCCACCCTTGAATGTGTTAAGTGCGTGTGTTTGCCTCTGCGGCCCTGTTTCCCATCAAGCTGGGTCAGCCCGCCCTTCACTCCCAATGTCCCACGATCATCATTCACTTGTGTTCATTACTGAGGTGCAACATGGCAGAGATTTCACTCCTCTGGTGTTGGTGCGTTACGTAAACACACCGCAATAGATTAATTGGCTGATTTGGTTTTATCTGACATCTCAATTTACTTCTTATTTAAAAGTTAGAGATTGGAAGTTTGCAGGTGAGGTTGACCAATGAGTGAAGTTGTGTTTGTTTGTAACAGGGACTTACAGGGTCTTCTGGTTTTTGGCTGGCATCGTGGAGAGGCTCTTCCGCAAGGTGGTCTCGTCGAATCAGAGTGAATTCCCTGATGAACACTGCGCCTCCATCGTTGGCCCAAACAACAACCTGAAAAACAAAGAATCTTTCAGAGGTGTCCTTCAGGTTCAATACACCACCTTTTGACGACGAACATACGCAAAAAAGAGGCAGTGTGATGGAGCCAGAGGAGCATATGACAGAAAAATAAAACAACACACAAGTTACAAACCAGGCCTTTAAACATACAAACCATGTTTTATCACTTATTATTTAAATATGGGTCTTCCATATGGAAAAGAGGAACCGAATACACTAAACCAGAGCCCAGTGATGCAACAAGCTCTTTGTTATTCATATCGTAGTGTTTCCACAGGACCATGCTATTTCACCACTCTGGAGCAATGGTGATGGTGGGAAAGTAAGTATATCGTAATAGAACTTATGTTTCTATTTGCAATCGTTTAGTGAACATTATGTTTTCTTTTTCTTACTTTGGCTTGATGAGGGGAGCCGTTTACGGGCCCTGGGGGAATTCACAGCAGAAGAGATCTGATATCAGAAGACAAAGTAACATAGCTCCTCGGGGAGACGGGTGGGGGTCGAGGTGCATCATGGATAGGGCCCATTAGCAGCACAACATGGCCCGCATTCTCCAGGATGCACAAATTCACAGAGCGGAGGCCCTCGGCTACTCTCCGTGGGTCATAAACACTCTGTAATGACCTGGGTCAACTGCCTGCCTCCCGGGCTTCTGCCAAGGCAGAGCGAAGCCGAGCAGGGGATGTGGGTTTGGGGTACTTAAGGGGGGGTTTTCGCATCGTAGGGGGTTGCAGATTTTTAGTTTTGGGACAAAAAAAAAAAAGTGCTGCTCAGCAACTGCAGCAAAACTTACACTAGCTTTGTGTGGGAAAGAGCCACAGAGCGGACTCTTAAATAAGAAAAAATCAAATCGGGTCCAAAGTCCGACACTCAGCACTGCTTAGCTGCAGTCACTTACACGGTGGAGGCATCTGTAACAACACATAAGTTACTGCAGTAAAATGTGGGCAAAAGCCTCGTAAAAGCACACTTTTGTGGGGTACGGATGTGCACATGTGGCAGCTGTTGGGCCACAACGTAACATTTTAGTTTGTCTGTTTCTTTAGTATTTCTTTATGTATCTTTTCCGGCGCAGACTGAAGACTCATCTGTTTAGAGTGTAACTTAGCTCATAAAATAAATAAATATATATGCATGTTTCTTAAGCATATTTGATGTAGTTGCAGGATTTTTGCAATTTTTTGTTGTTGCACTCACATGGTTGAATGCACTTATTGTAAGTTGCTTTCGATAAAAGAGTCAGCTTAACAAATGCAATGTTGGACTATTTATAATTAGCCACCTGCAAAGCAGCTGTGTGTTGGGCTCTGCAAGTGTAAAAACTCGTGTTACCTGTGAGAAACTTGTAAAACACACTGCTGGAATTTAATACAGCATGTGTTTCTCAGAATGACTCAGCAGTTAAAAAAAAAAAAAACTTCTAAACGATATACCCCACAGACTTGAATAGATTTAGCATGGGAAACTAAATGAGTGATATGAAAAACCTTTATCATAATACGGCCTACTATTGGGTGCCTGAATATAACATGAGATCTCCGCTGAAGCGTGTCCTTTCTGCCATCGATGCTGCAGAATTAAAATGTTGCACAACTACAAGCCAGGGGTAAAGCAAACATAGGTCATGCATATACGATTATTAAGAGACGCTTTGCTGATGTGTGTGCGTGTCGGCTAAGATGTGCTGAAAACCACTTAAGTCACCAGATGTCCTCGCTCAAGGCTATATGGAGGCCCGGTCGAGATGAACATGCCGATTGCTTCTTTCTCAAGAGATTTTTTACACCGTCTGCAGAAATTATTTTCTCACCCTTTTAGTGTCTTTAACACCAGACAAATCTGACAACCATTTCCTTGTCATTCTGAAGTTTGCATCCATCTTCCTTGAAGGCCGTGCGATACGCTGGAACCAGACTGAGCCACGGGCTAATGGTGCATGACAGCTACACTCTCACTCGCTGACGTCTCAAAAGGGGGATCTATCAAACCCTTTTCCTTAAGCAAACAAACTAAACTGGCTGTCCGGTGCCAATGTCAAGCATCCTGCACACACCCCGACTGGACTAAACCATTAGGATCTGGCAGGGGACTGGATGTTTCAAAAGAGGGTCCAAAGTGCTGGGTTACACTATCGTGTAAAGAAAGGGGGTTGATGACTGACAAAATCCTGTATTTACGTATATTTTTTAACATATTTGCTGCCTGGATTACACCCACTGATATTTGTATTTGTACGCAATACAGGTAGTGTGACATTCCTGTACAAGAGAGACATTGTAGGCAGGAGGTAAAGGGAAATGTCACAGGTTTTGGTCAAATACTGAAAAATGTTTCACTGTTTGCAATAGCAACACTAGCAGCGTGGCCCTAAGTCGGCCCACTGCTTTGGTCCAGACTGAAATATCTGTTGAATGGATTGCCATGAAATTTTGTACAGACATTCAGCGTCCCCAGAGGATAAATCCTCATGACTTCGGGGATCCCTTTGTCTTTTCATCTAGCACCACCACGCGGTCAAAACTTTTGGTTTTGCGTCTAAGGCCAATTAGCTAACTGCTAAAGAGACACATATTTCCCTCAGGAGTTGGTGGTTAAAGAAGAGTAAATATTGCACTTACATTTGCCTGGAAGCCAGGAACAGAAGTCCAAATGAATGCTAATGCTGCTACATGTTGCTGAATGTGTTTATAGGAAACTGCTTTGCTAACACATTAGCCAAAACAACTTTATAAGTTATAAGTTAACATAATCATAATAGCCTTAATCACACTTTAGTTGCCATGTCCAGGTATTGTCGGAAAAACTATCATAAAACCTAAGTTGCATGATAAAAATGTACTTTATTAAAGGACACAGTTGTCATCTGAAGTCCTGTGAACTATAGATTGATGGGGGGGAGCCTTCTTTAACATCAATACATTGATTCTTTTTTCTCTCTGGGATCTAATGTGATAGATTCTGTACATGCATGCACCAACTCAGGCAATGCTTGAGTTTATTTGAAATGAACATGACAGGGGTTAAGAAAACACACACTGCTGGTTTGCAGGGCGGCGGTGATCGAAACAACCAACTCTGACCGGCATCCCGATCTCCAAAACTACAGGCTCAAATCCAATGTGTGTGTGTGCGTCAATGTGACAAAGGCCAAGGGTTGAAAATAAAACAGGGAACCAGGCCGGTGATTCATTAACCTCCAAGGCGGGTTAGATTTCAAAGAGCACGTCTCAACCAGGGAAGAGGAGAGGAAGTGAACTCGGGGGCAAGTCAGGTCTTCAAAAGCACATAATCAACAGTAATAACACCAACCTGATATTATAATTGAGCTTTCCTATAACGTGGTGCCAGCTTCCACCGTTTGGGTGGAAACTGTGAAAAGCGAGTGACTTTGACCATGCTGCACTAGGCCAAACCCTAGACTTCTGTTTCGTGCACTGCTGCCTTTGATTAATAAGATTCCGTCCGATGTTTAGATAAGGACACCACTTTTTCGAGACTGGCTCCTGTCTGAATGAAACCTAAGAGGAAAATATATTTTTGCTAATCCACTTTCAAGGGGATTTATGTGAGCTTCCACTTAACACATTTTGGAGGAGGAAACATTGTGGCCTTCGTTTCCCCTCCTTGTCCCTTCCTCTTTCAAAATGCCCTTTTTTCTCATCCCAGGACTTTTGCCATATCTGTCCCCCGGCCCCCACAAATCGATCCGTTTTTGAGGATTGTTTCCGCTCACCATGAAGGGACCATGGGATTATGGGGCACTTAGTTTGATATTTGCTCATTACAGACCAAAGCACACGGCCGCTTCAGGATTGATAAAAAGGTAAGGCCATGACAGAGTCTTGGCTCGCCTCAGACAACAACCCACTATTATGTGTAAAAGAGGAAGAAAACACTGACGGTTTAAATCTTTCACTTTGGGCGTTCACACAGGATACCTGCGATGCAACAGCTCATGACTAAGCTCTCTGGGAGACTAAATAAAAAGTGAAACACCACTTTCATCACGTTCTCTCATTCCTGATGGATTATGTTGTCGTCACGTTCTTCCTCCGAACCGCCTTTTAAGATGTACCTTCTCCCGAATTTCTCTGCCAGATTTCTCTCAACTTGATTTACTGACGTCCGTCTCCCAAGTGCGGTCTGTCCTGCGAGCATGACGAGAAGAGTGACAAGGAGCTCAAACGGTCTCATTGCTGCCCTCTTTAACTCCAACCACTTCTCATCTTGAACAGCACGGGGGGGGGCTACCTTTGATAGATGAAACATTTTCCTGGTGCTGTCATCACATCCCTTTGCGTTCACGCTCCGTTACTCTCATGTTTTAATGTCTCATAACGATGCGTGGCACCTTCCTAATGATGCGTGCACTTCTTTGACACGGCCGTTCAAAGTCCCCATAAAACAGCATGTTGCTCGTTTAATTTGCTGTATTCCCCGTTTGAACAGGATACTGGTGCAACAAAATAATGCGGGGACAGATCAATGAATTCTAGACAGAATGGAAGAGAAAGGTCATGTCAATTGATGGGCGTGAATAATAATAATGTATGGCAGATGTGTTTGGGGCATCACACCCTTATATGGTTGAAGTGTCGGCTTATTGGGGCTCTTCAAGAAGCAAACAGCCGTGCTTCAGACGTAAGCAAGGGTGCCGGAGTGACGTACTTTGTAAACCTATGTACGTCGTCTTCCCACTAAGTATCATAACTGACTGGACTTCAGCCTGCATCACACCCTTATGGTTGAAGAATGAAGAGGATCATACAGACGTCAGAAAGATAATGTGCCGAACAACAATTCCATTGGCCCGATGTGTTATAAACTTGAGACAGAGAGGATAAGAGTGCTGATGGTGTCAATATCCTCAGTCCTCAATAAACACAAGACTTTGACCGCGTAGCACTTGACTTGCAGCGACGCGGTTTCTTCACTCCACTCCCGAACGCTGCATGACAGGCCGTGCAGCGCTGCTTGAACAACAGACACAGGAGCACATTCGGTTGTGAGGTGTTTACTTCTGCTTCTTCAAAGCCATGGCAGTGGGATCGGTCATTTCCCCCGAACGTCGTCGCAGCCTCCCGTCGGTCCAGTGCCGGTACAGACACGGCGAAGAGGCCCAAAAATATCAAAGTGTGAGGAAGAGGAGCTCCAAAGACTGGTACCCTCCGGAGATGGCTTTTGTGAGGAGCAGGCTGCACGCCAGGAGGATGATAATGGACAAAAGTCCTCAATGGACCGGTCACAGAGACGACATGCCACCTGCCAGGATCTTAGAGGCGACTGACAGCGCTTGGGGAACAAACCAGCGACCGAGTTAGCAAATAAGGAGAAAGAGGTGAGAGATGTTCTTCATTAATATAACAGAAAATGCTTAAAAATTCAAATTCAAGTACACCTTTTTACAGGTGGCTATACAATAATTCTGAAGAAAAGAAGTATTTAATTGCTGCCTACTTTCAAATTGTTGTAATTTAACTTTTTAATTGCACCCTACTTAGTTAATTGCATACAGTTTGTACAAACTAAAAAAGATGCTCACAAAAAAAAAAAGCTTTTGGTAAATTCTTTTTTTGCAGACTCTAAAAAAGTGATTGAAGGTAAAGGAGGTGTTGCTGATGCAGGGTGTGTTGCAAGGGTCTGTTACTATGTTGTCAAAGCAGAACAATAAAAATCTCACATGGCCACCGTTATCAGTGTCGGCTTATTGGGGCTCTTCAAGAAGCAAACAGTCATGCTTCAGACGTAAGCAAGGCTGCCGGAGTGACGTACTTTGTAAACCTTTATGTACGTCGTCTGCCCACTAAGTATCATAACTGACTGGACTTCAGCCTGCATACTGTAACATCAGTCAACACCAGTAGGAATCACATGATGAATCCTTGGTTGCATGAATTCTAACCGTTTATTACGCTTTACTCTTTTAGGTGTTTATCATCTGACAGGAAGCAGATGATGAAGCAAGACATCGACACCTGCCACCATTGAATGCTGCCTACGTGACTGTTGTCACATGACAACAATTAAAAGCCTTACATTTGCAACACAAAGTGGACTATTTAAGGCTTTGTAAATATGTATAATACTTTTTTGCTACTCCATATTTAATAAATGTGCTTTAAGTATTCATGCATGGTGTGATTATTGATGTGAACTTTACAAGGAACAGTTAGTATTCATTAGTAGATCACTTTCTCGCAAAGAGTTTAATGAGAAGGTACCATCTGTGATGTGAAGTAAACGTCTCTTCAGTTAATAAGAAGGAACTAAATCGATGGTTACAGATACAGCCCCTTCAGGCAAAAGGTTTAAGTGATATTTAAGGTGCGAGTCCACTGACTGTGTCCTGTGTCTTTTCTGTATAAAGCAACAGTCATCTGAAGAGGTCATCATCGATCATTTAATACCACAGTTGTCACCAGCCGGTTTTTCTTCAACCATCCTCTGGCTTTTGAGAGGATCCCTTTCTCTACCGCAGAATATCAGCCTGCAATGCAAACAGAGACCAGATACTGTAATGCTCACACCGGCTGTGCTCTTACAATAAATCACAATTCCTCACTTCCCGAGCTGACCACGAGCTGACTGCAACTCGAGCGCTTGACCGGTCCAAATGTGCCACATTAGCAGGTAGCATGTTTCCTGCTAAGTAGACAGGTTAGTCCACCTGCCGACTATGCGCGGGGGCTCATCGTGGAGTTTCGACTTTAGTCGGGGGCTAATTATGTGGTGGGACACCCCTGTGCAGACTTCTCCTGGCTTACAATACAAACAGATGCTTTTTGTAACACATTAACCAGCAGGGAGACATCGCAATGCAAAATTAGCTCCACCGCTAACATTAATCTTTGCACCAGACACGGTGCGGTTTCTCCGCTCAGGTAACGACTGCTATTACGTTTAATGTGGAGGTTTTTAATGAGGCCATCAAAAGAGTTTTGACAGCCTTAAGGAACAGCATGGCGTTCATTACTGTAAGACCACGAAACCAAATGTTTCTTTCTTAATACAATACATACTGTACACCACAGACACTGCGTTGCCATGATTCAACCCCTGTGGCAGTTATATCACTGAAATGTTGGATTGGAAAGTGAATGGGATCATTCTGTACAGTAGAAGCATCACAGGGAAAGTGTTGCTGTGATAAAAAAAAACAAGTGTTTTCGACAAAGATTCAGTTTGAGCTGGTGAGAGAAAAACACACAAGTCAAGCAGCTGTGCAGAAAGTGTCACAGTGATGTAGTGGTTACAGGAGGCCTCCTTACAAATCTGGATAGCAGCATTTCTCTCCATGTGGAAAATATTCAAGCAACCTAAAAGGTATGCGGGCAATATGAAGAATCATTTTAGACTCACTGGTCGAAACACTGGAGTCACATTGGTTCCCTCGTCAAAGAGCCAATGGGATTTCTCGATCAAAAATGCCAACTCATTTTGGTGTTGTAGGACTCATTTCCGCAGCGCTCTATATGAACTAGATGGACAGACGTAGCCAGATAAAAACAATTAACCAGTGAATCACCAATTTAAATAGCTACAGTTTCTATTTTTTTTTAATTTTTCTAGAGTTATTTCTCTTCTGATGATTTATTTTGTCAAGCTGCACTCCACATGAACACTGGTGTTGCTACATTACTCTGGGTGCATGAATACACAACTGTTTGCCAACTCGCCAGCAATATCAACATCATAAGTCAATAACGTATCAAATGCGAGTGTGATGATCCGCTTTTTGTGGAGTTATGCCACTACAGTACGTAGCCAAAAAAACTCATTCATGCAGCTTTAAAATAAGACTGGATGACCCGCAGCTGTTGGACAGAGAAACGACTACTAGATGTGTTACTTGTGTCCAAGCAAAGTTAAAGCGGGCCCTTCTGAAAGATAAAGAAAAGTACAATAAGAGGAGCCTGATGATGGGAATGACACACCAAACCCATTGGTTATACAGTACATCAGTAACATCACTGTCAGGCCCACATAGGCTCCCATGGTGATGCTACTGAGAGAAGAGTGACGGAGCAGGGAAGGGAAGACCAGATCTGGTAACATCACATGTCGTTTCTTGAAAAATGCGAGTTCTTCCTGCAGCAAGTTTCTGCACAGAAGGAATGTCATTGCACGACTAAAAGCTGTTTAGTGAAGTTCTGTGACTGAGAAGACACATAATGTTCATAATGTTCATTGCTTCAGCACATTGATGCAGAAGGAGAACTTACAGTAAAAGTAGCTCGTCAAGACTACATAAAAGAAATGAAAATAAATGACATGACTTTGGGTTCTGAAACATCAAATTCTTTGTTAATTCCCTGTGGTCCAGCATAATTTGTGCCAAGCTAGCAGTCCAATGAGTGAAAGAAAAAGTAGCAGCTGAGAGGCCTCAGCTGGACTCAGCATTGACATAATAGCTCTGCTTTATGACATCCAACCAGTTTGCATCTTCCATCATATCCACTTAAAGACAAAAAGAAAACACTTGTTTCTCTGACTACTGCCTCTGCTCATGATGGATGGCCTTGGCCCTTTGTTGTAGCCGATTACAGCTCGTAACGCAAGCGGGAAGGTTATGTAAGAGTGTGAAACTCAAGCAAGCGAGGGTGAGACAGAGTCAGTTTCCCAAGATCATCCATCTCCACCTCTGTCTTTACAGACCTTATAGGCTCAAAAGCAAATTGGCCAAATCCATCATTTAGTTTCCCACAGAGAGAGGCTTCCAAATGATATCAATTACAATGAGGGGGCAGGGATAGGTGGTCTCAAGAAACCATCTGGGCAGGTATACAAGTTTTAGAGATGAAGAGAAGTACAACAACCTTATCTGAGGAAAGTTGAGCAAAATAAATACAAGATCATATCAAATAAAGCTTTTCTGTCTGTGGCCAATTCCCTGAAGTGGTGCAACTAGTCCAAGTCAAATTATACAAAGAGCTTTTGGCTTATCTATTTATTTAGGGAAAGCCTAACCTGTCAAAGCTATTGCGCACATTAAATATTACCGAAGAGAGTAACATTGAGTAACATTTCAGTCACGCTCGCGGCATTGGCTTCAGAGTGAAGTATATCAACAACGACAAGATGAATTGCCGTGAAATTTGGGGAAATTAATTCATGGTCCCCGAAGGATGAATCCCACTTAATTTGGTAATACCGTGACTTTTCCGCTAGAGCCTACAACTAGTCATAACATTCACTCATCCAGTGAAATCTCTCAACGTCTACGAGAGGCGATTTGGGACAATCAGACATGCGTGGTCCCCAGAGGATGAATCCCACTGACATTTTGAGTTTTGAGTGAAACGTCTCAACAACTACTGGATGGATTGCCGTGAAATCTGGTCCACTTGTTCCTGTCTCCCCCAGGATAAATTATAATGACTTTGGTGATCCCTTGACTTTTCATCTAGCGCCATCATCATTAGTACTTGATGATGGTTTAATGCAAATTGGCGAATGTTCGGATGCTAACACACCAAACAAAGATGGTGAACTCGGTAGACATTCTTGTTGATATCTGTAAGCATACTGTATGTTTGGTGTCAATAAGTATATAAAGTCAGTCCAATATCCAGCACATACACATAGTGTAACTAACTGAAAGCATCACTGAGAACCGTCCCTGCTGCATAGTGAGAGAGTGAACGCTGCATTCTATCACATTAACACAACGCTGGCAGCAGTCCAACCATCAGACATGGACAGACCGGAGTCTGCAGCAGCTGTGTTACAGCTCTCAATCGCAGCATTTCATTAGTCTGATCGATTCATTGGCCGATCTGCGGGGTCTCTCAGTGGCGTTAATCGACTGTGACCTCGAACTTCCATCAGTAATGAAGCTGTGTGTGATGGCCAGTATGTAAACACAAAGACCGCCCACGCCCGGACAAAAGACGGCTACAAGGACGGACGGAGACATATCTTAGCAGTGGATTTCCAGTCAGAGTTTTGTTCATAAATGCATACTGCGCACACACACACACACACACACACAAATACAAACATCTGTCCTCCTTCATCATATAAATTCGTAGAAGGATTATAATTGACAGCTGGGTGGCACAATTACAACACAATGTTCCACATGTAGCAGGCCAACGAGTTCACTGCATGTGTGCTGCTGCACGACTGATTCAAAACACCAGGGTAATTTTTCACACATAAAGGTGACTGTCACTGGATGATTGATGATAACGGTTTATATGGGTTTTTATGGGTTTTTATGTAGAGGCGCCCCAGGAATTCTCCTTAACTTTCCATTCAGGTTTTAGTCATTTCCCTCATCAGAGAGGTGATATAAAAAATAAAACTTTCCATTCAATCAAAATACAATTTTGATGTCACAATATATATACTTTTACTGCCGTCACTTTATACTTTAATAAGACGTTCAAAATAACGCTCCATTTGATGAGCATCAGTGCATTTTTTTGTGAACCAAACTGCTCTTTTACTCTCAGAACAAACATCTCATCGTGAATGGGTGGGAGTACAAGTTTGAGAACATTCAACCAGCTCATTTGAAGTTCATACTGACCTGGGGGCTCAACTTTTCCATTTAAAAAATAAACAGAAACGGTATCTCAAATGAAAAGTGCACCGTTCACGTTTTTTGTATCTTATTCAAGACTCTGTTGAAACACATTTGGGAAATCCCACAACAAGACATTTGGGCTACATTGCCAATATGTCAGAAAAATGTGTCTGTTCAATAATCTAAGTCTTATTGACCTGTGGTGCAGCACATTCTGGATTTTGGCAACTCTTTGGACAAGTTTCAGGGGCCACAAAATCAAGTAGCATCCTAAGATCTGGTCATTTCTCCAATTTGACCCATGTATTCATTATAACATCCCAATGGAAGCCTCTGCTGAATTGACAGTGGCAATATCCCAAACGTGGATTCCACCACAAAATTCATGCAAAGCCGTCCATGCCAGACCTCCCAGAAGACCAATCCAGTAAGTGCTATTTACATTGAACTAGACAAAGAACAAACCTGGCAAGCTGTTGGCCAGAATCACGACCGCACATCACTGAGGGCCGAAAAGATTAAACCTCGGCGGTGTTCAGCAAGGTACTGCAAAAAACTCTTTACTAGAACATGAGAGAAAAAAAGTTCAATCTGTGAAGAACCCATTCTCATACCACAGCTAATTTTCTGCAGAGTTCTCTAAACCGTTTTCGCCGACATCAACATGCGCCATGAAAGCCCTGGTCCTCTCCAGAGCGCCGTCTGCGGTTACCGCTGAATCGCTGCTACATTATTCCTGCTCCCAAATTAAGCCCCTCATTTGCGGAGTTGCCCTGACCATCGAACAATCTTAATTTCCATATTCTGTGGCATTCTCAAGCCCTGATCTCATCTGGCTGGCAGCGAGGCAAATAATGAAATGCTGCCCTGCCTGTAGCGTGGCATCTTTAACTATCCAGCCCCCTGCTCCATAATCCAAGCCTCTGTATGCCTCTTGTGTATGTAAAGTCAACACAACAAATTAAATTATATGTATATAATCAATCCACATTTTACACATATTTCATAATTCATTTGTAATAGATTCTTAGATACATATACAGGCAACTTTGGCCAGAAAAGTGCCATGTTCCTGTGAACAGTTTCAGATTTATACTGACAATAACATGATTCACTTTCAGCCCAAGTCTCCGTCTGGCAGACGCTCCCAGACATCTCCACTTGACTCGACATTCTCCTGCAGCCAAACAAACCACAACATCACCATCGCTCTGACAGACGAGCTGGGGAAACCCAGCGATTTGTCTGGGGTCCTCTTAAATATGACAATCCCCCCAAGGTACTACATCTGAGACACGCGGAACAGATCAGAGACGACGGCGTACTTCCCCACCGGTCTACGATGGCAGAGTCAACATAATTTGACAGCCTAATGTTGTCCGTCCATTGTCTTGTCAATATGCAGAGATTTCAACGGGTGCAATTATCCCAGAAGATTGACGGACAACAACACTGAAAGATGCTCAAACTAAAAGGAGCAGGAAAAAAGTCTTTCAGCAAATCTGCTATCAACAATACCTTAATTACATAACCCTACAAAAATGCATCTCAGCATGATAGACACGCAGAAAGCGAGTGTCTTGAGCCTCGGTGGTTGACGGCAATAATGGAGGATGATTGCAAAGACTTGCAACAATGATAGCATGTCAAGAAAAAAGTTGTTCAAACATCCCTGTCATATTTGTGTAATTGCCGGCGAGAGGGTGCGGTTTGACGAATGATGTCCTGACATCTGGGACGCAGCCAAAGTGGCGTTTGAAGGGAGGGGTTGCCGGGTTGGAGAGCGGGTGAGGGGGTGAGTTGGCACATCTCGTCCTCCACATTCCCCTAGTATTAAAGAGACAGATTGGAGGCGCCATTTGAACTCCTGAACACGGCGTTGGAGATTTATCTGACACCGTGTGCGGGTCCACTACTGTTTGTCTAATTTGATGTCCTGCATGCGTCTGTGTGTGTGAGACTGTCATGTAAATGATGTCGTGTTTACTCTCTATGGTAATATCCTTATAGAGATTTCTAGGCTTGCTGTGATGTTTAATTTTCTTACGTTTTCCCTCGATTTTCTGTTGGCATGTACACACTTGCAAATTCCAGGAACTTCTGTTTGTATTCGATGCATGGCAGGTCATTCCCACATGGGCCCAGCGACGGTGAGAGGCAGCATATCTTATATGTTTGTTTTTGCATGAGGGCTCCCTGTGGGCCCAGCCGACAAGCTCTCCGTTATCTCAGGAAAATCATTTCGCTCCAAAGCAACAGCAGAGCCAAAAGTAGCTTCTCCTGCTATCTAGTACGGTCAGTTTATATATATATATATATATACTGTGAGGGGCATGCCAGTTCATCTGGAATGGAAAGATTGAGTTGTCGGTGTTTACTGTACAGATCTCACCCAAAAATATTGAATACATTCTTTCCTAAACAAGAACGCTTGACTTGTTCCAGTGGTGCAGCTGACAGTTTCCAAATATGTGTAATTTTTACATGAGAGGATAAGTGCGGCATGCAAAATGTGTTGCCTTCTAAGTGTGTGTCGTTGTAACTGGAATCGGATACTTGTGGTAATATTCTCTCCTCAACATTTAAGACTGCGAATCGAGGTTGCAAGCCATTAAAATGTCAGCTCGCGTATGCGGCCTCTCAGCTCGTCAAGCTGACGGCAACGTGATAGTCCGTACTTTTCTGTGTCTCCTGCTCTTGTTCTCCTCGAAACCAGGCAGGGAGCTGCCTTTTTTTTCTGCAGATACGCCTATAGTGACACCAAGCTGGACACAAGTGAGATTCAATTCAATTATTTTATCAGTCGAGTGGGGCTGCAGCGTTCCCAGCTTGTAAGTTCTTGTGAATCAAGTAGAGGAAAAATCTGTGCAGTGTCAGACGGTTGTATTACCTGGAAACATGTTCGAGATTGAGGGGAAGTTACACAACGTTGCAAATTGGAAAAATTATTGGAAAATTATGTTTATAGTACCACTTCTTACTTTCATAGTTTTTGGCCATTGTTACACAATGTGCTTTGGCTTCACCCCTCACAACTTTTCTCTTCTGATTCACTCTCAAAGCTCTCATGACCGAAATTTAACACAAGCACCAAACGGCTGACAGATCAGTCCAATATTTCTCTCAGAAATTGGTGGAGACCAGTAATAGAAGAAGAGTAATTGTACTTTATTGGCCAGGTGAGAAACTACAAATGAATGCTGATGTTGTTACATGCCCGCAGGATGTGTGTGAGTAACCTCAATGTCTCCTTAAAACTTGATATGATGGTATGATCATCTGACTTCTCGTATTTCTTGGATTTTAGGATGACCTGAAGCACAACAGGTCATTGAAGGCAACACAACAGGCTGGGTGCTTGTGTTCAAATGGGTTGAGCCCTCCTGACAAAAACACTTTTTTGCCCGCCGTCTGTTTTCCACCGGCCCGGCGATGGAGCGGCTCGCATCCCCTCCGTGTTGACTTTGGTGGTTCTCCTTCAAACAAAATGGGATACCCACTGTCACGGCAGAAGAAGAAAATGAGCGAAAGGCAGAGAAATTAAGCTGACAAGCATGGGGAATGTTCACACGAGAGAAACATCGACGGAGGGGAAAAGCCACAGTGGTGCGTTTGTCAGCCCTGTTCAGCCTGGCAGCGCAGCTCATACGCACGGAGGAAAGTTCGCTGAATATGCGCTACTGAAATTAAACGAAAAAGAAGAAGAAAAAAAAAAACTCAAGGCAAGGCAAATAATTGGATTTGGCTCGGCCTGAACGTGAGTGTGTGCTCAGCAATGCGGCTGTGTTTGCACAGCTGGAGCGCGTGCCCAGGGTCATCTCAGCAGGGAGCGGGGTTTGGCACTGCCGGGCACAGCTACAGTACACGCCTGCTGAAGAATCACCGGGCGCCTCCCGCTCCGCGTCCTTCCCTTTTCAGAAACAGGCGAGTCATGAACGCACACGGCTCACAGAAGAGTACTGACAAAACACCGTTTATGGGAAGACTTTTTTAGTTGTTCCCCATCTCTGGGGCACGCTGACCTGACATCATAGGCCTAGAGATAAAAAAAATTATATAATTTCGATCATATCACAGCCTACTCCATTGGGCCCCAATTAACTGTGTTTGATGGGAGACAGCATGATGTATTCTGAAATGAATACTGGATAAAAAAATATTACCGCTTTCTTTTGAACTGTGCGGACAGAAACTGCCCTGATGGTCTTACAATATTGATGCCTTCCCTAAAGAGCGACTACAGTTCTACTCTCAATAGGACGAACTTGATTTGAGGAATCTGTCTCTTAAAACCTGCTGGCTGTGGCTTCAGTTTGTGCAAGAAAAGTTATCCTTCCAGAGTGAAGAGCAAACCCCTGGTGGCATGAAACCTAAGAGCATCCAAGTGGTTGAAAGCCGTCTCTCAGCGGCGGTAAAATCGACACAAGCTGAGGCACTGAATCGAGGGTTCATTGTCAGGAGGAACAGGTATGAGTGTGCGGTGCGTCTGCAAACTCTGCGCTCTCCCTCTCTCTCCATCCTGCAGGATTTTTTAGGAGATATATCATGCTCGATTTACAGTGCTAACACACACACAGAGACAGGAAGGTATCGCATAAATCATTTAGTTCAGCCTGTGTTACTTACACGCAGTCAGAAGTGGAAAATCTCAAGTTAATATACTGCAGTACAGTATGAATGTGCACGTGGGAGACGTAGCCACCAGACCCTAAAAACTAAAAATCAGAGGGTCCATTGAGTTTTGGACTGTAGGCAATGACACAACAGATAACAGTACCTCTAAAATGAAAGGAATAGTATTACACCCCAACATCTACTTATGGGAATATAATACCATGCTTCTTATCACCTAGGCCACCTAAATACCTCAGATTTAGACACAAAGTATTTTAAACACTGGAGACATTTGAGACGCTAAAACCCAATCGCGGCATCCTCAACTCCATTGTGATAGAGATTCTCTGGTCATGAAAGGTTTTAGTTTTTTTTCTTACATTAAGAAAGTGTCTTTTTTTTTTTTTTTTTAAAGGTGCACACCCCTCTTAGAAATTCCTGACAGAATTGACTTGCTCTGGCATCTTGAGTTTCAATCTGATAGCTCCAAAATTGCCCCTGCAACCAAAACCTTCAAAATGTGGCCCAAGCAGCTCTTCCATTGTTGTTGGCGTGTGTAACAGAGATGGCTTCGCATTCTGCGGGTTTCACATTGGCTACAGATATCCAGGTGACACTGAGAGATCCTGAGGGTATATCTCAAGTCAAGAGTGTGGTGGGCGGGGGGGGGGATGAAACCAATGAAAGCTTCAAGTACGGCTTTATAGCTATCTGGTGCCGCTACCAAACACCCTTCTGTGCTTCGGAACGAGGGCACGACCTCTACAAAAACCTTTGGCTTGTCTATTCTCTTTGACAAAAGCCCAAGACCATAATCAAGGTACAAATCAAGACAATGCAACATCTCAGCAATGCCAAGAAAACACGATATCCAATAAGTTGCATTGGGCACAGTAAGTTCTGATATTGATACAGGTGGCCTCCCAAGATGAACAATGGCCGTTCAAATAACAGATCCCCCTTTGGAAACTGAACAGCCTGCCCTTGGACGGGCTCTCCATTTCTGTTTCCAAGGATTAGAAAACCAACTGGACCCCTGAGATTACCCTGGTGCCCGTAAATGTGATGCCTCTAGCAGGTGTACAGGTGTGTTAATCTTTAAGAGTTAGGTGGGCAGGAAGAAGGGAATTATGGGTCACGGAAAGGACAGAGAAGTAAAGACATGTGTGGGGTGTGTTGTGAGTGATGGCAGCGTTACAAGCTACAGTACAGCGATGACGGAGGGGAAATGTGTTTCACTGCCTGTCCTATTGTGACCTCTATGTTCTTCTAATTTCTAAGATCAGTTTTACAGTTTTATAGTAGGCAGATATGATCTGACACCAGCATGAATTCTATCAATGAAAACTATGACAATAAACATTTGATGATAAACCTTTTTGTCACAGTGAAAACCAGACTAAAACTAAATAAGCTTAATAAGAAGACGACATTTATGAAAAGATATGCCAACGTTAGCGTGAAATTATCAATAGCTTTAGATCTGTGGCGGATCCAAAGGATGGCAGCTCTCGTCCCTAAAAAATGTCTTGCAAAAAAAATTGTTTTTATATATAAACAGATATATACACACATACACACACTTTTGTAACAGACCGATTTTCTCTTGGCCCCTGGCATCCTTCTGTGCAGCCTCTGTCTTTCACACACAATGACTGCCGATGCCTTTTTTACCAGGTAAATGTGCGTGTACAGCCGCAGATGGATGTAGGCAGGTCGCTTTGTTGAAGCACGTCTTGTTAAGTGTCGAGTGTTTGTGAGGGGCGGATTATACCTGACTAAACCCCAAACATTCACCGGTGCTTACGATTGCCTGCAGCTATACCAGCATCTCTGAAACTGCTCATTTTTGCATCATTCAAGTTTTAGTTCAGTCATCAGTGCAACATCCAAAAGCACTCACTTTAAAAGTGAATACTTTATAGATCCACCACGGCTGCGGATGCTAATATTACTTACTGAACTAGACGATAACTTGACTAAAATACCTTCGGTTTTTAAAAATGAAATGACTTAAATTGTACTTAAACTAACCGTCGCCTCTACGGAAACACAACCGCAAAACATTCATACTTTGCAAAGCATAACATTTGTCCACTCAAAAATGATTTTGCAGGGTGGTTTGATTTCCATCTCTCTTCTCTTGTCCATTCCTATCAACAGCTGAAAGGTTAATAAACCATTTATGGCGTGAAAACTCATTTAAAACTCATATTGAGTGGTCACATTCTCCCGGATCAAGAGCTCAATAAATATATGAGTAATAAAATGTTTTCCATCTGATGGAAAAAGAAACAACTTTAACAAACTGTGGAGTGAGTTTGGCACCACAAGCTGTGATATCTTCTAGTTCTGGTTTCAGAATGTGTGCTGCTATGCTTTGTACACAGCCACGTTACGGATTTGCACATTTAAACACTGTGGGTTTGTTTTTTTAAATGTTTCAATTATTTGTATTGCATTTTTGTTGCCTGAACCTTTGCACCAGGGTTAATATGACCTAGTTCTTCAGAGAATTAAAGTAAACAATAAACCTATCTTATCTCTAATATTTCAGAAAGCTGCCACTGAGTAGGAGAGAGTGGAAGCACAAAGGGCCCGTGCACACAGCAGGATTATGACAGCAGCTGGGTGTGCCTGATATTAACGAGACACAAGTGGTGGATCTGCCCTGATTCACTTGCGTCATCCAGATAACTGGGGCATGCAAGTTAGGTGAGGGGTCCATGGAGCAAAGCTGGCTTTCTTGCGTACAGTAAATACCCTTGACTTGCACAGCTTGATGCGACAGTCCGACGGATGTAACCTTTGACCTGTCAGACGCCGATTGGCAGTCACAAAGTCCTTCCTGGATGGGAGTTCCAATCAGATACCATTATTAAATCAGGTGTAAAATAAGCATGAGCACCGCAGAGGAAGAGGCAACCTAGAGGGTGGGGTCCCCCTTACAGGGCGTGTCATCTATGGCCTATTCGTGCACTCGTCATCGGTCTCCCTCTTTCTCGTCTACACTGCGTTTGACCTGTGAGGAGCAGGAAGCCCGGGAGCTGAAGTAGGCTGGTAGCCAGGAAAAGGGAGAGGCTGTGGATGAACCCCCCAGACCCAGGAGCAGGGCTCAGCGTGGAGCTAAGTGAGTCAGCCGGTGGGCATGCAAGAGCGCACTGCGGAGTTAAGCCTGAACCGTGAGTGTGCAAGGACTAGCGCGGAGGAAATGAAACGGGGATTTATGATATCACAATACCTTTTACCCTGCTCGCTGGGCTTTCTTAATAAGCACAAACACGTAAGACGTAACTCAAGTAGATAAAAAACAGAGACAATGAAATGAAAAGATAGACATGTAAGCTCACACTTTGCGTGTTTACTTTTGGAGCGACCCAAAAGAGAGTTGCATGTTGGAGCAGGAATCACCACAGGTTGCATTACAGACACACGTGGATGCACTGATAAAAGTTTAAAAAACAAATACGTTCAAGAGAAGCGAGACAGTTTTGGCACACACTGTTGAACATGAACCTACATCCTCCGCTGCACCCCAAGGCGGTGTCAGCCTGACACACCTGCACACGACGGCAGATCCACTTACTTAACAGCTGGAGCCACACACAAAATAATAACTTCATACCTCTGCCGTACCTGCTTTATTGCATCGGGTTGCTGTCTTTCGGTGTCGCGGCGGTCCGTAAAAAACCTAAATGTTTTGTTAGCGTTGCCCAATTCCACATCTGTTGTATGAATTAGAGGTCTGCAAGCTCGGTCTTGGTTTGAAGGAAAATATTCCCCTGGAAAAGTATTTGTTGTCAGCATAGATTAAGCCACGGCAATTACAACCACACATTGTAATATTAACGCCGGGTGAGTGAGCATCATTCAATACGAGGTGAGAGACTGGCATTTTGTAAGCGTTGGGCAAGTGCAATAAATTCCAAACCTGTTATGCGGAAAGGCCCGGTGCCAGTTACACTTAGGTGGAACTATAATGTGCTCGGACAAAATGTTGAAGTGATTGATCGACCAACTGTTGGGAATTTGGCTTCTCATTAACATGTTGTGTGCTGTGGGAAAACTCCCACCGGCCAATATTTTACAGATTTATTCCATTTACATTATCCAGTTTGTGCTATGTCTTCTGGGACACATGGGCCCATTTGTCTTCCCTTCTGCAGTGCGTGTGAAGACTGCAGATCGGATAAGATCATTGCTCATCACATTCTGTGGGTAAATGTTTGATCACTGCGATGTGTACTAAACATTCGTCCCTCTCTTATATTGCATTTGTTGTGCAATTTTGCCTGTAATACATTTTAATTGCGATTGCAACCTCATATTCACTTTTTATTTCCCTTTCCTTTGATAATCCATTGACAGAATTTGTTTTTCATGACAATGTTTGGTACTGGGACAGTGATGATGAACTCATGTCTGTAATGGGCCTTTTAACTATCGGTTAGGGTTGAGACATCTCTGTACTTCATCAGAAAATCCAAAATTATTTACCATAACCATAACAATTACTCATTTAAAACAAACCGTTACCGGGAAGTCCATTTATTGTCTTTTAGGTCGAGGTTAGCCACTTTCCCACAGCTCCGGCTCCTGTGCCAAGCTACCACTCACCGGACCAGCACTGATCGCAGAGAACAAACTGATCCGAGTCGCTACCCACCCTCCCGTCGAACTAATCCCGTCTTAGACTCTTCATCCTGTTAGTATCATACATTCTTTCTCTCTGATTATGACCCGTCTTTCTTTCTATCATTCCCCCAACACCACCACCACCACTACCACCACCACCAGCAAAAAAAAAAAAAGATTCTCGAGGGCTGTGCATATTTGGCACAGACCTGGTTCCCTCTGATCATGTAATGATTTGCCCGTAACGATTACCCTCTCATGCGATGATAGAAAGTTTTGCACCGGTCCCGCAGAGAGCTGCAGCCGGGCGCATTCCTGCTGCGCCCTCCTGCCAATCAACGTCAGCTAACGCACTTGTCTCGCACGGACACACACACACACACGCGCGCGTCTTTCACCAACTTAAAAACATACAAATGGCTCTCGCTCACTCCTTGTACTAACGCGCACACACAGCCCGCCATTGTTTGTCAGTGAAAGCATCCAGCAAAGCCTCTCCCTCATTCCATCTTCCACCCGCATTAACAAAACAAGTCGACATCAAATAGGTCGGTGGTGCGGTTCAGGCATTATGTCACTTTGTTTTTGCATGTTATTGACATTAAGTCCTGAAGTTTGATTGAAATCCATTCGGTCGAGTGATGTCGAGATGATGTAGCGTGCACCTGGAGTAAATGTATGAAATATTGAGTGTGACAGATGAACAGACGTTTCAGATGTTTCCCTGCAGGAACTTCAAAATGTCAGCAGGTGTTTCAAATGAGGTGTTATTTCTTGGGCTTAGGAGTAAGGGTTCGCTGATCCTCCACATAGACTGAATATGAGAAGTGGACGCAGTCACCGTGACGTCATCCTGTGGTTTGCAGACTGCAGTTTTGAAGTCTCGAGTACGGCATTTTGGCGGTTGTCCATCATTTACTATATGAACATCACATTGTGTTGAAAACGACTAGAAACTGGTGGTTGAGACCATAAACTCATGTTTACAATGTTTACTGAGATAATAAATCAAGTGAGAATCTTTCTCATTGACTTCTATACAGTTGGATTTCTTTTTGCAACCAGAGGAGTGGCCCCCCGACGGCCATAGAGATTTAGTAAAGGTTTAACTTCTGCATTGGCTTCGCTTTTCAGAACCGGAGTTGCCGCCTGATCCTCACAAAAACATTTTATTTTGACCAAAATACTGTAATCTTAAGATTATTCCAAGCAATGGACCCTCAAAACCGAGGAGAGAAACTATGAGGGAAATTTGAAGTGAAAATTGATGGTTCGAGTGAAAATAACGAACACGTAAAAGGAAAAATTACCGAGCTGAGGCTGAGGTGCTAAATACTTAATAGTTCTGCCCAGCCAAACATATTAAACAAAGCTGAAAACCATTTGACAGTGATAGAAAGGCCACATTTATTAGACAGTTAATTACTGCTGAAACAAAAAGCTAATTAATCAATTGGTCGACAAATTGCAGATTAACCAGCAATTTATTAAATCAACTTCTGCTTTTCCCTTTTTTTAACTGTTATATCTTTCACAAAAGATGCTCTTTGACTTTCCATTAATCAAGAATGAAAGCAATCATTAGCATTAGTTTCCTAACCATGGGTATACAGATCTGAGGGGTCACGACATGATTAGCGATGACGACAAATCATGTTCTGCTCTTCACATTTTGAGATTTGGCTCTTCAGGCCTCAAACAGTTATTTAGGTTTAAAAGGTGAAAAATTCATATTCTATCCCGTGACGAAAGATCACAGCTTCAAATACATACACCTTTCAACAAGCCCTTCAGTGCATCACACTTCGATAGATGTCAATCCTCGACTATCTGAGATTCAGATGCCGAGTGTGCTGAGAGACCTCGTCAATAACCTGTAAAACGTACGCAAGGTTCCACCTGCCCTGCACCTTACTCTCAGCTGCTTCAGTAACTGTCTCTCCGTCTGTCAGTCCACCTGTCTCTCAACACTGTGCTTAAAATGATCTGAACACACAGTTTAGGATCTTTGGTACGGAGCCGAGCATGCAGAGTATCTGTCATATCATCGAGGTGGCTTCACAGGCCACCTGGTCACCACAATCCCAACTATTCCAGCTATGGAGCCAATGGCGGCGAGATGAGAGAAGAAACTGCACCGATAACACAAAAAGGGGGCTTTACTGTATGTCCTGCTGATGTGAAGGAGGAGCCGCGGGAACGAAGGGTGACTGACATGCTCAATGTCAAATGTGCACTTTTCCAGGTCACGGTTGCCAAATACTTCTCAAGCCGCATACCTGTCATCGGGGAGACAGGAGGAGAGGGAGGGGGGAGTGCTGAGAGGATTCAGACTCCACAGATTCAAACAGGCTGGGAGCATTTGCGACATTCCCCCCCCCCCCCAGTGAGAGCAAAGCCGAGGGTCGATGATGTCACCGCGCAGTGGTATGCTGGGACGGAAATTCCACAGCGGCACTTCAAATGCATCGCCACGGTGAGACATCGGCCGTAAAACTACAGCGACCCTGCGGGTGCATTTTTCTCATGGGGGTGATCGTTTCCAGAGGTCAGACATACGATCATCGTTTCACAGCATACGAATAACAAGACTGTACGGGCTTTTTGAGGGCATACGCATTTAAATAAAGGGGTCATTTTAAGTTCACGGTCAAGTTCAGACCTGCCTCTAGAGTGTCTTAAACCGGAAATGTTATCTTAATGGTTGAAAAAAGCTCGAATCAAATAGCCAAAACTATGAACTGGCACCCATCAACACGGTCACACGCGTTTCTGAAGTTTAGCTTCCACTGTATCAGATCTCTGTATATTTCCACGCCGTTATTTTTCCCATGACCTCTCACTTTCCACCTCACACTCTTACAAATAGCGCGTAAACACACTTACGATACACTTTATACTTTACACAAACACGCTCCGGGACCACACAGGTTCGTCAGGCAGCGGTGGGCTTCCTCTAAGAAGGGGAGACCCCCGGCCTCTTCACAGGGGCCGGAATGTCTGCGCTGCGACCGCCGCTGTACATCTGTGCAGTGTCATTGCTCACCACAGCGTGTGTGTGCTCGTGCATTTTTTACGGAGGGCACCGCCGCCGAAAGGTAATCCCTGTGAGCAGCCCGGGGATGGTCCCTTGGTCGCACCACACACACACACACACACACACACACACTCACAGCAGTCACAAGACTATATACAAGACATTTAGTGCTAAGGAACTAAGTATGTTTACTCAAGTGCAATTTTGAGGTACTTGTCCACTTGAAAAGGGCTATCTGTATCCCCCAGTTTCCGGTCTTTATGCTAAGCTAAGCTAATGGACTGCTGGCTGTAGCCGTATTTATTGACCGAACTAGTGAACTTCTAATCTAACTCTCACTTCCTAAATTTGTTGGACTACTGCTTCAAGCTTTCCCCTCTGGCTGAGCTTGGGGATACCGGTCGGTCGCCAAACAACGTCATCGAACACGGTAATAATCAAAATGCCGACTTTAAAATACACTGGCTTTTGTCTTGCACAGTCACTTCGTGCATGCACTGCTCCTGAGAATCCCTTGTGCGTACGCAATGAAAACTACTATACCGAGAGGCAAACACTGAACGGGATCAAACGCATTTTGCTCAATACAATGTCGGCCATTAAATCGAATGAAAAATGGTCGACATGCAAACTGACGCACGCACATTTACACAGAGATCCACACACCTACTTTGAGAGCGTGCATGATTACATGCTCATCAATCCGCCTATGTGGGCGTACGCACAGTAATCCTAATGGCACGTCATTTGTAACGGGGTCTCCAGCGTTTACTCGAAGCACATGTGGCCGCGGTGGGGTGGGGTGGGGGAGGGGACAGCAGAAAGCATCATTAGCCCTCGCAAACATTCACCGAGACCCTGTCAGACACCAGCACCGCCGATCCCCGGTCAATCATGTTTCCACTGGATTTAGTCGTGCGTCCTTACACATAACCGTTCTCACACTCGCACGCAACCTCCTGCTTTCCCGTTTACAAAAGGAGTGAGGTCAGTGGGAGAGATAACCGGTCTTGTATTTGTTTTTCATGCCTTGTCAAAAAAGTCAGTGGATCTGGAACTAACTGCCTCTCCACTTTCTCCAAGAAGCTGACTATTTATGTTTTACCTTCCAACTTTGTGCCGGTGGCTTTGTTCTACATTACCCCTGCTTGGCCTTTCGCTCCCCGTGCGCGCTTCATGCAACTCTTCCACTCTCACTCCATCAATATATTTTTTCTCCTCCCGTTTCTACAGACATCCTCGGTGTCTGAGTGTGTCTCTGTCTCCTCTTGCTCTCACATCAATATCACTCCATTCATTTTCCGCTCTTCCTTTGGATCTTCTAACGTGGCACTCACCTCCTACTATCTTTGCTTCTCCAGGTCTCTGTGTTGTTATATTTCACTGTGTTTTATTTAACTCTGGTCATTTACAAAGATGTTATTTCAATGTATTCTTTTTTTACCCCTCTTTGCTTTAACCGGTCACTTTTTTTACATTATTTCTTCAATTCCTTGAATACTTATGGCCTACTTACTTTTTTCCTCCTGTCTTCTAACTTGACTTCATTACTAACGGATACATCAGGCCATTGTCTTGTTCCTGTCCTTCTCTACCATTATTGACCTTTTCGCCTCCAATATCCTTTTCCTTCTTTCTTTTCCTCTTTCCTCACCCCTGCACTGTCCGATCTGCCTTCGTCCTCTCTCTCGAGTGATCCTCCCCAGTACTGTTTCAACACACACACCTCCTACCTGCCCTCCCTTCTAATTAGGCGTCACAAGAGCCCCCCCCCCCCCCTCCGAGTATCTCCCTCTCCCCTCTCGTTAGCGCCACTCCCCGGCAATCCCGCCTGCAATCCCACCCTGGGACGGATCTGAGGTCAAGGCCGGGGCAGAACAGAACAGAACAGAACAGACAGAACTAGATGCGTGAGCAGGAGCCAAAGGCAGAGCAGCTCGACTGCAAGGTTGCTGCTTCGTTTTCGAGATCGGCTGTGTGGGAGAAAATGTGCGAGCCAGATGATGCGCGGAGGGCCCCGGCTGCTGCGAACTAAAGTCTGAGTTGGTGTCCAAGAACACACAACAAGATAAAACAACAGCGCTCGATCACGCTGACGGAGGGGACGTGGGGCTCGCCCGAGATGTTTCATCAGAGGAACAGGATGCCAGAGGCCCCCGCTTTCAATGACAAATAAATGATGAAGGAACAAACGCATTCGCAAGGGGCTCCAGAGGAAACGGAGAGGGGACGGAGGGCAGCCACCTGCACAATCACAATAGAGGCGACTGTCTGCAACGGCCGTGGGAGCTACAGAGGCCATATCGCTGCTGAACTGGACACAAAAAGTCCCTCTGCTGTAATGTTGCCATCTGCTGGCAGCTCTTTATCAATGCGTGACAGCAGCCTAATATGAAATCAGAGAGTTTTGCAGTGTGTGTGTGCGTGAATGTGTGTGTGTGTGTGTGTGTGTGTGTGTGTGTGTGTGGTACAATAAGACATTCTGTTTCCTGAGAGCCACATGAAACCACAAAAACTCATTATGCGTTTTGATACTGCCGTCTGAACGACGTGCCCTCTCGCATACACTCTGGAATAACACTTCAACATGTCTCCAGCGAGTTATGCCATTTGCTGGCACGGGCCGCTTTGGGCAGTCAGTCGCAGCGCGTTATTAGAACTTGGCATCAAGTGATTGAAAGGCAAACAGCACTCTCAAGTTCCACAAAAAGCCATATTCTCCGTTCCACATCTTTTTTGTATTTTTCACAAGGCCCAGTTTGTTAATAAACTCCCGATGCTAATAAAACAGTTTAACATTTTGGGAAATGCTCTATTTTGCTATATTACTGAAAATTCGATGAGAAGATTGATACCACTCTCGTGTCTGCACACGAAACATGAAGATCAATTTTATCATCCAACTCATCGCCAGAAAGGGAATAAACATATTTCTCAGGATATCAAATAATCAGGTGTTTGGAGTCAAAGACAAAAAGCACTCGGTCAGGTCTTGTTTGCTGCCGTTTATCCGTCACCACTTGGATTGTCAAAAGAGGGGAAGACATAACTTTCATAAAACTAAATACAAGAGACAAGCTCATGGCCCATGTGGAAAATTGGTGATTGTGGATTTTGTATTTTTACAATGGATCCCTTGAACTGAAGGATCTTCAATAAAGTAAATAACAAAAAAAGACAAATTGGAGATGAGTGCTGGACCTATAAGCCAAGTTATTGGTTTGTTGTTAATACCGTTGAAACAGAACTTTCTTTGGGACTCAACATCCATTAGAAGCTGCCATGTCTTGTTCTGTTCTGCAGTACTCTTTCTTCACTGGCCCACCGAGAATGGAGTGAAGCTACTTCCTTTTTTTTTTTTGGCCCGGCTCTGTAGGGATGGATGCCTGCTCTCTGGATTTTTCCAGTGGTGGAAGAGCAGCATCCCGGCTCACCTGAGTAGGACACACAGGAAACATTGCCACTGTGCCAGGAGGCACAAGAGCGCTGGATGAACAGTGAGACATTTTGCAGCATGGCAATTCCCGCAAAGATGAGTACCAGTGAATTGTAGCTTTGGATTGAGGGTAGCATTGCACACATACACTTCCTCACTGAGCAGCCCCCAGTCTCACTCCACAGATTAAGCCCAGATGGGAACGATGCGATGAGTATGAAGGCTTTTGCAGCGTAACTGAAAACACTCGCTTTTGTTAGTGCGCTCCAAAAACTTGCTCCATCCATCACTGGCCAGATGTTCTCTGAAGCCCTTTCCTTTTCTCCCCAAGTGGGACCCAATCCCCCTCAAAATTAATTCACTTCCCATTCCACTTGCGTCCACAACAAAGGCCTTCATGAAATCTAATTGGATCGTTTGCGGTCTTTGCGATCACGCAATCAGGCCAAGGGGCGTATTTTTTCGGAGAACAAGAGATGTTGTTGTTGACGGACGATCACTTGGGACACGTTTGCACGCCGTGACCCCACTTAATCCTGCCATTAGACCCCAAAGCTTCCCCATCCTGAAGACTTCAAAACACTGCGCCCGCTGCATTAGGACTCTGAGAGGAACCATTTCCTTGAATAAACATCAAAATCGGTTGCTTTCGTGGCCAGTTTCCTTTTGAATTCCTGCTGAGTGTGGCAGCGGTACAATGCGATGAAGTCTGGCAGCTGACTTAAATCCATCATGTGTCGAAAGCAATAAATCATGTCATTACTGCCATAACTTCTGGAAAAAAAGGAGAGCAATTTAATCCACTTTAATAGAGATATCATTGTCACAGCCTGTATTGTTTGCAGCAATGGTTTTTAGAGGCTTAAACCAATATATTCACCTCAATTTGTGTTGGAAAAAAAGGAAACGGCGCACACACGCCCAGTTTGTTTTTCAGTTCGGTGGTATCTCTGTCCTTCAAAGTCCCTGATTGGACAGAGGACACTACATTAACATTGTTACTGTTAGACTTGTTTACGTTAGCTAAGCTAGTGAGCGTTTGCCAAAAACTTTTTGTCGGGAGAGTGTTTTGACACATTGCACGAACAGTATAAGTTTGCCAAAGGTTATCTTATTACCAACAAACTTTTAAACAACAGGAATTAAAAAAAAAAAGTTGCACACATCAGAGGTTCAAAGATTTTACATTTTAGGAAAAGACATTATGGCACTTATTAGCTGATTTGGGTATTGGAAATGGTAACAGAGAGGGGAAAAAAGCATGATTGATGCATTCTGTAGGACCAAATTTCACAAAATGACAAAAAAAATTAGTTTTAACACAAAAGAAAATTGCACAAAAGGCAAAAGCAATGAGAGGCACAGAGAGAAAAGTGCCAAATCAAACAAAACGAAAGCACACAAAAAGGATTTGCTTTGCTCCGTCGCCCTGGCAGGTGCCATAATCATCAGTCTTTTAAGGGCACAGCCTCCAGCGCACACAAGCACCTTCAAATCCCCATCCAGCAAAACAGGAAGAAAAAAAAAAAAACAGTTTCTGGAAGGTTCCACTTTGCTGCACAAATCAAGGGAATGGAGTGAGAGCAACAAGACCCTCCAAGAATCACTCGAGGTATGTCATTATGTCACCCACAAAGGAAGGTCTATTCCATTTAGGGTTGGAGCCACAGGCCATTTGGCCCCCACACACACACACACACACACACACACACAAGTCACACAACTTCCAAACAGCCACGGACACAAATATAGAGTCCCATTCTTTAGTTAAATAGCAATGCAGAGACCCTGACCTGAGGGCGAGGATGAAAAGGACATGGCCACCGCATAGCAGAGACGGCGGTAGGCAGCAACTGTTGACGGGCCGGTCTCTGGAGCGAAGCACTGGGTCACTCTGGCGTGTGTGTGAGAACAGACAAACGGCCAGTGCTGACTCATGCCGCGCAGTCAACCCTTGCACAGATGGGAAAGCTTGTCATGGCCCACTTGAGCAAAAAAAAGTAATTGTTCAGTCTCGATATGTGACAGAGACATGAACCGATCAAAGTGACGTCACTTGTTGTGACACAGTAGTCAGTGAGAGCGTATCACTGTTCAGCTCATGGAGATGATGATAAAATTATATATAATACAGTTTACGTAACAGAAAAAAAAAAATCTGTTAATATAGGAGAATTAAGGACTCGTCTACAATCAGTCATTTGTGTTTTTGTAAGGAAAACACAATCAAAAGGTCTTCCATCAGCAGCTTCACACTGATGCTCATGCGCATTGTAAGTCCATTAATGTGCCAATTTTGTGATTTTCTTCCCAAGAGGCCTAATTAAAGTGTAACATAATCAAGCCAGCACTGGACAGTGGCCTGGAAAGAGTTGCAAAGCCTCAAGCGCTTCTCTTGTCACCGACATTCACTGATTACAGCGTGGACGTGCTCAGCGGGGGCCACATGGTCAGCCAGGGTGATTTCTAAAGCCCAAATCACCTTGAGGTGCCATTAGCACCTGTCGTGGTCATTTTACACATGCTGACAGTGGCATCCCCGCCCCTCTGTTACAGACCCAGAATCAGTCTGCAGGCCAAACAACTGCTTTGTGTTCCACTCACAAGCTCTAGCTCTAGCCGGGGTCGTCACGCAGCATGTGTCAGCTTTTACACGAACTATAGGCCCTTTAGGAGACAACCTATTTCGGTAGGAATTAACGGAGTGTGCCGATTTTAGAAGTTTGTTCAACGCGGGACTGATAAGCTTTCGACATTTCAGAGATGACCCCATGCCCTGTCTTTTGAAATTTCAGGTCTGACATTAAAAAGGTAAAAGGAAGGACGGTTGCTGTATATTAATTACGATAAATAAAGACTTTAAATACGCAGAAAATTCACCCACATTTTATCACAGTATTTGAGTGTATTCACACTCTCATTTTCATAGTTTCCTGTTGATTACTGCTTGTTTAAGATATTGTACCATTTTCAGATTTGTAGACAATACCACACTGTCCCAATCACACATCATCTCATCCACTGTGCAGCAGCATTGGACCTGCTTCAGCATCACTGGAGGAAGAGGACGACCACAGAACACTTCAATTCATCCCAAAAAGAAAAGAAAAAAATCATAATGGGTCCTGTATATATCTGTAATATTAAATCAATCCTGTAAAAGATTATAAGCCTTTGCAGTTCGGATATAATACAAATCACATGGCATCACCAAAGCACCTGGGTCCCCATTGAGTTACAATAGTAAGGTGTCATTTAGAGAAAGAGGACAGGTCCAATTGAAAGAAGTAGTTAAAATAATAATACAAACAAAAAGATAAAGATAAACAGCCAAAATAACAGCGGTTTTGTGGTGCGTAAACTTCCCAAAACGCATCCAAAACTGAAGCGAGGCGCCTTCCTTTCACATGTTCAATGACTGAATTAAACGTTGTGTGGATGTGAAGCTCACCTTCGCACAGACAGCGAGAAGAAGCAGTCCAGTCGTCCACAGGCAGCCCCCTGTCATCTCTGAACGCCGCGAGCGAGATGTTATTTCAAACTGGAGAGACGCAGTAGTGGTTGCCCGCTCTCCGTCCGACTGTCCCACCAAGTCTGTCCCAGTCTGTCCCAGTCTGTCCAGTCCCTCAGGGGGAGTAAGAGGTCCGCTCTCGTCTACGCGCTGCGGCTCCAGTTCACAGAGAGAGAGAGAGAGAGAGAGAGCGAGAGAGAGAGAGAGAGAGAGAGAGAGGATGAAGGTAGAAGTCAGCCAAGATCTGCCGGAGACGACATGACACTTCTCGGTCGCTTCCAGATATTTTGTTCCCCCCCCCACAGCAAACACGTTGCTGCTAAATTTATGTTTGCATACCAGGCGCGCGTCAGGAAAAAAAGGGGCTCACCCACCTTACATTTCTTAAAGAAACACACTCCCGGTCCCGTTACACGCCGACAGGGCTGCTCGGTGCGCAGACATGCGGGTGATGCTTGGTGGTTATTCAACAAGTCCACACGGCTGAAAAGTCAAGTTTTTCATTTAAATTGTGTCCTATTTTTAAGGCCCATGTGAGTTCAGGTGTTTGCATGTCCAATCTTGTTTTTTGGGGGGTGTGAGATAAACAGGGTGAGGTCAGGGACAACCTTTTGAACCCATGATCATGTTATTGTGCACAAAGACTCTTTTGCTGAAAGACTTCATGACAGTTGGAATTTTTTGACATGCTTTGCCCTGAGACTTTCCCATGAAGCCACAGCTCCGGGGAAGTTTGGCCCTGAGTTGTCAAAAAAACAAATATGACATTTAAACTTTAAAATAGTTTTACATTTTGGGGAATGCACGTATTTGTTTCCTTGGCAAGCGTTAGATGAGAAGATTGATACTGGTAGTCTCACATCTGTACAGTAAGCAGCTGGTTAGCTTAGCTTAGCACAAAGACTGGAAACGGGGGGAAACGACTTACCCGAACATCTAACGCTAACTAAGTACCATGTAACCTTCGGACAGAGCCAGGCTAGAAGTTTTCAATTTCAGCTGCTTGTTATAAACAGTTGGCAATGAATATTGTTTCCTTTGTTACGACCCCTCTAAATGTCCAATAATGTGTCAACGTAGATTTAATTCTTCCATTTCAAGCCGCATGTGGTTTCTCTCTTATCTCACAATTTAAATCAATCAAAAAGATGAGCTAAACATTGGCTTTAAACGTTGCTTTGTTAATTATTCGCATACTTATTCTCCTGATGGTAAAACAACATCAAAAAGGCCTAATTCTCTTCCTCAGGCCCTGCCCCCTTACATCATGTGGACTCCAGGTACGTGGGCTTCAGTTGGAACGTGGACGGCTGTTGTCGGCTGTGCACCGGTTGAGGATTTCGCCTACTTTTCACAGCTTTAGATTTCGTCACAAGTATGAAATGCATTAGTCTTTCAAGTTATGTGCCCAGCGCTGCCAACCATGTGCCATTTTAAGGTCAAGAGGAGTTTTAGCTGAATCAAGCTCTGACTGCTTATGAACTGAGATCAATTGGAATGAAACATTCATACTCTTGGCCTTTGCTTGCGTATGATTGAAATCGGCTGTTGTTTCTGATTTACCTTGATGAGACCCATGTCATTCCGCTCCGGCTCCGTGGAAAATAACAGCTCCCTCTGTTTTTGTGAGGATCGTATTTTTCTTGCAACTTAATGAAGGTCTGCATTGTATCTTTGGACATGAATGCCTCCCACACCAGCGAGATGCGTTTTTGAATGCAGACCTGACGTGTTTCACTTTTACAGTACAGTAAATGACTTGTACTAACAGACTGTGACAGAAAAACCTACTTCGCTGTGATTCTATCACATTTAAAATAAACTTTATATCTCAGGGATTCAATAGGGAGTACAACATTTTCCACTTCAGTGAGAAAGGAATTCTGTATTCCAGTATAATTGATGGCTGGGGTCGGCAACTCCTCTTCCTTTTGATCCCATACCTTCATTAAAGTAAGACACATTAAGTTCTTTGAAGCGCAGCCCAAAGTGGTCGTGCATTAGGACTTGCTTGTCGCTTTTGAAGCTGTCCAGCAGCCACCGTAATAACAATGTTCCTAGAGATTGTCATCTGCCCTCAGCCAAGCTCAAAGGTCTGAGGGAGATGCCCATTGAGAGCCACACAAATAGTACAGGTATGTATGGTATGAGCCACCTGAATTGCTGTCTGACACGCAGGCCTGAATTCAGCTTAATCTCTATTAACACGCTGAGCCCAGGAATGTAAATGTTTATTTTCCCCGGGGAAGGAAAATAAATCTTTACCTGAAGCCTGAAGAGGGGGGCTTAAACCATTTCCTTTCCACCTTGGGGTTAAATTATTGTCTTTAATAGCTCCTTGAAATTCAAAGCCAACCTGCTCATGCCACTCATCATGCAAAGTCCACTGTCTTTGAAAGAGCAGGGACTCCGGGGAGCCCCCTGGTTGAACTTTGACCTCCCACGGCACCCTGAGAGCACAACAAGACACCCCACAAAGCAGGAGCGAGCGGTGGTGGATAATGCTCCTAGACATGAATAGTTCACATTCACCGCGACTGGCGGAGCATAGCTAAGCCACGTCCTCATGTTTCAAATGCTGTTGCTCTTATTGATGGACATGTTCAGCGGGGATCAGCCGCTCAAAGCTACCATCGGCGGAGTTGCATAATCACTGCCCCGAGCGAGCACAAATGTATTTTTAGGGACTCTACGAGCCTAAATAGCGTCTGTCAGTTGTTCGCTCGACAGATCTCACAGGGACTTTTCTGTGTGGGAAGACAAATAAGGGGTTTGACGCAGCAGCTAATGACAGTCTTTTAGCTGACATCTTTTGTTTGAATGCAATGATGGGCTGGATGCTATAGATGCTCAATGACACTGTTTCACGCTTCTAGGCCTTATTATAGGCAGCTGCATACGTCTTTTACTCTGCAATTTATATGCATGAACACACACGCATGTAGGTGTGACTTTACAAGTGCAAAGTAGGGCCACAGTATGTACAGTACATGTGTTGGTTTCCTAGCTAAACATACTTGCAGCAGGTCAGTGCCCCCCATATGAGTAACCTAGTTGTCCCCCTTCGGCTGACACCAAACATAGCTGTTTGATCAGTGATATTTGGCCTGAGAGTCAAAGCGCTGCTTGTCACATGTGTTCAAAGAGAGGGCAGGAATTTGCCGGATACCAGCGAGAGAAATTGCCCTTCACGGGACACCAGCTAGCTTGTTTTTGCATTAAAGAGGCAGCTAACAGTTTTCTTTTTTTTCTCCTGCAAGCAACGGAAACTTCATGATTAAAGAAATACTTTTTGGAAGTACAATTATTCACTCTCCGGCCAAGAGTTAGATGAGAATATCGATACCAATCATGTGTGTCTGATATGAAGCGACAGCCAGGTGATGGTTAGATTAATTTACCATAAATACTGGAAACAGGAGGAAACGGTAGGCCTGGTTCTCTCTAAGGGTAATAAAACTACATCCCAGCAAGTTCACCAATCAACACTTCGACCAGGCAACCAACACCAACACCTCTTCATGGCAACCTCTTGACACGACTCTTGGAAGTCACTGTACTCGGAGAAGAAATAGTTCTGAATATAACCCTTAAGAAAGAAAAAAAAAACTTGTTGTTTCTACAGGATATATCATGCTAACTTGTGAGCTTTAGAGGTGCTAATGAGTGAGCCAAGCTAGCTCTTTTCCCCTGCTTCCAGTCTTTTATGCTAAGCTAAGCTAAGATTTGAGAGTATTATCGATCTTCTCGTCTACTTTCGGCAAGAAAAGGTAGTCATGATTCCTGAAACGTCACACAAACACCTCATGTTGTCGAGGCACCTCGTTATGGCTTCCAGTCCCCCTGGCATGCAGTTTACCGCCACTCGGTTACCTTTCCCATCTGCCCCTGATTGCATTTACGGCTCTGTGGAATTTGGCACGCTATCAGTATGTGTGTGTGTGTGTGTGTGTGTGTTTTTTCGTGTGTCTGCTCATGCTTGAGACTCCGGAGGAAACGAAAGCTCCCGCCATTGCCGGGCCACAGTGTCCCGCGCATGCCAGGCTTGCTAAGGGTACAGTAACCTGTGTGTCTGTCAGCGCAGATCGGTTTCAGCTGCAGGCATCGCGTTCCATCAGGCATGTCATATCCTATGAGCGTGCTGTCTGAGGGCATCGTGCCACAAACCACCAGTCAGAAATGTAGACAGTGGGCACAACACTCTTCACGTTGTTGCCAACGATCAGTCAGCCTGTCTGAGAACCCAAGGGTATAATCTTTTCCTTCTTTCTCTCCTTAGGGAAGTATCTAATTACGTACAAATCCTAGCTTACAGCTAAAACCCCAAAATGCTGCTGGATGAATATTCATGAATCTGCCTGAACTATTTAGCGATGAATAACTGGCAATGAGTTCCACCTAAGAAGATTATAGCATCGCACTAGACAAATCCAGGATTCCCTGTCATCTAATAACAAAGTCAACCTGAGATCCGATGTATCCTCATCAGATTTTCCATGGATATTACAGCTCAGCAAAAATCTGAATACAATAATTAAGCGGCTGTTCAAGAAGAGAGGCAGAGCAGCAGCGAAGGACACGTCTGTTTGTGGATGAGGGTGTCTATTGTATCAGTGAATCTGCTGCAGGCTGATAGCTGGTAGAAGAGGACTAAACATCCCCTGGGATCACTTTAATCTGCGAGGATCGGGCAAATAAGTGCCCAAGCATGTTTTTCACAGTTTCCTTCCCCTTATGTCTTCGTCTTTTCTTTTCTTTTCTTTTTTAAATCACAGCTTACCCTCTAAAGGCAGAGCAGTACTACAAAAACAGTGATGTCAAAACAATGAGGTTTAACAAAATTTTGACCAAATATGTGGTGACTGTGTTTTGTCTTTGCAGGGCAGCATCATCTGATAATCTTAATAATATTTTTTGGTTGGCATTGTAATTAGACAGGTGTTCCTTAAGACTTTTGGGGGATTTTGAAAAACACGTGTGCTTGAAATTGTGTAAGTACATCACAATTCATGACTCATCTCCTTCATTTCCAGGAATATGAAGGAAAAAAAATGAATTGCTGTGTGGAGATAACGAGCATCGAGGGTCATGAGGCCCGGACCTCACAGTGAATCCTGCTCCTGCCAGTGTGGTTCCCTCAAATTTCAGCATCTTGTACTATGGGCTGCAGACCACTGGCTACCCATACAGACCACCTGGGCAGAGGCCTGGTTGGGTGCATGTGGTCTGTTGACAACGCATGTGTGTGAAAAAGAAAAAAAAGCAGAGAAGGGGAGTGAAATGACAGACAGCTTGGCCCCCGCTGTCAGCTGCCACTCGGTTCCCATTACGACTTCTCTCATGTCCGAGCCGCGCTCCCTTGGTTCCTCCACACTTCTGCACGCCTCAGGTACTGTTTTGGAGGCTCGAGCTGAATGTCCGTCTGACAGAGATTGCAAAGGAGAAGCTCGGGGAGAAAGCAGAAATGAAGCAAGGGCCCATTTCCCACGTTGTTCTTGGCTCCTGTCTGCCCCAGAAGACTTAAGCGAACACTTCCAAAACAAAGAGATTGTCTGTGTAGGTGCCCAAATAGCCAACCCACGCATATATGCACACTCGCACACAGACAGAGACGCACTCACGCTGGGACATAAAAAATGTTATTCTAAATCCTTCTAAGTGCCTATTTAAGCAGCTGTTTTCTGTAAACACTGGCTCCGACAGCAGAGCTCGGACATTTGCTTTTGGATTACTCTCAATTATATCATAATTACCAGGACTCGGTCTGGTTGTCAGCAACAGCAACCAGAAAATATAGCTGTGAATTGCTGCCGCTTTGCCAGCACAAACAGCCGGCCCGCTAATCCCAACACGGCTCTGTGAAAATTGCCTGTGGCGGGATATTGTAGAAACATGACGGGGTCATGCGGGACGGTGTACGACCCACACGACGGATAGCCTTCTGTGGTCGTTGCCCCCCCCCCCCCCCCCCCCCCTCCCATCTGACCCATTCAAAGCATGCGCTCATTGACCCGCGATTTTTTGTTCTTCCTGAGAAAATCATTACTGAAAATCCTTAAAGTGGAAGTGGGTCAGGGTGTGGTCCCACAGCGAATCTCATTTTAAAGCACATATTGACCCCTTTCTCACACTTTTAACCTTGAATAGTTTAATGTCTTGATCCTCGCAGTGGGAAATGTAGACGGTTAACTTGGATGTCTTAGCTAATGAGCCGGAGTCATTATCTGAGGATTACATCCGACAGGTGCCCTGCTTAACAAGGCCCTGGTCTTGTATATTTGTCTATATTGTAGCCATAAGTCTGCAGTTACTGGCCTGCTAAAGAACACATTGTCTGCGTAGATCCGTTGTTTATTGAAGGCTGAAGTAATGGTTATTTCAAGAGGGCAAGCATCATCTTGTTAAGATGTAATTCATTTCTGCATGCACGACCTCTCCAGCTCCGGGGTTGGGCTGAAGCTAAGAAGAATAATAGCGCCAATTTAGCAGTGGGGCTACACAATTGTTTGGGAGCTATGTTGGTCCCAGATGTTTAAAATTCTGCTGTAAATTCATTTTCACAATAAGAACAATAATGATTTTTTTGTTTTAGCATGAAATTAAACAACAAAAGACTCTAAACATGTTTGACTGTCTGGCTTTGCTTAAAGCTGCTATAATCAATATTTTTTTACTAACAATAAATCGCATTACTACTTTTAGGTGAGAGGGGTCACGGATAGTGATGATCCACCAGAGAATTATCACCAAACTGCAATTCCTTTCAGCTATGGAGCTTCAGAGCAACTTTTGTTTCCTGTTTTTTTTCGGCCCATAACTTAACTACTTTGGTTCCCTCTCATAGCATAATTTTTGGCCACAGAAAAAAAACATTTAAACAATTGTATGCCACTTGTCCAGCTCTAAATGACAAGGATACAAAGTTAGCTGCTAGCTGGTGAACATAGCGAAGCATTTAGCAGCTAAAGGAGCTAGCTTGGTTAGCAGGAAAGTTGTCCAGAAATGAGATCCCTGGGCAATTAGCTAATTAGTACTAGCTAATCCAGGCTGCTAGTTCCTGTGTTTACTTTCAGTAAGACTGTGTTTAAGAGTTTAGGAGTATTTTTTAGGTTTATTTGGAAAATGTAAGAAGGTTTCTGCAGTTTGTCCTGACACGCAGCGTTTTGCCAGACTCCTGAATCTCTACAATGGAAAAAAAGTAGTTTTAATTTCTTTAATCTGCATGCGACATCTCGAGAACCATAATAAGGTCATTTAGAGAGCTCTCAGCTATCTGTAGTGTATCTGTAGTAGTACTCATAATCCCATTGCACCTATTGAATCCACAGCGACTTGTTACAGGTATGATGGACAGTCCAGCAGACTGTCGTCGCTCAGGCTACACTGTCTGTTTGAGGGTAGAGTTAACCAAAGCATACCGCTGCTCCAAAGACATGTCACTTTCTTTCTCCTCTGCTCTGAAGCCACATCTTTCTCTCTCTGTCTGTGCTCTTTCTTCACGCAGCGCCTCTGACTGTGTTTGATCCGGAGGTGAGACACTTTCCCAGTAGCCCACAGGTATCCGTTACCCAGCCAGGGGGCCTTGGCATGCTGCCCACAGCCCTACCTGTCTCAGAGGGCACAATAGAGGGATGCCGTGTGAGGATCTCCTCTCCAGTCCTGCCAGACCCGGTAACCCCTTGCTGCCACCTGCACACCAACCGACCCCTGGGGAGGGAGAGCGCCTCCAAGACTGATCTTTCTTTTAATCTTGACTGTATGTAGAATGAGAGAAACAGTCAAGACTTGGCTCACATCACCACCGCCTGTGTTCTGTTTGGAACTGTGCACATGTCTATTCAATTTGTCTCGAAAAGGTGGATTTGCTCTCTCACCTAATTTTCATTTGAGATCTTGTATGCCCCGCTTGTCTTATATATCAATGTTCCCTTGGATGCATGTCACGTTATTACTTCAATTAAACCAATGCATTCCTAATTGTGCCCATTCATTTTTACCAAAATAAAATAATGAATAATTGTATCTAGTATTTCTTTAATTTCTTGATATTTTGCATGCCTGTCAATATTAAATAGCAAGCAAATAAATGAACTAGAACAAGGGGTGGCATGGAGGGGGAAAATCCTGGGAAGATAGGCTGTGAACTTTTTCTACTTTGCTGCTATCTAGTGGCCTAAATCTGCAAATACTAGGAAGTATGCTCATACAACATCAGCAATAGGCAAAGCACAGATGATTGGTTTGGCCAGCAGTGATACTGTCATAACATGTACATTGTTATTCAATTTACTATATTTTGATTATTAACTACTTAAATTAACGGGTTTCTTGAACTCAAATAAAAGTACTTGTGCTAATGGTTGATATCTTCTTATCCACGGAGATCGAGGGACTACAGCTAGAATGCAGTCCGAAAGCTCAGTTAAACAGGAGGTCTCAGATTTGAAAACATATTTTAGTTTCTGTTCAAATTTTAGTAAATTAGTAGTATCAGCATGTTCATTTTTTTTGCACTCTGCTCAGACAAAAATGGTCTGTAACTGCGTTAAAAACAATGAATAAAGAATTAATTCCAATTTGTAGTGCTTTCATTGTGAAATAATCCACTGCTAGATTCTCAGGTGATTTACAACATCAAGTTAGGACACTGAGCTAAAATGACTCTGATGTCACTTTGAAATGTATTTACACAAGGTGTTGAGTCAGAGCTCAGCCATGTGGACATACTCAAACTAAACTGTTTTGGCCTCATTTAACTGTGCTGTTCAAAAAGTGTGTCACTTCGAAATGTTCAAAATATATTTATTCTTTTAGGGACACATTTAATATGTCTTCACTAAAACTGGACATTAAAACACAATCATTACCACTAAAATATGTTGACCCTACTGTAATCCTTATAAACCCATCATCATTTATTTTAGAAGGTTTAATATTACAGAAAAACTGAAGGCTAATTATTATACCCCTTGAAAACCCAGGAGTATGATAGAGTTCATCATGTAATCGCAATGAGTCATTATTCTTGATCAACTGCTTGTACTTTGCTTTCCATCACACCACATAAAGCCTGATTAAAGTGATTCAAAGAATATGACGTGGACAATAAAATATGAGCAGATCAATGTCCATTACAACGTGGTATCTCTGTGTGTGTGTGTGTGAGAGAGGCCTATATTCTGTATGTTATACTATAAATAATATATAAAATATAAATACCAACTAACTCTTCTTCTGCAGACATTCCTTGAGACAGAATCTGATTAAAAATTAGAGTCTGTGGTTTATTGCAGCCAACATTTTCATATGGGGTCTATTTGAGTCATACAAGGGCTGATAAATGGGCCCAGACGGGTTCATCTACACAGAATCTAATGTGTCAGCCAACTGGAGAATCTGATCTTAAGATCGTGTTTCCTCATCTGGCTTCCAAATGTGTTGAATAAACGATACTGCCTTAACACTTAATTTACATTTTTAATAACGTAGAAATTCTTTGCAGCAATGAGCACTGGTGCATAGAAAAAAAATAGGGAAGTGCTCTCGAAGTCAAAACAGGGTCACACATCTGGCTCCGATGAGCTACTGGCAAACACAGACCCGTTCATCGGTTCACGCTGATGTATGGTATTTATTCAAGCCGTTAAGTGAAGTCATCAGAAATGTATTAAGCGAGGTGTTAGGTTGGTCACATTTCCGGCATTCATTAAAAAAAATATCATATATGTTTCTCATAAATAGCATGACCTCAAATACACTGGCTGTTTTTAGGTATTTTCAAAATGCAGGACTTGGTGGCAACCTTTACTGTATGATGTGAATTTCACAAAGCAGAAAAATATCATCCAAGTCCTCACTTCTTTTTAACTTTGAAAATACATGATCCAATTCGAACAAAATCTATCCGATCTAGGATTATCCACCATCGTCTATTATCTCTTCCAGTGTTTTTTTTAAACCATGATGATTGTCGAAGGTATGTAAAGCATATGGCTTTGGGCCATGAAATGAGAGTAAGCCCACATGGGTCCCAAATGATGAGGCCTGTGCCACACAAAGTCCTCAAAGCTGAGTTTAATAAACAGCAGACAAATGTCTGCAGGGCTTGTGAGTCACAGGGACAATCACAAAGCCCTCAGCTTCACTGTGCTTCACACGTTAGTCGTCTGTGATACATTTGATTAATCGCAGATTTGTTTGAGAACACGAACCACTAAAGCACGATATCACATCATCTGAAGTGATAAGGACCATCAGCATTGTCTCAGGGCCCTTTTTTTTTTTACAGACGGGCCAATTTACCGTTGTTCGCAAAAGTTAATAGTGTTTAAAAAATGGCAGGAAAACTGAATAAATATGGTCTATTATGTGCACTGTGGCCTACTCGTGTACACTAGTGCACAGAGAATGAGAAGAGAGCCGGTCCTCTTATAGTTTGAGGTTATGCACTACCATTAATCTCAGAGCTGTGGTTACTGTAGGACTTTATTTTTTTCAAGTACTGGCCTGTAGCCTACTTGAGCAGACATGATAATGATAATAATCCTCATTTGACCCAAAAGAAAAATGTAGCTGGCTTGTGTAATATTAAGAAATCAGACTTCTGTTGTGAGTCATAGCTTGTGCGCGTGACTGCCGGTCAGAGAGGAATTCCCCCGAGTGAACTTTTACCCGTTCTACCTTTGCCCTAGAAACGTTTCTGTCGCTTACGTCAAAGTGCTGTTATCTCGCGATAATTGCAGAATATAAATACAGCCGCCGTCGCGTTGCAGTTAGTATCCGTCATTTCATTGACAATTTGGAAACGCTTGTAACTACCGGTGAGTCTCGACATGTCTCTTTAAAGCTACTCTGTAAACGGCGTCACAGCTGTAGTCCAGTTGTTTCTGTAACAAATCCACGGGACCTGTCATTATGCTGTAATAACTACTGTAATAAGTAATATACCTTGTTCTTTTGAGTGGAGACGTTAAATGTTGTGTTTTATCTCTCTGTAGGTTTTTGTTTTCAGCAGAAATGGCAGCACCTACAGTTATCGCAAATCAGGTGAGTTTGCTACAAAGAATCCAATCTAATAAAGGATATTTAGCCTATTTTGATAATATTTGTTGGAATGTGATAAAAGAAAAAGCTGCTTTTGGCCTTTTAAAAGTCAAGAAACGACTCTACAAAGTAATGACACACTGTAATTCCATTTTTAAAGTTTGGAAAATTGTCCAGTTTTCTCTATTATTACTCTCATAGAAACAGAAAGCCAGAGCAGCACAGTCAACGTGTGAATGTGCGTATGTAAGCCTCCTAATCTGTGTTTTTTCCTCACAGAACGTGGTGGAGAGGGTGACCAGCCTTCCTCTGGTGAGCGCCACCTACGGCTTGGTGTCCGGCGTGTACTCCAACACCAAGGACACCCACCCATACATCAGGAGTGTGTGTGAGGTGGCTGAGCTAGGAGTCCGGACCATCACCTCCGTGGCCCTCATCACTGCTTCACCCATCATCGGCAAGCTGGAGCCTCAGAGTAAGAGCCCTTGTAGTGTGGATGATAGATCACCTGCTAAGTCACCTGTAGACAAGCGTACTGGATGTCAAGACAGAATCTAAACTCAAACTGTGAGGGTGATTATGTGCTGACCAGCTGAGTCACACAGAGCTTGAAACAGGAAGTTCAGGTCAGACTGCTGGTTCCTACTCATCTTGATCTTTCACCCGTTTTTCCAGTTTTATTCCCAATCATCCTGATTTGAGCCAACAAAACGTTATGATCCCCAAATCTTTCACTTAAGGAACATTGACTCACTTTTTTTCCACAGTATTGTCAGATTATCTTTATTTATTGACATATTTGTTACAGCTTGCCTTATAACATCTTAATTATTGTTGATTTTTTTTGTTTGCCTTCAGTTGCCATTGCCAATGACCTGGCCTGCAAAGGTTTGGACAGGATTGAGAAAACCTTGCCGATACTTCACCAGCCATCTAAGCAGGTATGTTCTGGATTAAGGATCAATAGCATGCGCAGTTACATGGTGTCAAAGGTCACGGCAGTTATAATCAAGCAAAATTGCACAACTTTGTAGCCGAACATTCGATGTGGGTTAATTTCCATGACCTACGCCCCCTATTTTTACCTTTGAACTTTCTGTCGTTAGTTAAAAAAAAAAAGATTTTTATTTGCTCATGATTTCGTCCCTGCCCAGGTTGTCTCCGGTGCCAAGGATGTGGCAACCAGCGCTAAGGGTGTTGTGACAGGCACAGTGTCCGGTGCCAGGGGCACGGTCTCAGGCACTCTGACCTGCGTCGTGGACAGGACTCGGGGTGCCGTGCAGGGCGGGATGGACAAGACCAGGTCTGTGGTCAGCACAGTGCTGGAAAGCAGAGTGGTCCAGCTCATGAGCAGCGGCGTGGACACGGCACTCAGCACCTCGGAGAGTCTGGTGGAGCAGTACCTGCCTCTGACGGAGAACGAGCTGGGTGAGACCTTCATCTGGTTTATCACATGACTATCGTTACTGGTGTGGTGAACCACAACCAATGATTTATCTTCAGTTAAAATATTAAAAAAAAAATAGCTTGCCATTTTGGCTTCAGTCTAAATAAGCAAAATATAAATAAGTAAGGCGAGTGAGATTAGGCTTGTTTTTCTGTAACAAGCAGCATCAAAGGTCAGTTATTAACAGGCAGCTGGAGCACGTTGATCAGGGTGGATTTAGTCCAGCTCTCAGGAAAACAGGACTTGCGTGCTTAATAATGCTCTTCTGAGATTCAGAATTTGCATCAGCTGCTTGTTTTTCCTCCATCCTTAAAGGAGCTTTTGTTTAGAGTGAAGTGTGGTGTGCAGAAGTTAATAACAAACAATCCTGTAAAACTATTTTAGTTTAAATGGATCCATTTAAAAGTGGTGAATAACTCCATTTGTCATGGATTTAAACCCTGCAGATACTTTAACATGCAAAACTCAGCAGCAATTCGTAGCAGACACTCTTATTTCATACATTTAAAAACACAAAGCAGTTGTACTTTTACCTGTACCCTTCAAATCTTAAGTCAGGATTTTCATAACAAAAATAACAGAACTCAAAGTAATCCTATGTTGCAGTTTTAATGAGTCGTTTCATGTTTCCCTCCCTTGCAACAGAGCTGGAGGCGAAAACTGTGAAAGGCTTCAACGACAAAGAGCCAAGCTACTACGTCCGCCTGGGTTCCCTCTCCACCAAGCTCCGAAAGCGGGCGTACACCAGGGCGGTGGCCAGAGTCGTGGACGACAAGCAGCGGAGCATGGTATTCATCTCCGAGCTCAACGCCACCGTTGACCTGGTGGGTCTCCTTAGTAGACATAAGGAAGCTGAATATTCATCAACATTCTGAAAGGAAATCTTTTTGAATAGACAGAAAATAAACATTTAAATGTTTGTTTTTCTAGATTGAATATAGCAGAAAGAATATCGACGGGGCTAACCAGATGGTAAATAACAAGGTGACCTCCCTGGCGGCGTGGAGGTCCAACGGGCCAAACCAGCAGAACGGTCACGAGGCAGAGGTAAGAAATATGCAATGATATAACATACTTAAGATGAAAAGCACACACTAATAAGCCTGTCAGTTTATTTATATGGCTTCATCCCCTCCTCTCAGGTTATCGAGTCTCGCACCTTGAGCCTGGCCCATTCCCTCACCCAGCAGCTCCAGACCACCTGTCTGGTCCTCGTCTCCAGCCTGCAGGGCCTCCCCAACCACATCCAGCAGGAGGTGCTCTCCCTCAGCCGCGCCGCCACGCAGGTCTACGTCGGTTTCAGCAAGGCCGGCTCACTGGGAGATCTGACAGATAGCGTGCTGACCAGCAGCAAAGTCCAGCTGGGCAAAATCAAAGACTCCCTCGACAACGTCATGGATTATCTGGTCAACAACACGCCGCTCAACTGGCTGGTAGGTCCTTTCTACCCCCGGATGGCCCCGGAGAAGACTCGCACGCCGGCTTCTGCTACCAGCAGCACACCGGCTTTGCCCTCCAGCTCTCCCTCCACCCTCCAGTCACACCGAGAGGAGCCCATGGAAGTGGAGATGGACACACTTCATTCCCAGCAGATATCCCAGTGATCCATTACAGCTTTATGTTCAGAGTAATATATTCCTCTTTGTAGGCAAAGGTTTGACTCTACCATTGTTCCATGTCAAACACCACGCTATTTTAGACTCTTTAATTCTTGCTGAAATCTCGTTTATATATGCTAGCCAATCTAGCAAAACCTGTAATGCTTTGTCTTCTACATAAACTCTCCTGGAATTAAATTAAATACACTTTTTACAATTGTGATAAGCATTCTAATTCTTTAATTTTACATACCAGACGCAAATTACACTCACAACGGTAGAATGTTAAGCTTTATTATAGATAAAAAAAATAAAAAATAAATTCTATAAATTAATTGAATGAAAGTAAAATGTTTAAAATATAATTAAATAAGAGGAAAGCCTGTTCGCAGTGGATCCTTAGTCATCGCTGGCAGCGACCTTGCCTTGACAGATAGTCCATCAGACTCTGAAATCCCAAAATCAAAAAGGTACATATCAAATGTTTAATAAAATACTCGCGTCACATTTTAAAAAAAGGAATGCGTATTACCGAAAGCTTCTGAATCTGGCACCATGCTACGTCATCCAGCACGTCCAAGTTGATATCAGCCTGTGTCTCGTCAGAGAAGCACACACTCTGGGAAGGAAGAGAAGAACATGTAGAACACATACACGTTTGTGTAAAACCTAATAACCCAGGTCGATTTTAACACGTAGCAATAAGTCTCTTGTGGGCTGGAAGGGTTTCAGTGCTTCATTCAAATGCTTTGAGGAGCATCGTCTCACAAAGCTTGGGAAGTTCCATTGGTTTGAATGAAATAATGAAAAAGCATTACTTCATCAAGAGCTGGTACCAAGTGACAAACTAGTACCTGTCCCTGTGCTGTGGTTACAGTGATGTGTGCAGCAGAGCCCGCCATGGAACAATGCAGATCACCAGCAGAGACGACAGACCTGGGGACAGCGCACAACATTCACACATCTTATTTAGTTAAATATACAAGTGCAACTCTTTACAACAGGCTTCTCTCCACTGAGGGCAGTAACAGACCTGAGTTTAGGTTTGCCACTGGCCTTGGTCAAGCAGCTTTGAGTTCTTTTGGCTGAAGAGTCCCTGTAGAAAATAAGTGCAATCTTATATTCCATACTCCTTCACCACACGTAAACACAACAACACCTTAACCCATAGTATTTACCTGAGATTTCCAGCGCTGCTACTATTGACTAGTGTTCTAGTCCTTTTTGTCCCCTTTCCTCCCTATAATATAGAGAGAAATAAAGGAAGCAAACCACAATTGGATACAATTCCAGAAGCTATGCATTTGTTTATAAGTTGTGTCACTAAAAGCACAAGTTAAAGCCAGTTTATCTCGCTGATGTGTGCTAACATTAGCCGCTACATTGCTTACCTTAGAGGCCTTGGATGAAGACCTCTGGACTGGGGTGGACTGACCCGGTGAAGAATCTGTTGATTTTACTGTAAAAAAATTAAAAGCACAGAAGAATCCAAAAGTTGAATTTCAAAACAGGATTTTAAACTTTGCTTTTCACAGTCAAAATAAATTGTTACGACTACTTGGTTTAGAAGGAAGTAGTTTTACCTCTTTTGCTGAGCGCCCTCCTGAGGGGCTGCTGCATCTTCAGGGACTCATTCTGCAACAGGTGATAATCAGGACAGTTATACATCTAAAAAAAAAGAAACACCTCTAGATGGCAGCACGCGCGATTTAACGGACTCACCTTCATGGCAATTGACACCTCACTTGCTGAGAGTTCCTCCTCTAATCGAACAGATAAGGTGATGAAACAAACACGACAGGAATGACTCATCTTCACTAAATGCTGCTACATAAATACAATTGACTTGACTTCTACGAGTGATGGCTCACCGCTTATTAAATCCCCTATGCGCGTCTTTTGAAGAGAAGGGGGTATCTTCATCAGTTCCACTTTGAAGGCCTTGTCCACTGTAGCCAACAGGTTCTCCTTTTTGCCATTCAACTCGTGCATACGCTCCTGTGCTGTGAGAGGGGAGAAAGGTCGCCATGTTTAGGACCATGGTGTTGTTTTGATGTGAAACCTGCCATTTGACCTGCAGTCACTGCCAAACCTTCTTTCTCAAACTGCAGAATGAAGAGATCCAGTCTGCTCTGTCGCATATCCCGGCTCAGCTGTTCTTTATTCGGGGCCTTTCCTGCGTTTCTCGTCCGCGTCGTCGACATCTTGCTGTCCCGTCCTCTCAAAGTTCACCGTGTGTGTGTACGACTGCTCCGGGCCGGTTCGTTAATCCCACACCTGGCTGCGCAACGTCTAATTAAGATATCCATGCGCGTGTCGGCATCACCCATGAGGTTCTAAAAGCTGCGTGTGTTGCGTGGCGGAAGGATACGCTTAGTGGGGGCCCTTTTGTGTCATCCCTGAAAATTCCTAATGAAGAAGCATTATGACACCAGAAGAAGGATTAGTTTCATTGCATGTGCATGTGTTCATTATTTAGGAAAATAAAATGACATTCAACTCACTGTGAGGATGGGGCCCTACTTTTTGAATACTACATACGCATTTTGGCTATTCCAAGATATTGCAGCTTGACAATTAGTCTACAAGAGCAGCCTCTCAAATGCAACACTAAACAACAGACACCACAAAATAAAGGCAAAAGTATAGGCATCCGATTTTCACATAAAAGTGCCGGCTGCAGCCATCACATAAAAGTGCCCTGTTGTGTTTTTTGGGATACGGTTTCCATTGCAGCCCTACATGCACTCAAAAAGACAGGAGAAAAAAAAGCTGGCCTTTTGGGAACATCAAAATAAAGGTGCCCTGCATTTGTAAAGCACTCAGGATATTCTGGAAAATATCAAAAGTTGAATTTCTAGCTTTAAAATGACCCTTGATTATCAGACCTGCAGTGACTGTAATATAGATCCTGGGTGAGGAGCAAGTGATGGAGGACGAGATGAAGGAGATGTCATTTAGGAAAGGAAGAGTTGAGAGGATATGGAGGTAGTTATGAGAGAGCATGACAATTTACTTGGGAGGGAATTTGATGCCGACCATAAAATCAAAAAAGGAGGAAGGACATCAAGGCCTTCGCAGAAGTGCTGACAAACTAAAAGCAGCCATCAGAAAGATTTAAAAAATAACATGAATCACTGGAGCTTCTCACACAGAATAGAGGCAAAAAAATGGATACATTTTGTTTTTCAATCAGTTCACAAACTCGTTTTATTGCAGCTCACATAAGTGTCGACATTCAATTCCTTTCCACAGGACGGTAAGAGGTCACCTAAATCTATCGTTACAGAACAGTCTCTTCTGTACAGCCTCTGCCATGTGGAGGTCAGATTTACAAAGTCAGTACAGGATGGGATCCCTTAAGACGGATTAAAAAGGAGAAGGGAAGGTTGTTAGTCATAAAAATGCTAAGTTACACTGTCTGCAATCCAAATGTCAATGATACAAAAATAAATAATTGAGAATTAGGTTTTATTTTTCGGAGCAAAAAACTACTGTATGTTAATTGTTTTCACGTGGTCTCATCTCATCCTCACCCTGGGTTAAGGTCAGGTTGTAATTGATACAGTGCAAATTGAATATTTCACAATATCATCGCTTCTGTACAAAGTCAGTCTCCCAAGTCTCCAACAGGACCATCTACACCCACCTCCCAACAGCTCATCCTAGCACTCTGCTGTCTCCTGTCCGTTTCTGCATCTACTGGAATGTCATGCTGTACAATTGGTTTCTTTCTTTAACACAGTGTCAGCAGTACTGAAGAAGCCCCCTTTGCAGCATAAAGCTCTAATTGCTACCACTAACCATAAAAGCAATCTCGTCTGCAAATGGTATACCCAATTTAAAAAAAACAACAAACTGGTTCGTTCTCTGCTAGATTAAGGAGTAGCCCCAGTACGTGTGAGTTACAGTTCTAATTCAACATTACAATAAGGCATATTAGCTGAACGAGTAAAGTATATTATAGTTAAAAGACGCAGATATTAAAAACACAAGTTGGATTGAATGCTCGGTCAGCTGTCTGTCCCCGCAAGAGGACACGCGTCTTTGTTTTAAAGTGTGGGAATCTGTAGCGTCCCATCGATGCGTTTGTTTTATAATCGCTTCCTTCAATCTGCTGATTTTATTCCGTTGCTGCAGAGATCGCTAATATTTATTTAAGACCTGTTTTGATTGCAAGGCATCTGGAATGTTGCAGAATCCATTTTAGTGATTGATAATTAGTGATTGTCCTCAGTCCTCTCCCGTTTACATGTGTGCTTCTCCAATGCATATTTACACAGACAGAGAGCCGCGCTCTGAACCTGTACATTTACAATGAAACAAACGTGAACATTCATTAAGACTCGGATCACACAAACAAGTCAAGGCATCGAGGAAAAACCCTGCTTTCAAATTTCTCCCCCAAAGTAAACAATATGTACAAAAAGACGGGTGGACATGAGTTACTGTTATTGTTTTTCAAAAAGTGCACAAACGAACAATCAGGGTACGTTCACAGTCTCAAACGACTTAGACTGATCTAATGGGGAGACAGCTGGGACAGATTTAGGCAAAGTGGGCAAAAAGGCTACAAGACAGGGAACGATTACACACACACACACACACACGCACACACACGCACACACACACACACACACACACACACACACACACACGCACGCACACACACTCCTACAACAGGGGCAGTCGATATATTCTGTACAATGATTTATCAATCTATACACCATCTGTAAAGAAGCACACCTCAACTAGTCCCAAATAATTCACTGCAGCTCTCCAAGCCATTTACAGAAACAGTCCCTCCTGTAAGTAGCTGCTTGGAAAGCCTCTGAAAAGCATCATAAGGTTGTAAAAAAAAAAAAAAGACGATGGGCATCTTCCAAGACGAGCGGAAGAAGAAGTACCATGTTCGGGCGACTGGAGGTGTTTCAACACTAAATCATTTTGCGCTCACACCCACGGCCCGCCACCTGTCCTTCCCTCCTGCTGTCGCACTTGACTGGTCAGATTTTGTTTCTCTTTTGTGTGTGTCAGATGACGGGGGTGCCGAAGCATTTAAGGCAGCACTGGACGCTGGGGCTGGGCAGTAGATCGATGCGGTGCAAAGACTTGAGCTGCTCGGCGCTCAGTTCGTCGTAAGCCGAGCGGTACTCCCTGTCGAAGGCCTCTGCAGGTACACAGAGAGATTCACAAAGTCAGAAAAGAGAGTAAACATAAGACTGTCTGTCTGAAATGTACCTCTTTTACTTTTTATGGATAGTTAGTAGAGTTTCATACATGAAAACCATTAAAAGGCTAAATGATACAACCTTCAGAGGGTGGTGTGATGGAACTGGTTGATTTAACTTACCTACGTCGATGTTCTCCTTCCCCAACGCCACCAGTGAGAGGAACAATATTTCTCTATAGATACTCCTGGGAGAAACACAGGACACAGAACATAAGACACGAGGTGTTTTCATTAACATTACAACAATATACATGTCCAAAACCAACAAAAAAAGTCAAAAGACACATTTTTTTAAGAAGGACGACAACGACGGACCTCTGCCTTTTGGCACCCTCTGGGCGCCGTTTGATCTCTCGGATCAACAGGTTGATTGGCCCGTAGACGTCGTTGGTCTGGATGTTGCGAACAATCGTGTTGAGGAGGGTACGAATCTCGTGGTGGTCCGTCGGAGCCAGCATCCCCTTCTTCTCCACTGGAAAACAACACAAGCGCCATCAGAAAAACTGTTATTCTATCCTTTTTTAGTAAGGAGCCTCAAGTCTTCTGGCCAACAGTGACATTGTAATTCAAGGAGGTAGAATAACTACACAATGCAATTTTATTGCCAAGATTTCAGCTAATATTAAACCCATAACATACCCCATGTGAAACATTCATATTTAGCTCGTATCTGCGACTAATACATCCCCACACTTCCTTTATGACATTGCAAATACTTGTCTTTGTCTCTCCCTAGTGGTGTAGGTAGTTTCTACAAATAAAAAAAAGACATTAAGAATCTTCACATAGTGGCATTAAAAGAGTATAATTCTGGATGTCAACACTCACACAAGGTCCTCCAGAGCTGGTAGAGGGGCTCCCCATGTTCCTGGTGTAGATTGATGTTGTCCCACAGGAGCTGGACGTATACCTGCTTCGTGTCCTGGGACAGTGACGTCAGGGGCAGCTGCAAAGATAAAACCTTTCGTTATATTACGGCAGAAGAGACCACAAAGGAAACATCTCAACGGTCTCGAGTAAATTGTTTAGGACAGGATGAGTTCGATGCCTAAGAGCGGATGACCCGTTAAGTCTCTCACCTGTACTCCCTTGTTGCAGTGCTCAGAGGTAAGGATGAGGCCAGGGAGGTGAGTGGGAAGGTCCAGGCGACGGAAATACCAAACCAGGTTCCAGAAGATGATGGGGTGCTGGCTGAGGAACTTGTGGGTGTAGATCACCTGGTTGGACATAGCAGAGTAGCTCAGCAAGCTATGTGGGCAAACGTTTGCTGTAAAACCGACTGCATACCGTGTGTGTATGTGGGAACTTTTACCTGATCGCCCTCGTTCTCCAACAGGGTCTCCAGCTCCTTGCGCAGCACCAAGGGGCTGAGGTATGGTACGGACACAGGCTTTGGGTTCGGCCTTTTAGTCCCCATGCCATCCTGACAAACACACACACAGATAATTTTTCCCTGCACTGCAGCTATGGTGGTTTTGGCAAAATATCTACACACCCTGGGGTTAGTTTTGTGACAGTAAGGAGGACTGACCGACACCGCTTGCAGGCTGCAGGGCAGGCTGGTGGTGGAGACGCCGTGCCCGGGTCTCTGGGAGTAGTCCAGGCTCTGCAGCGGGCCACCGACACTGTTGCTGCGCGTCAGTGACGTCCCACTGTAGCTCCGCTGCTTCCCCGCTGCCTGGTGCTCCAGGAGACCTAAGGGGTCCGACTGCACCGGCTCTGGAATCAGACTAGAAACACAACAGGCAAAGAGGACTCAGGAAAAGGTTCTGCCACAACAAGGTATTTAGCTTGAGGTTAATATGTTTGCAACATCATCATCATCCTCATCCTGGCCATGGCTTTTTCACATCCGGTGTCAAACTGATTTCACATGTCACAACTTTGAGGGGCTTTCGTTTGGTGTGTACCTCTTATGTGCTCCAGGCAGATTGTCTGGAGCCTCCCTCGGTTCCTCTTCAGGGAAAGCGATAAGGTCTGGGGCCTTAATGTCAGCTGAGCTGCTGGCTGTGGGCTGGGCACTGGTGCTGTGGATGCTGTCTCCTGAGGCACTGGGTTTCATGTAGAACCTGAGAGGGAACAGTTTTCAGCCAGTTTGTAATGTGACTCTCTCAGTTTTATACTTCATCTTAATGTTACTTTAAAATAGGTACACAGGAGAGGTGACAGATTCTTACCCGGTCGTAGTTCGCAAGTCGTGAAACTCGACGTGCAATAAGGGAAGAAAGGCTGTCTGACAGAAGGGACAGTTGGTGTTCAGGTTGGAGTCATCGGCTGTCCAGCCCGCCATTATCTCCTCGTCGTACACCAGGGCTTCACAAGAGCGGCACTGGGAGCAGCTGGACATCAGCACCTGTCGGCAAAGGAAATGTGTCCAACCGGTTAGTTACGGCCATGTACGCGCTGGCGTAGAAAGCACAGCAGTGCAGAACAGTGCAGTTTACTGACCTCCAGTGCACAGTTCTGGTAAATGCTCGAGGAGGAAGCGTGATGCGAGGAGCCTTGCTCAGAGTCTGGACCCCTGCCTGCTCGTCCAGGAGTTGGATCTGCGGATAGAGACAAAAACAAACGAATGAGTGAACGAATTTCACAGGCCAGCGAACATCATCGGGCCCTTTTCCTCATATACGTGCACTACAGAATGAGTGCTTACGTGTCTGGTGGGTCCCTCGGCCCGTGTCACTGCTGCCACTGCTGCTGCCCAGGCTGGTGCAGCTCTGGTTGAGACCGTTGGCCACCAACCCCGGGTTGACTCCTCTCTCGGGGCTATCATCCGTTTCATGTGCAGCCAGCACGTGTTCATCCAGATGGGACGGGAAGCCGCCGCCCCCCTGAGCTTGTTCTTCCTGCGGAGTAAAGTTAAACGTGATTTAAAGAGGATTGCTCGAAATCATCAGCGGTGCTGACAAAATTCTGGGGGGGGGGAATGATGCAGCTAATACAGCTAATAAAATAAAAGGAAAAACCATCCTTTAATAACACTCACCTCATCATCCGAGTAAGAGTAAGCTGAAGCAACTGCTCCCCACACTTTGCTGGCCACATTTGCCGCCTGTTTCATGCTCGACCGAAGCACATCTATCTTAGGTCCCGACAAGAGGTTGTCCATCTTGATGCCTGAAATGGAGTTGATGACCGAGCCCAACGACCCTCCCTGGGAGGACTTGACCAGCGCCGTCAGCGACGATCTAGGACCCGGGCTACCCGTTGCGCTGCCGGGGGTCTTCGTCTTTACTGCGAAAGTCTTGGAGCGAGTGACAGTGTTGGGGCTGCGCTTGGGTGTATCGCCTGGGGAGCCAGTTGGAGTTTTGACAGGAGGCACGGGGAGGCTAGACCTGCGCTCCAGAGACTGTTTGGACTGTGGGGGGTCAGTGGAGTCTCCCTGGGCCTGCTGGAGCTCCATGCTGGAGGACTTCACGCTCAGGGGGCTTCTCAGGCTCATGTACATTTCGATTTCCTCGGCCAGGTTGCGGGACACCACGGCGGGCACGGAGCGCGGCGGCTCCTGGCTGCTGATAGAGGCCGACTCGTCGCTCTCGGTCACCAGGAGGGAAAGTGGGTCAGCACCCACCTCCACGTCCGCCCTCTCCAGGGTCGGCACTCGCAACCCCGGGTCCTCCTCGCTCGTTTCAGTGTGCTTCCTCTCTCGTCTCACCCTATTTAACTCAGTCCCGTCTAGCTCTTCATCCTCTTCCTTCCCTTCTTCTGCTGCCACTGCCGCTGCCGCTCCTGCTCCCTCTTCCTCTGGCAGCTTCACTAATGTCAAGCCCTGATCGTCTTCAGGCTCTTCCTCCAGGTCTTTAAAAAGTGCTTTGGACACAATATTAGGGGGTGGACTTTGGCCTGCACAGAGCGCTGCCGCCAGGATCCGGGCATCGGCACCCATCTGACTGGCCATGTGGTCCACGCCTTTCTCCAGGAGCATCCCGGCACGGGTTTCAGCGCTGAAGCTACAGCTGTGCTCACCAAAGGACTTCTGCCGCTGCTGTTGAGTCTGGTTAGCCACACCGCCCGATGGCAGCGAGGCGTCGTCTTCTGGGAGAGACACGTTATCAGTCTTGCTGTGTCTCCTGAACAGCTTCCCTGTACCTGCAGAAAGCACACAGATGTAGTGAGGGTTGTCCTTTTCAACAACAAAACATCATTTAAATGGAAAACAAAACAATCTATCCGTCATTTGAAGTCGTAGAAGTGACACATTTGCCATCCAAATTTCTGACTGCGATCTAAAACCAAAAAAAAAAAGATTCTTAATTAAACTTGAAGACCTCCTCTTTCTCCTCACCTGTTTCCCTGCCACCATCAAAGCTCCCCGTGGACAGCTTCACAATACTGGGGACAGGCGAGGGGACATCAACAGGACTGGGGGGCTCTGCTACTACTACAGCACTGTCCACTGAGCCAGCAACGTCACCTCCTGGTTATGAACGTACATTGTCAAAAGAACAATATAAATGCACATGGAAGAAACGGGGTTTCTATTGCACACACATTTAAATGCATAAGCACCAGAATGAGAGGAGCTTTTCTTACCGTTATGCTGCGCTCTGGAATTGTTTCTCTCCTCAGTGGACAGGGCAGCTGAATGTGAAGGCTCTGCCAGCACCTGGTGTAACTCATCCTTGGAGCCGTAGCCTTGGTCAGACTGCCGTCCTGCGGACCACACAAATCACACAATCCATGCTGTAACTGCTGTGGCCACTGGCGTCCCAGCCACTCCAGAGCTCAGCAGCGGTCAGAGCCTCAAAAAACGTACCAGCAAATGTCGTTTTTAAAGCCTTACACATGCAAACCTCTGAACGCGAGTGGATCAGTACCTGTGCTGCAGTGGACGAACAGGTTGTGTTCCTCGCCGTTGACCTCGCTTGAGCTATCCGCACTTCCATGACTCAAACGGTCAGCGTCGGTGACTGCTGACCCACCTATTGATGCTGCTAAAGACAGAAGGACACAGAAAGAAGAAAAGAAATGGGTGAGAAACAAGGAAACAGACTGAGAGGAAACAGAAACAGTGTCTCCAATTATCCAGCCCTATCATAAAGTATATTCCATTCCCACCTGTGGTGGGTTCCTTCTTGGAAGGTGTTCGGTCCACAGCGTTCTTGAACTGGGCCACTCCACGAAGCACATTACGAAGCTTGGTCCACATGAAGAGGCCACTGCGGTTTCTGCTCGGCCATGGGCTCTCTAAGACGGCCTGCAGAGGGAGCAGACAGAAGGATGAGGACATGCGTAGGTAAGACAGAAAGTCTTAAAATTGCAGCTGATGTGGCTTATTGTAGTGCTTACATTTGCTTTGAGCTACAATAGAGATATATTTTAGCAATGTAAAGCGCTGTAGGTGACCTTGTTGTAGTATCCATATGTGATGGCGTTCGGATGCACTCCAGCTTTCTTCATCTCAACCAGGACTCGCACGGCCATGACAGGAAGACCCCACACACCACAGAGCTGCATCACCACTCTGTAACACACCTGATAACCACAGAGATAAAAACATGAAAAAAGCCACAAATTAGTATTTCATCCAAGAGACAAAAGATGTTTAAACATGAATTTAATAATATATTAGTTAAATGTGACTGTACCTCATCCAGCACCTCCACCTCAGTGGTCCTCATCTTCAGGAGGACGTTGTACGCCTGCTGCATGGCACGGCTTTTTGACTTGGAGAGTCGCACGGCTGCTGGCAGGCAGATGAACCACAGGCTGTAGCAGTGACTGAACAGACAGCGGGCCCACAGCGGAGGGTTGGAGTGGAAACGCTTAGCCATCTTGTATGCGAGCTTGATCTCCTGTGGACATTTAAAGCATGAATGTGTTCCAGTGACAGGGCATTGCTGCTACTTCTGCCGAGTGTGACCGTGCGAGCATGTGCCCACCTGTTTCGTCCTCTTAGCCAGTAGTGCAGGGCTGCTGGACAGACTGGCCCCCGGTGCTCCGCTGCTGAGCGCTGGGCGGAACTCCCTCGGACGGTCGAACAGCTCCATATGCAGCCTGGGGAAACTTTTGTAGCTGGAGGATGAGAAGTAGGAATTAGTGCCTCAGACTTTTTCTACTTTGGTATCTTCACTATACTACCGGTGTAAGACTTACGTGTATCTGGGGGCAGGTTCAGTTCCATCGCTCACTGGGGGTTCGGGGGGCATGACAAAAACAGTGTGTTCACTCTTCTGGGACTCGTCCAGCTCCAACAGTCTCGTGTCCTCAGATGACTCTCCTTCAACCTGCAGCAGGGATCGCATCCAGAGCCTTAGCGATACCGACAACTATGACTTTTTACAAAAAGCGACCTCGGCCGGTCATTTCCTGTCTGACGGCAGGAAGTAAACAACTACAAGCGTAACACGATCTATTATGCTTCTCCAGTTAGGCAGTGAAAGAGGTTTTTTTGATCAGGGGGAGAAGAAAAGGAGGAAATGTCCGTGGCCCTTGGTGAGAACATTTATCTAATAATTACCTTTTAATGTTAGTCACAAACACAGAAACAGCAAGGCGTGAGGAAATGTGATTACAGTGTGAGCCCAGTTTTACCTTGGTGCCCTTGTCGGTGATTTTATCAGAGGGAAAAAGCTGCAAGAAGAGGAAAGAGAGCAAAGGGACCAGAATGAATCAGAGGAAATTTTGGCTTCCTTACACTCCCAGTGGACGAATGTTATTTTGCCAATTAAACATTTAAACAAAGGGCCGTTCAACCTCCGGTGGAAGAGGGAAAACAAAAACAGCATAAAACCAGAGCACGGCGTGTACATATCGGAGACCGGGCATGACGCCGGTTAGGTAATCACCTTCTCGACACAGTCGTCAAAAAAGGCCAGGCCAGTGTCCTTGTCGCTGACAAAGGTGCACTCCTCGATGAAGCGGATGAATATCTGGGTCTTGGTGAGCTGGGAGTAGAACTTCTGGTGGGCTCGGTCTCTGCTTTTGAGAAACCCTGCAGGAAGGAAAGGACAGATTGTGTGGTCACATATTTTTTTCATAATGTGTCGCTTGTTAAGACAACAGTATTAAAATGTGCGGCGTTGCAAGCCCCTTTCCTTCACTCCATCTGTATCGATCTCTCACAGTGAAGGTGAATGGAAGCGAGAGACACAATTTCCCAGAAACAGGACATCAGTGAAGTGTTTTACAGCCAAGGAGAACGCTGATTGATTTGTTAAAAACACTTAAGTTGAGTGATAATGAGCGATGCTCCTCGAAATAGAAATGCCAATAACACTCAACATTAGGTGACGCTATCGAAATTAAGGCCGGTGAATCATGCATAGGCTACAAAGCCAGGAAGCTGTCAACGCATCCAGGGTTCTACAGCATTAGGCTGCGCATAAACAACACCATTAGCTATGTATTGATTTCTATGGTTTCATCCACATTTTTTTATTCACACCTTAATTTCCCCCTAGTTACACATTGTTGAAAAGCGAGCCGTCAATCACTTGCTCACCTTGCAGGTCGTAGAGGGAGTCTGCAGACGTGGCCTTTTCGGAGGGCGCCTGGGTGATGGGTTTGAGGTAGTAGCGGTAGCCCCTCAGGATGGAGGCCATGAAGCGAAGGAAGGCCTCCTGGATTTCCATCTCCAGGGCAGTCTTCTTCTTGTGCCAGGTGAAGTCCACCTCGTCCACTGCTGAGTTTTCCTGCGGTGTTTGAGGTACTGAAACTATAACCACACAACAAATTACAAGGTCAATTTAAACAATTGAAGTCAATTCTGATAGTGTTCTATAAAAGGAGGCGCTTGGCAAGGCAGTACATTGAAAATGATGCACATTATTAAACCAAGTACTATTAAGATTTACATATATAACTATGGAGCCCCGAAACTGACTAAATGTAATACAAGACATATTAAAAATATAACTGAATGCCTTGTTAACTAAATCATTAAAATATGTGTATAAAGAAAAATAAAAGGTTATTTTTTCAGTTGGTAAAAAAAATTACTTTATTTATTTTACTCTATTTATCTTATACTATCTAATTTCATTGTTTTTAAACTTTTAAATGTATCTTTTGAGAAACAGGTAGTTGTCTGACGTGAGGTTTTAGCTACAAGAGGAGGGGAGCTGCTGTTCGTACCAGTGGCCAGCTGGTGGTGCAAGTTGCTCAGCGTGTTCATGAGACTCTTGCCGGTCTTCTTTGGCAGGTTCTTCCAGTTGCTGCGTCTCTTTTCGTCAGAACTGTGACACACACACACACAACACCACAATGGTCAGTTAGCTGGAAGTAACAGGATAATTGCACAACAATAATTTGCACTGTGCTCTTGGTTTAACAAATGTGTTGCTGCAATATTTGAGATCGTTGAACTTTATGAGAGCTGTAAATATACAGTAAAACGCTGGCAGCGACATGGGGTTTAGTATCAAAGCGCCGCGTACAGGTAGATAGTGTTGGTGTCTAGATCCACACAGACAACATCTGGCGGGGGGTCGTAAAGGTCGAAGTAGCGGGAGTCCACGCCCACTATAAATGGACAAGGAGCGTTGAGGACGCCTGCTAGGGAGAGCGGGCACAGGGGGATGTAGGGACACTGCCACTGGAAGGGGAAGATCATCTGAGGAGAGAAGTCACAATTAAGAGCTTTTACATTGCGCCCTGTGGAGGTAGAAACATTGAGACACTTCAAATGCATTTGGGGGACTTTTAAAGATTTGGCATATTTGGCAAAGTTCAGTTATGTTCATGAAACTGGAGGATCAACAATCAAGTTTAAATTTGTTGATCGTGATTTCTGTTGAAATGTAGATGACATCATGCATCTATAAGGTGTTGCTCAAAAACATGTTCCTTCTTCTGAGTGTATCTTTTCATGATTTTGTATTCCCATCACACTTTGCAAGTCATATGAGGTTATGAATATGTGTTTCTGGTTAACTGTTAATTAACACTTTTATGTATGCAGATGATTTAGTTATATTTTCCTCCCTAGGGAGCTGCTTAATCCCAACAAGAATGATGAAATGATAATCATACATAAAGGGGGTTATACAGTTGTATTTTCTTGAGTATAGAAACTCTTAAAGGAAGTAGTTGGGTCTTGGCCACTATTTTGTTGATGACTTAGATGATTAAACTGTATTTTGACAATGTTATCAACTTCATTCTCAGTGAAACACATCTGTACGGACAGTACATTTCTAATGTAATCAGTAGAAGTGAAGGTCTGGCTGTTCAAAAGGAATCTCGCCAGTAGCACCACTGAACATGTTTGCGTGGTGGATCATACTCACAGCCACCACAGCCTCGGCCACTCCGGTGAGCACGGCGGGCCGGAGCGAGTGCAGCAGGATCTTGCTCTCCAGCAGGATAAAGTGCAGCAGTGTGGCGCAGTTCTCCGAGCCCAGATTCATCAGCAGAGTGCCGTAGTCCGCCCCGCTGACGGGGAGGGAGAGCACAGGTGAGATGAGTGAGTTTGTGCAGAGGAGAGGAGACATAAGGGATGAAGGGAGTTTGAAAATAGGGGTTCTAACTGAGTTTGTTACTAGAGACAGATATTAGATAAGTAGGGAGGAAACAAGGCAATTTAAAAAAATACCAAACAATGGAAGATAATGAAGATCCCAAAAGAGAAACAAACGGAATCCAACAAACCTGCAAGTCATACTTGCTTTGTGATGCTCATAATGAACATCCTCTGTTGTGACTCTGTGCAACTGATTCAATTTGACGGTCATTTCTAAGGATGTCCAGTAGTTTCTAATGTTGTTAAGACAATTTGTCCGCTAACTTTCATTTGATCAGTGTTGCCAAGAGTCTACTTGATCCACTGTTTACATGTTTTTCAGAACCTATTATGACCTTTTAGAAGGCTTGTTAATTGTGACTCAAAAAGGCAGCCACAGCAACGTTAAGTTGGAAATCATTTAGCAATTATTCTTAGTTTTAACAAAGAAACAATCACCATTTCTGTGGGTTTTCAATGTAAAAAAACAAAACAGCATGCAGAGTTTTGTTTCCATTTCAGCTTGAAATAGAAACTAAATTGTCAATGTATGAAGAATAAATTGAAAGTGTCACCCAATGTTTGAAAAAAAAGGATTTCAACAAAGTAACTGAACATATTATTTATTGTAAAATCAATGTGTGAAGCATTGTACCTGAGCGGTAAAGGTGTACACACAGGCTGGGAGAGGACCAAGGTGTCATATACCGAGAGCTGAGAGGAAATAAACACATCATGTAAGGAATTATTCAAAACTAAATTGTACGCATGGTAAAGTATATATTTGACTCACAACATTATCGCAATAATAAAAAAAAAAAATAGAAAAAACATCTCACCTGGACCAATATTCTTGGCCTCTGAGGGGAAGGAAATGACACATTGTGCATGAAGTGCGAGATGTGCCTGTTGAGAGAAATACACAAAATGTGAGCTTTGAGATGTGCATATTGGCATGAATGTCCCCAAAACAACTGATGTAAAAATGTCAATAGTTGCAAGCAGATTTTTACTTTTCAATAGGCAGCGGGTGAGGGCCGGAGAAGGAGAGCTTGTAGAGGAACATCAGGAACTTGCGGAAGGACTCAAAGAAGGGCCAGCGGGAGAGCAGGCAGATGCATTTATTGCTGTTGACGGGCCGGTTGGGGATCACCTTCTTCTCCACCGTGGTGAGCAGGCCCAGCTGGATCTTCTGCTTCTCGCTCAACTGATCCACCGGATGTGGCTCGTAGAACTGGATGGCTGACCCATACACCTGGAACCAGAGATACAGACAAGTTCAGGAAGTAAATTGTGGCTTCCTGGCCAGTTTAACTTAAGATAGAAATCTGTTTAACAATCTTTCAAACGGCTTTTCAACTGTAGCTCAATCACAGCTTGCTTTCTGGTTGCTGCATCTCACCTTTTCACCAGACGAGATGGTTAAGACAAACGTGGAGAAGACGGGCAGAGGGTCAGGCGTGTTTGGTGCCCAACACTCGATCTTGGAGCCCATCGGCAAACAAAACAGAGGGACAGATTCTGACAGAGGAAAAGACTCGTAGTCCTCTTCTGGGTAACGAAAGATGAGACCTGGAGAACGGGGGGGGGGGGGGAACAAATAATTATGGCTTTATTTCTTTGCGAGGATTAACCAAAAGAGGCTCTGAGAAAAGGGAGATCAGTGTTTTTCAGGTCAGCGTGATACTCGGGTTTCCTTTTCAGGAAGTAACTGTTCTGCTTCACGGTGTAAACTGTTGTTTGGCGAGATGCCGTTCCAACAAGACGCACATTCTTCTGTGAACGTGCGCATACACAAACAAGCCTGCAGACACACACAAACACTGGGCGTGGCAGGAAGTGGCGCTGTCTGAGATGAATACACAGCCGCCTCACAGGAAAAAGGCCGGACAAAAAAGATAAAGCCAGCATAGTGCGTGTGTGTCGGCAATGGGTGTGTGTGAGCACGAACACTGATTATACGCGTGTTACACAGCGAGCTGTTCCAAAGGCCAAGCTGTTAAGGAAGCATTCAGTCAGTGGAAATGTCACACAGCAATCTAGAAATGCCAGCTGCAATAAGCAAGAGCTATCTCGTGCAAGATCACGGATGCACTGAAGCTGCCGCTCGCTTGAGCTTTGAGACAAAGACGTAACAGAGGCTGATAGAGACGGCACACAGAGCTGCACCATTTCCAACTACACTGCTTTTTTTCATATCAATACGTCAGAAAGACAAGTTATTATTATGGCAAAACATCTTTGAACAACAATTTGTTATCATAAAAGGAGTCTATTTCCACCAGGAAATAGATGAATATGTTAGAAAAACATAAAAAAACATGAATAAAAAAAGACTACTGTGAACTTCTAACGTGGTAAACCATCAGAGACTTTTACTCACCAGCTTTGTAACTGATGGAATTGGATGCAGATACGGATTTCTTGTAACACAGGAACACATTGGAGCCCCACTGAAAGGTTAAAAACATAAAATGTTAAAAATCTGTTCTCTAAGGACAAGTGCTTATAGCTTAAGGATCAAAATCGGACTCACCATGCCACAGTTGAGGTTCTTGTCCACTTTGCAAAAGGTATGCGGCGGTATCTCCCCTTTGCTCGTGACAATGACGCAGATGTCCGTCACCGCGAGGGAGTTCTGAGGCTGGACGGGCGGCGCTCGGCGTAAGGTGATGAAGATGCGCTGCGAGGTGGCGGAGCTGTTGTTGACGTTGGCGCAGCGGCCGTACGGCGTGGCCTGGATGACCTCGCAGCCCTGGATCAGACGCTCCTTACCCTCGTACAGCACACTGATGAACACAACAAAACAGTCAGTAAATAAACACAATATCATCATTTCAGTGTGTTGCACAAGAAAAACCAACAACCAACACAATAAATAATTTATGGTTTCTGCTGCTGTGGTTTTTCCCAAATGGTGACGGTGTCAGCAGTTTGAAGCAAAGACTTAACATTTAAAAAATGTGCAATGCTTCCTGCTAACATAAATCCACATTCAGACGGATTTAGCCAAAAAAGTGCATTCTTGAGAGACAATAAGCAGGAGGCTGAGGCGTGGTTGTGCTGTGGCGAGGATGATCCGGTCCTGTTTCACAGCGAGGATCAGTGTGTGGTCAGCGCCACGGGTTTTCTTCTTAAAGCGCCGGTTTCCCTTTGAGGCCTCGGTGAGGAGCCCGTCGTCTCCAATGGGTGGTGATGTGATTCAGACCTATTTACCAACTGACTCATTCAAATCCCAGACAGCAAAGGGAAACTTTCATATCAAGATTCTCATATCCAGCTAAGAGCAAAATAAATGCAAGAATATGGATTGCTGCCCAAATGTTTTGTGCATCGCCAGTTGCAGCAAAAAGTTGCATTCAGGAAAGCAATCAGTTTCCCACTGTTTTTATTTTTTTTGCATGACTGCAGGGCTTCTATGGCAGCATGCTCCATGCGCTCCCATTCCATCTGGACAATGCCACGTGGGAGGCCAAAAGCTTCGATCGCTGCCCTCTTTAAAACTCATTTCTTTAATCTTGTGCAGGCTACAGGGCAGCCATCGCAGATAGAATAGTCCTGAAACACTCCACTTATTCTGAAAAGAATGCAGGACAAACCCAGAGAGGCCAGGAGGACAGTTGCCAGCAAATTCTCATTTAGGCAACAAAAAACCGGCATCCTAATGGGCACAGTGAGTCGTGATGCGTTCGGGCCCCCCCCGGGCTCTGCTCTGCTCTGCTGGCTTCACTGGCAGAAGGAAGAATGAATGATTTACAGGTTGCTCGTTTTCCCAGTGATTCTTTCGGTGGATGACGACCAGCAGGTGGGGACAGGAATCACATGAAGGAAGGACCAACATGGCCAAATAGATTTACTGACCTTCTGTGTTGTAGTTCAACCAAAACAGAACCGTTAGCAAGTGAACCACACCATAATGCATTTGATTATAGTCTCTTTATTAATATCTCTTTTTGCAGGGACACAGAAAATAGACCTGTGAGATGTGCTATTCAGTCTCATTAAACTGCATGATTGATTTGGTGCTTCAGCCGATGAGAAAAGCAAAGACTATGAAGCATGCTTCTATTTCATCCGCACCATGTGTCTGTTGGCATGCTCAGCAGGATTGCGCAACCTCTTAAAGGAAACATGACTTGACATACGATCTCCCGTCTCTGCTCAGTGCACCGACGGCTGCAGGGTTTCGTGAGGGGTGTTACGTAGTTTCTGTCGTTCCAATGCCGTGGATTACGCCCCAATGCGTTGCCGTCTTTGTACAGCGACACCAGCTTTAATGAGAACCCGACTTTTGCCGGGGGTTCTTTCAGAGAGTGAGCAGAGACTGACTGGAATCTCCAGTTTATTAGCAAGAGACACAGAAAGTCCAAGGTGTGTAGAAATGTGAAACGCCCCAGGCTGTTGCATCATTGCTCTCATTAAAGCGTGCCTAACAGATACACTCGTGATGAAATGCGGCTAACGTGTGAATAAGTAAAGAGCAGTTGTAGCTTCAGGCTTACTGGATTGGATTAAGTGAAACACGACGGAGTTCCCTTTTCCAACGTGATAGAAGGAAGCAATTGTATGAATGGATCGGAGCCAAGAGGTGTGGCTGAAGGGGGGGGGGGGGGGGGGGAGAGCTCCATGATGCAACGGGGCCGAGTGAATGGAGCAGTCAACACACCTACTTCCTTCATCCTGACTAAACGCTTTGTCGTCGAAGTTCAATCTAACATGACAAACTGGGGGACACAAATGTTAGAAACATTTGAACGGGCACTGCACTAGTAACGCTAAATCCAGTGTTGTGTATCTAACACACTATACTGTAACTTTTGTCAATCTCCAAACTTCTGCTGTCCAACTGAATGATTCATACCAAGCTATTATCAAAAAAACGGACTCCAAACTGTTTACTGATTTGTTTTACTCACCCAATGTCAATGAGCGGGGACTTCCCCCGACCCCTCTTGTAGCACAGGAACAGCTCGGGGCTCTTCAGACTGCCGTGATTGAGGTTGGCTGGCTGGCCGCTGTAGGTGCTGTCGATGCAGGTGAAGCCCTCGGGGACCGTTTCTCCCGCCGACCGGTTGATGACGGCCAAGTCGGTGATGGGCGCTTTGGGCCCGCTGGACTTGGTCTCCGACAGGTCCTGCTCCAGAGGGGTGGACTTGTCCGTCAGCCCGGCCACTACAAAGTAGTCGGTCACACGGTGACCCTTGTCCTCGATCATGGCTGGGAGTACCTGGAAGCATATAAGAAAATAAGGAGGTATGAGATTAATTTAGAAGGACATTCATACAGCGGTGGCCTGGAGCCATGAAGGCCGATGTTGAAACAGCTCTTACATCTCAACACGGGACAGCGGGATGGATTACACACAGAATGTTAAGTAATACTGTGGCAAAGGCAACGAAAGGATCCTTTATGACCACTGCATCGCAACGAAGCAAACAAACCGGGGGGAAACACAAGGAGTAAAGAAGGGGACTGGATTTGTTGTCATTGTATATCACCGCGCTGCTCCGGTTATGTCGAGAGAGTTAAAGCTCCGCTGGCTACAGAGAGCCATGGCAGAGCGGCCGGGCCTGGTGGAATGCTAAGAAATGCCACCGTCGGCATTAATCAAGCAGACACCAAAAGTCTATAAAACACTTCTAATGAATGTACGCAAGTCATTTTCCAAGTATCGTCGGCGTTTCTGTTTTCTAGTTAACGTTTGAGTCATGGCACCAAAACGTTGATGACTCAGTAATCGAATGGACATTAACGACATAAAGACGCAGAGTTTCCATTTAGCTTTTCACGAGAAATTAAAAAGGGCACTTTTATCAACTTACTGTGCCAATGAAAAGCACTTCACTTATCAAGCCTGGTCAAAAAAAAAAAAAACAACAGAGAGCAACTGGCTGTCTTAAGGAGAAAAGGAAACTTAAAGCTGACACGTCAAACGTCTTCTTCAAAGGGCTGTTTCAGGGCCAACACAGGAAGTTCTATTTTTCCAGTGGTGAGTCAGCTGTGGCGGGAGGGGGAAGAAGAAGAAGCCTCTTTGTGCGCCAACATCGAGCACAGACAGCTCTGGATTTCATGACGCAGATTGATAAGTGTCTATTGTAGTTTTTCTTTCTATTTCTATTTCGGACTTTTCCACCAGTCCAGACTGATCACACAGCACAGGCATCTTGAAAAAAGGCAACAAAGTTGTCGTGCAAAGTAGAGAAACCTAAAAGAATGCACGTGAAGCCGTTTCTGGCAGTGTAGCTGGAGGACAGGAGCATCATGCTGGCGTCTACCGGCTGCAACGCAGTGCAGGACATCCGCTGGCTGGCACTGTGGAAGGAGAGGCGGGAGGCAGACTGACCTGCCTCGGAGGGAAATTGTTCAGCCACAGCAGGACAGCAAAACAGCTGACACACGTTACACACACTTTCCACACAAAAACAAAAACATATTTTTCTAGACTGCGAGCCTGCTTTTTTAGATTTCCATCAACTGCACAGCACGCGGGTCTTGGGACAACAATGGCGTTCTGTGTGTGTGGAATAACATTTTTTTTTATTCTTAACCCGTATTTGCAAGCCTTATCTGATTGAATGATGAATTTGTTTTTTTTTTAAGTTAGAAACTCGGCAGATTGCCCATGTGAACATGTCGAAATTGATTTGTTTCAAGTGTACTGCCGGCCTCACAGCCCAGGTGGCTTTGAAGAACTGCAGCTGGATAGTTGCCCAGAATATGGCCCGTTTTTTCCCTTTCCTTTTTGAAAACAATGTCGGGAAATCAAAAGAGCAGAGAGTGTAACCTTATGAGCACAAGCCCCCGAGCGGCAAAAAAAACAATACGGTTTCATGTCGTATCCAAAAGCAGAGACTGGACGACTTCCACAAACAAACTAAATAAAAGTGCATCGAGGAAGATTGATTCCGCAGGTAAGGAAGAGAATCATCACACGGGATCAGCATTGTGTTTTTGTTGCTGTGCTCCTTCCAAAAGTAGGACATTTACTCATTCTGAGGAATGTCACTGAAACTTATTTGTTCTTGTAAGTAAGAGTCGTAAAAAACACCCAAATGATTCCAGATGGGTGTTTTTTTTTCACTAAAAGAATAAAGTTTGTCCCACTCCAAGATCTTATTTCATGACGACGCGCAACAGCAATCTGGAGACATAGAAATGTTTAAAGACTTAATGTTCTGAAGAGATCTACTGCATCGTATTCATGGTTACATCTCACCGGTCTAAAACCCGCTTCAAAAGCAAAATGCTGTTTTCAGACTATTTGCTTTATGACAAACCACATCGTTAAATGTGTCCTCACCAAAGGCTGGCCAGTACATGTACTCTGATAGTCTACATGTGTGTGTGTGTGTGATGAATCAATGTCTGTTTATGGCTGAAACAAAACTCGCAAAACTGAACACACCTGTACCACTCCCGTATGAATGAGGTAGAACGTTGATGAAATCAATAAATGATTCATGCTTCGAGGTCTTTATGAGATTTTTTTTTTTTAAGGTGGTTGTTAAGTGCAGATGTCTATGCATGGAACATGAGTCCCACAATTACTACATTAGTGCAAATAGAGAAGCCCACAAACCACACCAAGAGCTGAAATCTGTGCGTAAGCATATGGCATCTAACCAGAAGGGAGTTCCAGCTTCTCGTACGGGTCAGGCAGTGCGTCGCACCTGTTTTCTGACACCTGTCGTGCACCGATAACATTTTCTCAGAGGAATACTGCTGATTTCAATCTCTGGTATTCTCTCCAGCAGCATATGAGCTAAGAACTGTTATTGTTTAGCCAGGGGGGCAGCGAAACGAGTGGTTACCATAAGTTGATATGGTGAGCAACACGCCCAGCAGACGTGTTGCAACATTAGCTTTTAAGAGTCATGCGTCTTCCCACCTGACGAACACAACACCAATATTCACTCTGCTCTTAGCTCCGTTTTTGGTCTCCACCAACCCCTTGAGGGAAATATGTGGCTCTAGCTGCTAAATGCTATTCCCTATTCCCCAACAACTAGTCGCTAGCTTTGCATATTGTTTTAAAAATGACTTTTTTTTGCTATTTTGAGTGTAACTACAAGTACCATCTGTGCAGCTGTATCGCAATATATTGAATCGTAACCCCTGTATCGTGATGCGTATCGTATCGCCAGATTCTTGCTGATGCGCAGCCCTCGTAATAGCAGGTCTCAGGTCAGCGGGACGGGATTGGACGCGGCTCACTTTCTCACTTCACAAAAGAGCAATTTTTGATCATTTATTAATGAACAACCCATGTCTGCTGAGTCATTTTAACCTTTGTCACAATCATTAGCCTCTACAATTATTCTGCTCTGAAATGGTGATATCGGTATACAAACATCAAGGCTGCGAGTCACACAGCTTCTCAACAGCACGGGCACAGATCACCACAAAGTGTCACAGCAGGGAACAAAGCAGGAGGAAAAAAAAAAGAGAAAAACAAACACTATCCCGGGCAACCAGCCGATCTCTTTGGTCCTGAATGGGCTTTGAACGCTGCCGGTGAATCAAAATGCACTGAGGACATTAAACATGGTCACAAATTACCACCAGCAACACTGAATTGACTAATTATGTTTCCCCTGCTAGGGCCACAGTGTTAGCGTGTGGACACAGTCTAAAAAGGCTGTAACACCTTTGTGCCGGTTCCCCTCTGCCTCCACAACACACCCGACCACATCCATACAAATATCTCTTTGTGACAGCCCGCGATGGATAAACAGTGGCGCTGCCAAGGCAACCGAAAACCCAAACAATGCCCGGCTGCGAGACCCTGAGCGGCAACTAGTGTTACTCCGGCTGAGGAAATCGATCTGCAAGTCTTTCAAGGGTACATTTAGTATAGCTGACATTGTTCTCTGTAGACAGCCTCAATACAGACCTGAAATGGCAGAGAGGGCTTTTGTTTTATTGTCTGGCGAGCAAATAAAACATGATAGTGGCCATAAACGACGGTGGTGTTGACAGTGGATTAGACTAAAAAGCTTTAAAAGCTATCGTAAACAGAAGGGAACATAACATTAAGGATTTTTCCGCCCTTCTTGTTCTTCACTTGTGACAGCATGCAGGGCGGAAAAAAAAGCATTCAGCAACCTCAAGGCATAGGCGGTGAGGCTTCTCGGGTAGAAACGGTAACACCGGTGCATTACATTTTCACAGTATTAAGTCTCGTGTTGAAACTCGAGCCTCTGCCTCCAAAAAGGTTGCGCTCTGCTCTGCTCTGCCCCTCCCTTCCCACGTGAAAACCTGTTCCTCTGTTACTCCTGAGCCCCGGCGATCGAGTGTCACGCTCTTTGTCTGGGCTGCACTCAGGGAGCGAGGTCACTGCGACCCCATAACAGAAATACTATGAAGCTCGAGAGGACACGTAGGCTGACCGGACTACTGCCCTGTAGCTATGGACTATACACATTTACATCGACTCCAGTACACTGTCACTTTAAATGTCTACTGTACACATACTGTTTGTTTATTCATCACTAGAATTAGCTCAAGCTAGGTTTGGCATATGAGCAGGACTATTTAATGGTCATTTTTACATCAATGTAACATAACTTGATATTTATTTCATGATATTAAAAGGTGGACTTCATCCACAGTGCCCACTTCTGGCTCAAACCTCGGCCGTAACACTTTGAACTGATTGACGCACTTCGTTTCAAAACTCACACACGCTCTTCTCAGAACCATAACTGAAATTAAAAAAAACGACATTGCATACGCACTCTTGGAATCAGCGTGACTTCCTCTTTCAGGTGTTAAACAGTATTGTTGATGTCCATTGTGGAAAAATGTCCATAAATCCACTTAGATTTTCAAGTTGTGTAAAACGTTTCTTTCATAAACAAAACAAAACCAACATTATTCCAGAGCATGTTTACCAAAACAAACGACGTGCCAAATGACAGCATCTCTGAGTATCCTAACAACTTCCTCTGAAAATAACAGCTTGTGGCATGACTAAGGGTCATAAGCCTCTGAATAAAGAGAGTGAAAGTCAAGCAAAAACAAGCCACGCAGGACAGGTTTCACCATTCAGGCCGGACTGACGCGACGGCTCCACTACTCACTCGTCTGCTCTCATCTTACCACGTTGAGAGCACCGCCGATGCTCCAACGAGCGAACTAGCACAACAGGTTACGTGAATGGTGGTCATAGAAAAATTAAAAGAAAACATTGTTTACATATTGCAGACAAATGAATAAAGCCCACAACATCAACTGCAATGCTCTCGTTAGCCATTTTTACCAGTTGTGGGAAACAGCAGTACAAGTTTGTTATTTGTATCTGATCTTTCGAGCTAAATCGGTGATCACTCTAGTTTTTTAAAGTCCTGAGCAGATCGTTCCTCGAGGCCCCTGATTTCCCTGCACTGGAAAGTCTTGTTCTCCGACGACGGCACTGGTCTCAACTTGCTTGCGACCAGTGCCAAAGGCTGGCTCATGCAGCCCAACAGCCCCCCGAGGGCAGAGGAAAACTCCTTGGTCCGCCATGAATAAAAACTGGGGAGGTCCTGCTCTACAAACCCGGTGTGTGTGTGTTTACTTTTAGCACTTGTACGGCGTTACGGGCGTTCACCTGGCCGGCCCCCTTCACTTCCGAGGTACCAAATTGAAAAGAGGGACAGAGACATGACGGGGACAGAGACCGGGGCCGACGTAGAAACAGAGATTTCTCTATTTAAGGACACAGAGTGGAACCCCATTACTCCATCCCCCCATGGTCTGCCCCACAAATGATCTCATCCCTTTCCACACAAAAGAGCCTGGAGGCTAGTTCCCCCAGGGGTGAAAGAGCCTGCCTGTGTGTGTGTGTGTGTGTGTGTGTGTGTGTGTGTGTGTGTGTGTGTGTGTGTGTGTGTGTGTGTGCGCATGCACGCGTCTGAGTGTTTGTGTGTGTAATGCTGGACAACAGACAGTGCTGTGTCTGTCCCGGGTTATTTCAGCAGGAGCCACGCCATGCAGATCCACTCACAGCTCGACTGAAACAGCAGCTGAGCGTGACACACGCACAGTTGTCATGCACCGAACCTTGGGACACTGCAAATGAGAAGAAAACGCAGTGTTTACAGAAGCGCGTGCAGAATGCAGTAATTATAGTGGGCAGCGGGCCGACCCCCTCGGGTATAAATAGGACAGGCCGATCCTTCGAACCAACACTTCTCTATTGTGACAAGTGTGCGTGTGTGTGTGTGTGTGTGTGAGCTTCTCTGCAAAAGGGAAAAGCTCATTTTATTGAAGCTATAACCGCTTTCAACACATTACCCGCTTGACAGCTCCTGCAGCACCGGCGTCCACCTCAAGTGCCACTATGTACCATCGGCGCTTTGGAGGGTCCGCCGAGCAAAGTGGTCCTCCCTGCCACCTGTCATCACAGCGGGGCCGTTAGCGGTGAAGGCTAAACGGCCTTCACCTCGTGTGCGAGGTGCCAATGAGGTGACGAAACCTCCATTTACTGGAGCGGAGGGATTGAGGGGGAGATGAGCTCAAACCCAAGCCAGTTGCGTTTGCTTGTCTGATTGTGTTAATGTGGCGCAAGGCGAGCTACAGTGTGTGTGTGTGTGTGTGTGTGTGTGTGTGTGTGTGTGTGTGCACATAGTTGGCCGCTAAACTAGTCTTTAAATATGAATGGAATGAGCCACATCGGCCTTCAGTTTACGACACAGAAAATAAGTCGAAATGCTGACAGAAACGTGCTCAAGTGCACTCTCAAGTGTGTGAGAGGTGGAGCATTCACAGCCTGTGTTTTTTGTTTTTTTGGGGCTTCAGATAAGCCTGTGTGATAGCCTGTCACTATCATATCCATATGCTAACAACCTCTCTCTCTCTCGCTCTGCACAAAGCAAGAAGCCAACGGTGAACTCGGTTCCACAGAGGTATTATACGTATAATACGTCAAATCTAAATGTCATTTAGGGACTCATGATAGCCGTCGACACGCTTCTCAGAATAGGCATCCGACTGCCAAATCACACAGATAACAGATAAAGTTAGCCGTTTTCTTCATTTCACTTTCTTCCTTTGGGCATGGGCTGTTCTGCATTTACAACTGTACCGACTAAACATGTTCACATTTAAGAAGAGAAAAGGGATAATACACTACAGCTGCAACTCATTATTTTTAATCAATGACAATACATAATTCACAAAACTGTCCTTTAATTAACTGAACAACTGTTTCAGCAGGAGAACAGACATCCACTGAAGCCCATCGCAAAAGGCCCACGCTGTTCCCCTTTCAGTAATTCATCTCTATGCAACGGCACTGTTTTGTTTCATGTTTTGTCAAGATAACATCAAAGCAGGCCGAAGCAACAAGTTACCAGCGACTAACAGCTGAAGCTGAAAATGTGCCTTCTCTTCCTCGTTCGCCGTGGGTCTGTAGTTTCACTTGAACACGTGATTTAAGACGCAGGTGTGCTTCCAAGAGAAAGTGACACAACTTGATCCAAAATATGACAAAACAACCAGGGCTGGTTAGACGACGAGAGCTCAGAGCGGCGAAGGCTCAAGCAGGAAACGTCACAAGACCGCCTCCCTCCTGGAGCGTGACAGCCCGGCGGACAGAGAGCATTCTTTCCACTCTAAAGAGAGAGGGCAAACTCATTGCCCTCACTAACTAGCTGGGGCCCAGAACGGCTCGGACCCGGGCCTATCGAGAGAAGACGACCGAGACACGAGCTGGCACATCACACCAAAGTACAAGGGTCAGAGGAAGGGAATAGGTTACCCGAGAGGAGGCTTTTAACCGGCTTATGAGATCCTCCTTGTTGCTCTTTGGCTAGAGACGACTGTCTGGAGTTAATATGTCTTAAGACGTGCAAACAGGCGGCTTAAATGCACCGTGGTGTTTCAGGCAATGGACTCGGCAAGACAAGAACTTGCATCGTCAGCAGTCTCGGTTTAAAATCGGCAGTTATTTCTGGCTAATGAAGCAGAAACGACAATTAAAAATGTTGTTTGTAATAGCAATGGTGAGAGAGAAGATCAGGGTGTCCTTGAGCGAGACGATGACTCCCTACCGGCTCTGGTGCTGCTGACGATGACCTCGAGCCTCTTTATGGAGGAAGACATCTACCATGTAGTAATACATATATATATGTGACCATTCACAGATAAAACATTCAAAATAGTTGTAGAAGTTGAAGTGTTGGAACGTGGAGTTAAAATGTCAGTCAAAGTGCAGGTGATGAATTGACCAGGTGGTGTCAGCTGAAGTGGGAGTTCTCATCGAAATTCAGTTCAAGTGTATAAACTGAAAGACTAAGTCAGTTGAAGTGTAAGCACTGAAAGCAGTTGAAGTGTATGAACAGTCGAAGTTGTGGGAATTGGAAGAGCTACCTGCGAGTAAAAGGGTATGAAGTGTCAGTCAAAAAAAAAAAAAAAAAATAAAGTTGAAGTGTCAATGTAATGTATTAAAGTGCTGAGTAAAGCTGAAGTGTCAGTTAAAGTGAAAGTGCTAAAAAATAACTTCAAGCCCAGACAGAAGTTGCAATGTCAGCCAAAAGGAAGCGTAGGTGATAAATTCACCTTAAAGTGTCCGTTGTGGTGAAAGTCCTGCTCCAAATAAGTGCCAGTTCAAGTGCAGACACTGAAATATGATGTCAGTTGAAGTGTTGGCTGACGTGTAAACAGCTGCATTACCGCTTGAGGAGCGGGACATAAAATCAGTCGAGATGTTGGTTGACTGGCTTCACTGAAGAGCTCTGCGCTCATGGATCACAGCAGACATTTCAGAAACGGTCACATTTGTTGCTCTTTGGGGGGGAAAAACTCCTCTCACATCCGTCAAAATCCCAAAAATTTGACTTTTGCCTAAACAAACACTGAGTCCTTCAACTTCAACGCTGCTGCTGCTCCCTTCGGCCGATCTACTTCCCTTCCCTTTGTCACCTGACAGATCCTTTGAACGCCCCGGCGGTGGTGACAAAGTGCAAGTTCAATGTACACAAAGCCACAGTGGAGCCGTGACCTACTTTCTACCTGCTGCCTGTAGCAGTGAGTAGGAGGAAACAGTCAACTCCACTCCTCTTTTCCAGCCGCCGTCAGGGCCGAGCCAAGGTCAAGAAAGGCATTTCTCTTCTTCTACTGCTGCTGCTGCGTTTCCACGTCCGTCAACCGCCCCGGTGCTGATGCGTTCCTGCACGAGCAATCCTGCGGTTATTCAGTTATGAAGCGGACATTCCTGCAGCCACCTCAGGTAGCAAGAACGAAACTTTAAATATGATCAGTACAAGAGGAAGTGCCATTCTAGGCCCTGCTGGGACTTGTGCCTAGACTCTAGTAACAGGAACATCACAGGCATGCCATGAATCACCAAAGCGGTGATGGGGGGGAGCTGGAGCTGGGAGAACTCTGCTTGCTCTTAAGGGTTAGTTAGACTGGTTGGCAAACAGTCAAATGCTGAGGTGTCGATATGTGAGCACCTCCACAACACACAGAGGCATCTCACGCAACTCTGTGTCCTAGGGTTAGGGTCACACAGATGCAGACTTTGCATATTCAGAGAGAACCCTGGGTAAAAGGCGAGTCACGTGCCACTGGAGCTGGTAAGTAACTGTTCCTTGGCTTGCAGACACCTGCAAGGTTAGACAGGCTCCAGGAGAGCAGAGTCTGATTATCTGGCGTCAAGTAGGGGGGAGAGAGGAAGAAGAGGAGGAGGGGAGAGGAGGGGTATTGTATTCCCAACTGTTGCAGCCGACCTATAATCGGGTCAACTTTCAAGCAAGAAGCACACATAACAAAAGAAATGTCCTCCTGTGTATCAGCCCGTGCAGTGATACGTGGCTGCCTCTCTTTCCGCGGTTGGAGAACACACGATGAAAGGTGTAGATGGATATATACGGAAAATATACGATATGTTTAACAGGGGAACTTGTACTCACACACAGCTTAAATAGTTAAACTTCTACGACTTATTCTCACGATAAACTAAAGCTCTCTCCACGTTCAAACATGTAAAAACACTTACCAGCTGTTTACGCTGCAGCGAGAGACAATGTTGACATGTAGGCAACTTGCTGTTTGTTTTTACCCGCTTGGTATATTCCGTATTTCTATTTCTGCAAACAGGTTGAAACGGCACGGCGGGCGCAACAGAAATAAATAAAAAGGCACTTCGAAAATACTCCTTTGAAACTTTGCTGGCCACTTCTTCGCCACACTTTCATCTGAAGTTGTCGGCGGAGGCGGGCGCCATGTTTGAGACTGCGCTGATAGTTTTGTTAGTGGGCTTTCTTCCTAAACGTCTCTCTCTCTCAGGCTGGACCCGCCCAGAGAGGAGGAGAGGCCACAGCACGGTCTCTGCTGCGACTGACGGAGGCTGTCAAGCTAGCCGACATAAAACCAGCCTTTTCCGGTGTGCCTTTTCAAAGTAAACACGTGGGTCGCAGTTTTCAGAATAAAGTCGTTCATTTTGTTTAACACTTAAAGGGAATTGTCAATAAATATGAAATGTTAATTATATAATTAATATTATTGGTAGTAGAGGCACTACTTACTAACACAATTACAATATACTATATATTGTATATTACATTATGTAGTGTTATAATTTACTTTTATATTTATACATTGCATAGTATTTCTACATGTATTATAGCCTTGCTGCTTGTTCATATTTATATTAACAATTATACATTCATAACTAAATTTGTATGATATTACATACACCATGCCATACGTTGATTAACTATTAAAACGTCAGTACGCCTCACAATGAGCAGCAATTCTACCTACTTAAGGCATGCACAGCTATTTGCACAACGCACAAATCGTTTATTTATATTTTAAGTATTGCAGTGTATGCGTCTTTCAATATAATTTCCTTAATGTCTTGTTTTAATTAGTAGAAGTTGACTTTTTTTTGTTCTGCCGTAATGTGAGTTTCTCCTCTGGTAATCAATTTAGTGACATTTTCACACTTTCTACAATGAAAGTGTCTCCCGTCACAGGCAAAACACCTGTTGTGATGACTCAATGGTGTGCAACAAGCATAGTGCAGCCGCCAGGCCTTCACGTCTGATGAATAATGCCCAATTCACCCTATATTTCAATATAGTTTATTCCAAATATATACTGTATTTCTACCAGTTCATTTTAATAGGGTATGCAATATGCAACACATACTTAACAGACCCTAAAATCTATAATCCAACAAAGGCACATTTTATTGTGAAGTCTACATAGTTAGTCATCCTGGTCGTCATTGCTGGCTTGACTCATTTAACGTTTTGAGACATGATCCAATGCATAAAACTCAAGTTGGGCTGGTGGCTTAATATTCAATACAAGCCATCAATTTAAAAACGAGCAAGGCCTTTGGTGAAATTGGTTTCAGATACACGGTATCAATCCTAGAGTATTTTTTTCTTCTTTATTTCCAACTGTAAAGTTCAACAGCCCCGTATAAACATTTTACAGAATGTAAATACTGATTCAGAACCATGTTAATGCGAATAAAATGTTAGCCGTAAGAGGCAGGCTAGCTTTTCATGAATACTCTTTTCTGTGACCCAACATTTTTAATGCACAACCAGGAGTTTGGTCGCTCTCTTCACAAGCATAACAATGAAGTAAACCCTAAATTATGTACACAAGTAAAAAAAAGCCAATGAGCCATATGTTACAATTTTATTAAAGCAGTTCATGTCTTACTATTTTAAATAAAAGAAACGAGCATGAAAAAGAAATTAAATGTGAAAAAAGGTTATTTTACAGCTATGAACAAATATTACATTATTAAAGTCAGCGTAGACGAGGCTGAAAAGTGGTTTAATATGAATGTATTCAACACGTCATGTCATCTATATCGGGGAGAACGTGATCAGTTGTGGGAGGCTGTACTCCTGCTTCTTCGAGGGTGATGGCGTCTTAAGTGTGTCTAGGTCCAGTGAGAAGACCTCGCCTGTGGCTTCCACTGACTTTGCAGGCTCCATTCGCCAGTCTCTGTCTTCTGTCGGATCACGGGGTTTCTGGTTAAAACACTCGGGTGTCCTCTTCCTGCTTTCCATAAAGGAGCCATTACTGCACTCCTGCTGGATCTGAGCCAGATGATGACGTGTGGTCAGTGGCCATTGAGTCTCCTCGGTCTTCAAGGAGGGGATCAGGAGCTCGTCCTCCTCCTCGCTCTTCAAGTCCACAGAGTCGTCGAGGCTCAGCAGACTGTCACAGCTCGGCATTTCAGGGAGCGTCTCGTGGTCGAGGCTGAACTGGGCCGCACTCGGGCTGTCGAGAGCCGTGTGGAAGGTGTCCCACAACAGAGTGGGTTTGTGGGAGACTCCCTGCCCATCGAGGGGCGAGAGCAACTCCTTCACGCTGTCGTTGAACTTTGCTAATCGCCCCATTTTCTCAGCTTTGTCTTCCTCAACTGCCTTGCGCCAAGAGTTCTTCACATCCAGAACTTCAGGAAAAGAAAAGAAAATAATTTGACCAACTGATGGAACGCCAAACACTCACACCATGCCAGTTTTATGAGACTACATTCTTCAGTCATGCCAGTCTAAATAAGCTCATCCCTTCATTGGTTTGCACAGACTTTCCCTCAATTTAAGACGGCGGGCTAATGCTTCAGCTCATTACTTACTCAAGCTCTCAGGTGTGCGCGTCAGCTGCTTTCTAGTAGAGAAGGGATCTCCATGAAGAGTGCCTAGAAGGCCATCCAAATCCAGACCTTTGACTCGGTCTTCTGCGGGACTGGTTGTAGTTACAGCATCTGCAAACTAACACACACTATTTAGGACTGTATCGCTATAAAATCCAATTAATCAATTATATAACCAGACAAAGACCGTATTTATAATTCTAAGCTCCTGTATAGCAGCCTTTAAAAGTCATACCTGATCAGCGAGGTTATCACACTCCATGTCTAATATTGTGGTCTTCCTATCCGGAGTCTTGGTCCTCATTGGAGCCACCTTCTGGTGAAAATGGGCCGTCTTCCTCACACTGGCCTAAAAACCAAGCACAGCATTGTTAAATATGATTCAACGCACACATTTCAGTTTAACTCAAAACAGAGATCAGCTAAATATACTACTAGCCTGAGGTGGTGGTACTGATGGAGCCTTCAGAGGAGGGGAGGAAGGTGGGTCGAAAAGCCAGTCGAGGGAGCTATTCGCTTGCGATGACGCATGAGGACTGACAACAGGACTTTCACTCCTCACAGCTGTTGCAGGGCCAGAGCTGCGTCAAAGACAAAAAGCTTGATTTGTTATTCAGTAACAGTTTGCACACTGACGCACCGTCTGCACAGTAAAGTGTAATTTCCCCCATTATATTTCCCTCACAATGCAGTGAAGCTCGGGTACAGTGGCTGTAGCCAATAACAGCTCACTATGTGGCCTTGGCTCAGTGCTAACTCTGAGCCAAGTCGGCACATTGCCCGGCACCCGTCTTCAATTCCACTGATGAATGGATGAGTGACTTCAAGGTCAGGCTCTTATTTTAGTAGCTTACAATGTCGGCAAGTAAACCAGTAATTAAACAGAGGTTTGATTACACCTCAGAAAAGCTGCTTTATTTCTTGGGATGTGTAATAAGGTTATTTTTAGACCCAATGTCTATACAATGACACTACCAAGTCATGCAGAATTAAAGAGTGTCTGCTCCGTATCTGTCCGTTGCGATTTCTCTCAATTCGCCCCGGTCATCAGAGAGCATGTATGCTGTAGGGAGGACTAGTGGCGGACAGAGCACTGCTCAGCACTGCCCAGGTATCTGCCTCCCATCAGACGACAATACAACAAAAATACTTCAAATACTATATTACCTCTTAAGGTTAGTAGGACTTGGTGGGATGACATCCGGTGATTTACTCTCTGCAGGCTTCTCTGAAAGATTTTAAGAAACATGATTAGAAACAAAAACTGATGTTACAGACCCAAATGAATGCATGCCTAATATGTATGTAATCAGATTTTGCTTACCAAGAAGCGTTGCAGGGTACTGAGAGAAGACACTACTTCTGTAGATAGCGTCAGCTGCCGGTTCAAAAGACAGAGGAGCCATTGGTGAGAGGAAGCCCAGGGCCTAAAAAACAGCCAATTCAATATTAAAGACATGAAACTATTGTGAAATGTCTTTTGAGTTGCAAAAGATTTTGGCACCATCTGCGATTGGGTACATGATTGACCTTTTTAAAGTCCATGGACTATACTGTGACATTAGGAAGACGAAGGAGGACCACTCACAGGATCTTCATTCAGAAACGAGACTAGGGGAGTGTCTTTCAGAGTATTCATCCACTTCCTGTCCCACGCAGCCTCCAACTCTCTGATGGTACTCTTGACCTCAGGAATTTCTTCCTTGGAAATCCTCTGTCTTGGAAAAATAAATTGTTAATACACTGGTTCTCAACTCATCTATCCCTCAGTTAACAAACAAACACCATTTAGATCATTCTTCCCCATGCTTAAAATTTTTCCAACTTTCACAGTTTCCATATCACAAATGAAAGATCAACCTCAGCAACCTAAAAATGAAGATGCACATTTGAGAAAACTAAAATAGCAAAGTTTCAGCACATGTGGGTCAACGTATACCTGATGAGGTGAAGGTTCTGCAGCGCTCGGGCCATCTGCTGACATTTCTCCTGCAGTTGCTGAGGACTGATCTCCGGCTTTGGGGCATGAGAGACCCGACCGCGCTCCTCCCTCAGGAGCTGCAGCGAGTGTTTCATCAGCTCCAACACGCACAGGAGGTTCAGCTGGCCGGCCTCGTACACATTCCCTGAACTCAACTGGAAAAACACGCACATGCAAACCACAGCTACGGTGAGACTCGTCAATGCGATGCTAAGTAACAAGAGTGAACCGACTCATAGCTTCATTCATCTACCTGATGTGGGAGCTGTTCAACTCTCTCCAGCAGACTGCGAGGAATTTTAAGGACTCGATCCGTCCCGTCCAGGATGTGCTGATCTACATCCCCCTTCAAAACACTTGCCACTACATGCTGCTCCTCTTTGGTAGTTGACAGCATTCCATCAATGTCGGACCACAAGGAGCGCACCTTAAAGACAAACAAGTACGCAGGTAAGCTCCAGGAAAAGTGAACAAACACGTTTGGGTTTTGCAGGAAGTTTAACAAACATTAAATACCGTTTTGGTCTTCTCAGCTAGAGGAACTCCCTCCTGTGTCGAATCACTGCTGCGATGCCTGAAAGTAGAAAGACAGATTGAACTACTGGACTCAGTCATAAGTACTGAGAGGGGGGGGGGAGAAGGAAAGTCATACATACTTGAGTAGCTCATCATACTTGGCCCCCTCTGCTCTTATGTCCCTCATAGACTTCACCAGGAGCCTTCAAAAAAGGAAAAACTGCTTAAAAAAAGAAAGAAAAGAAAGGCACAGTAGAAACTTCCGTGTGCAAAATAATCCTTTCCATGGCATGTTTAAAACACAAACTTCTAGAGTCTTCAACATAATGTTGCTGTCTGTGCACATTTCAAGAGGCCTTTCTCCCAGCAGACATGTGGCCTGTGATAGCACGGGTGTAACTGATAATATGGGTGAGCTGGCTCACTGGCTTCATGTAAGGGAGCGGTCGTTAACTAAATTAGTTTCAGCTTTGATTGTCCAGCTACGGCGAGTCAAAATGCCTGAAACAAGGACACTGATTGCGAACACCTGCTGCTGCCAACTGGCCTCGTTAACCATGAGTTTACCAATTAGTTCACAAGAAACAGGTGGTGATTGAAACAAATATCCAATTAAAGATACAACATCAAGAGCGATGACCAAAGACTCCAACAGAAATACCTCATTGCCGTGATAGAAAATAAGATGAATCAAAAGGTAAACCAAACAAGAACAGAATAAGCAACAGACATAGAAATAATATGTCCACATACTGAAGGCCACAGACCATACAGCTAATACATTAAACATGCCTTATTTTCTCTTATTTGTATTAACACTTTTTAATGCCAGACTTGAGCAAGTCAGAGAAACTGGATTTCATAACCTGACAAGTGGTATGTTGATAAGATTTACTGTAGTAACGTAAGTGAAGTCTAAGGTTTCTGGACCACGAAGGACTCACTGCGCTCGTCTCTGGTACTCGTGAAGAAATCGATCCTGAGATACTGCAGCCTTCAAAAACCTGGTATGGATCAGGCTGAGCCTCTTCACGGCCATGTCCAGGGAGGAAGCAGGCATCGCTGCAGCCTCAGGAACCCAGCTGTCATCTGACAATGACGATTTTCAAAAATGTTGTGAATCAATGCCATGGCCATTGTCGTGTTTCTCTACACTTTCGGATTAAAGTCAGATTGTGAAATCGAGCCGGTGGTATCAAACAAAAATGAGATGATTTTCTCGACCTACCCGTGGTGAGTGTCTTCATTTTTTGCAGCATGACGTGATAGGCCAAGTGAAGCATCAAACTGATAAACTTGGGGCCCCCGGGGGAGAGGAACAAGGATGCTACCACTTTGGATCCTGCATTTGCAGTTTCATCCTACACACAGAATAGAAATAGACGATTGAGTCGCTAAATTATGTAGTAAACTAAACAACAAGCTCTTGTGTCAAATATATTTTCCTTTACATTTTAGATATTTGACCAGTGATGCAAACAAACCTAATCTACATACAGTGCTGGTGAAACAGGAAGTCTAATGTTTACCTCTACTGCAGTAGACAAATGTCTATGTCCCTTCTATGTTGTACAAAAACTACACAAACATTCATGGGAAGTGCGTAAAGGAAAGGATGAAAGGAAAGCCGGGAAGGAATTGAACAAAGGGAACAAAAGATGGACACAATTTCCCATTTGTGAGGACATAAATGAGGTATGTAGTCTATAAACTAATCTATAATAAAGTTTATAAAATGAACATTAAACATTCTTACCATTATTTCTCGCAGCCAAGCGCAGGTAACTTTGCGGAACTCAGCATCTGCTTTGTGGCTTAAAACGGGCCAGCAATGCCTAACCCAAAAACAAATATTTTTTTGGACAATAAATAACAGGCAATTTTATACATGAATGGTAAAAAGATAATTTCTAACTTTACCTGTATGCCTCATTAAAACGTGTCGGGTTGAGTCTCTCCAACAGGAAATGGGTGACGATGTAGAAGGCATCCTTGTTTGGTTTGTCGAACATATTCCTACAGGCCACACAATAAGTTAACAAACCAACTGTTAATATTACACTGTATTCATATGCTAACGTTATCCACAATAAACTCACGGTCCCAGGTTAATGTGTTTAACATTGGTGGTTTGGCCAGCGATGGACGACACTGCAGTTTCTGGTCTAAGTCCGAGCCCAACAAGAGAAAACCACAGATATCTTCCACTCTTCTTCTGCAACAATACCGGGTCCGCCATTATTCCGAGATGGAGGAAGCAACGCGAGCGGGTCACAAAGCCAGCCCGGCTAACTTAGCTTAGCATTAGCTGCTAGCTACAGAGTTCACTGTTGGCTAACGTGTGCTAGCTTCCGGACTTTTTTGAGTTTGTTAACATAACTAACGTTTAACAAACTGCTAAATAATCAACAAACACTGCAAAGGAAAAGTCACGAGTGTTTTAAGAGTAGGTCCAGATACGCTACATTAGCTTTCACACGTGTTAAAATCAAATCTCACAAAGTTTAGTCAGGAATAAGAAAGCGTAACAGCAAGAACACAAACCGCCAATTTTTTCCAATAGTCACCCGGATGTTGTTAACAACTACTTCCGGAGAACGAGCGAACGAGAAAGCACGTTTAAACTGAGTTTGTTATATATTTGGTGCGTTTATATCTGTTATGTCATAAGAAATATATTTCTAATATATATAATTATGTGGGGGGCCTCATGATACTTAACCTAGTGTAACTTTTGATTTTGGACAAGGCGAGCTGGTTCTACTGGACTAAAAGTGGACCACATTAAAGGCTTTAGACTTTTTAATAGTTAATAAACCACTGAAAGAACAGTTACAAACTTGGAAAAATATTGTGTGGCACTGCAAATAGAGCTCTTATCCCGAATAAGTAGTCTATAGGTTAGCAGTTGGTTAATTTAAGAATAAATTAAGAAGCGTTAACCCGTGAGGACATTTAATCATCACAATATCCACATCCCTCACCAAAGCTGTTTTTACAATTTGCATTTCACTTGCCCTGTAATAGTACTTTATTCAGGTATTATTTCTCCAAGTCATAGTGTTAAACCGCAGTAGGAAATCATACACATACACATTTATAAGCCATTATTACATGCATTCGGCCCACATTTACCCAACAAATTAGTCACGGGGCTTTAGAAAGGTGGTGCAGTAATAAAAACACAAGCTAAGCATATGTAGAGATTTAATTTGTCCTTTTTTATTGCAGAACATACAATTATTTAGGTCTCCACCACAACTGATTAAGCAGAATAGAGTGATAGTAAGAAAGAAGCGCCCTTTTTTCCCCTCTAATCAGTCACATCATTGTAGTTCTTTTAAAACCAGCTGGCAACACTCGGCCACCTTTGATGGATCAGACACCGTTGAGAACTTGGAAATCTGAGAGTTGACACCCAGGGAGCGAGCCAGGTCCCGGGCTGTCTGGTCTGAGGCCACAGTGGTTCCCAAGGCCACCAGCAGCCTAAACACAGCCTCCTTGTCTTGTACCGTCTCCAGAGCTCTACTGGCCACAGACAGGCACTGGGCCTTGGCATCGAGATCGGGTTGGCTGTGCAGGCAGCCGGCGTAGTTAAGCACAAGAGTGGCCAGGGCAATGTGGATGTTCTTATTGCAGACGCCGGCCAGGTCGGCAGCGCGCGAAAGCACCGTTTCACGCTGGGCCAGGAGGAGGGCTCGGCCGTGCCTGCCTCCGAAGCAGTTGCACAGAGTCCGCAGCGCCAGCATCTGGTTGGCGGGACGCCCCTCAGGCCTCATCAGGCTCAGCAGGTGGTTGCACAGCTGGACTCCCTCCAACTCTCCACAGAGGCTCTCGTTAACCTGCGGATGGCGCACCGCCAGCCTCATAATGTCCAGGACAGGAAACACAATGTCTAAAGTCCAGGGGAAGGGGAAGGGCAGTTTGGTTAGTGAACAGTAATGAACGGGAGAACCTTAAAGGGACAGTGTGTAGGATTTGGTGGCATCTAGTGGTGTGGTGCAGATTGACCCCTTTAAAAAGGGGTCATATGATGAAAATCTCACTTTATCAGTAAAAATCAACCATAAAAATCAATCCGCAAATATGAAACGACCATATTGGGTTGGAATTTAATTTTTTTGTACCTTCGGGCCAGTGAGCAGCCTTCCACAGCAGGTTGATCTCTTGGATGGTTGGGGGAGACTTGGAAGAGTTGGGCTCAGAGACGGATACAAGCAGCCTCTCAAGGCTTTCCAGAATTTCTTCGGAAAGCCGGTGCTCCTGAGGTGCATCTCCATTCAGCTCCTTTATCTTAGCTGGCGAGGAAAGAAGAAATCATTAACCACGACACAGTTGAAAACACAAGTGTAAAGGTTCCCAAATGATCCCATCACACAGTAAGAAGCCGATCGAGAAAAAAGAAAGTTCTTATAAAGATTCCGTCATTCTCAACTGAGGGAATAGATACCCGCACACTTAAATCTATACAAAGAAGACTTTAATTTTAGCTTTCGGTCTAAAGAACCTTCATCAGAGCGTATGCTGACAGCAGAAGATGAAGCATACACTCTGATCGAGGTCCTTTACACCGAAAACTAAAAATAAAGTGTTCTCTGCATTGATCTAAGTGTGCAGATATCTATTCTACCAGTTTGAGCTTTTTGATGCTTCCAGCACCTTATTTAGGACAACGCTGGGGGAAGCGTTGGTTATCCTGCAGTCATTCTCAACTGACACATGCAGACTGTAAAGACACGTAATTACACCTATACTTGACATGCTCACCAATGATCTGCGAGGAATTGGCTTGCTCAAAGGTCACACTGTCGGTCTTGGGGAAGTAGATGTTGGATGCCGTCTGTCTGAGGGCGGCTGAGGAGTAGGCACCTCCTCCTGTAGAGTAGGGAGCAGAGGGATCCAATGAGAGAAACGCTGAACGTTAAAGGATTCAAAAACACAACTGCCTTGTGCTGTTTTCATGTAGGAGAAATGGGTCTACCGCTGAATAGCTGTCACAAATCAATCCCTGGTCAGCGGTAAGACCTCCTGAGTTTATTAGTTTGTTTATTGTTTATACACAATTCAGAGGTTCCTTCAGTAAGTAGCTAACCTGTGAAGGGATCGGCCATGCCCCCAGGAGCACTTGAGTTCGAACCCGACCCTGGGATGTAGCGACCGGAGCCTGTGTGGAGAAAAAAACTGCTGTGAAAGAACATCTCTGGTGATATTCAGATTGTGAAAAATCTTTCAGTAGACATACTGTACCTGTGAAGGGATCGCCTCCAAAACCTGACCTTTCATCAGAAGCCCCGGGGATGTACCGAGCCCCTCCTGTCAGAGGAAGAAACAAAACACCTTCAGTAAAAACATCAATTCAGTCTAATAGCCTCTAACTATTGTAATCAAAATGTATAGTATAGAAGACATTGTCTGTTTCTGAAAGGCAGAAAAACAATCCCAAGTATCCATCATTTGGCCTCACCAGTGAATGGGTCACCACCAGCGGGCGGGGCCGGTCCCACCACAAGTCCTTTGGTGTTCTCTATAATAAAATTGGCAACCTGGTCGAGGAACATGGCGCTGAGGTCGTTCTTCTGCAAGAAGTTGTGCGCCGTCAGCCAGGGGTCGTCTGACATGTTGTAAGGCAGCTTCATGGACGGCCCTCCCTCGTTCACGTCAATGGTGAAGACGTAGTCGTATTCCTGAGGGGAGATCGGGAGTCATGCGTGACTGTTCTCTTGCCTGCGTGCATAGTTTGCCTCGTCACTAAGCCTACGGCCTTTACCTTTCCTTCGTACACCACGTTCTTGGAGGTCTGTTGGTTTGAGCCTCCGACCACATCTCCGATTTTCATCCAGCGGTCGTCGCTGACGCTCCACTGATATGCCTCCACCTTCTGTCCATCTTTGATCAGACGTGTCTGTCCGTCGCGATTCCCTTTGAGGAAATAAGCAAAACAAATCTTGATGGAGGGAATTGGAGAATTGGATGTGTAAAATGAACCAGGAACACCAGACACACAGTTGTTATATACAACATGATTTCATGGAGGGAGTTCCTAACCAGGCTCATTAAGGTGTTCCCTTCCAGGGAGGTCCTCCATTTTGATGTCTCCAAGATCGCCCGTCTTGGGGTCAATGGTGGTCTTTGAGAGTTCATCCTCAAAAGCCTGCAGGTCTTCTACACTCGCGATGCGGTCCTCAGCTGGCGTAAACACTCGGATAATGCCGTCACTGTGGGCAGACAAGCATCGTCTGGGTTAGCCACAAAATGTCAGAAATGAGAGCAGTGAACGGTAGAAAGATAAGGCGTTTAAATATTTGTTCGGGGCACACGATCACAGACTCTAGACTGACCGCACAGCATGCCAAACGGAGTTCGTACCTGGCCCCGATGGCTATATCGCCATTAGGTAGAATACAGCAGCACCAGACAGACTGGGCAGGCAGACGGATGGTCTGGCAGCACTCTCCCTGTCTCCATATCCTCAAAGTCCTGTCCTCTCCCGTGCTTATGAAATCTAAAGGGAAAAGCACCAGTATGAGGTCAGGGGGGGGGGGGAGCCAGCTGACAGCTGGCAGCAGGAGAACAAATGGTTCCATAAATGACCTAAGGACCCGCAGTTTGTTACATGCACATTACAAGTCTCACATTCAGCTCTTTCAAAGGCATTTACGTATCAAGACAAATAAACAAACCTTGACTATCGGGGAAGACAGCCATGCTGTAGATGTAGTTGGTGTGGCTGTAGTAGACCTGTACACATTCGCCTGTCACCAGCCACTTTCTGATAGTCGTGTCATTGCTGCAAGAGAAGAACTCTGTGTCGCTGATCACTGCTAGCCCCCTCACACAGTCCTCATGACCTGGAAAGAAAGAAAAACGGGTTGCGTTGTAATCATGGATTTTAAACAATGGAGCCCCTGGATCCCCAGACAAATATTTGGAATAGTTATGGTTGAATAGTCAACCCGCTGCAAACTCTCACCTTCATACGTCTTCTCACAGCGGCCGGCTTTCCAAAGCTTTATGGTCTTATCTGCTGATCCAGACAACATAAGGCCTTGTTCAGGTAAGATGATCACGGCCCACACTGCTGCCGAGTGGCCCTGTAGTCAAAATTAACAAGCATAGATTTTGCTCCGTCACAACGCCCTATAATATGTTTTTTGCTTATTACAGTTGCATAGATGAAATAGATTCGGGGAAAAATAGATTTACAGAGTTACATCACAGGAGCTTCAGGTCACGTACCTCTAAGGTCATCATGCACTTCTCATTGAGCCAGACTTTGGCTGTGGTGTCCCACGAGCCGCTCAAAAGTGTCCCAAACTTCCCAGAAGACAGAGTGCAAACTGTGGGGATTAAATAACAAAAGAGCAAATTAGATGCTTATTAGATTGTAATTACCCTGAGAGTATACAGTGCCTAATTACCCTGAGAGTATACAGCTAGGCACAACCAACTCACCTGTACTTTTGTGACCCGTGAGAGTGAATATAGGCTGTGATTGGTCCATTGTGAAAACGCATATGTTGTTGTCATTTCCACCCGTGGCAATAAGTCCGCGAGGATATGTTTCACTCGGTGCAATGACACATACACAGGATACAAAATTGGAGTGGCCAGACAAACTGTGTATCTCTGTGAAACCTTTGTCTGGGCTGTCAAGAGAAGGGCAAAGAAGAGCAAAGACATATTAAATGATTACTTGTGTGGAAACAAGTGGTGGAAAATTGTGTGATTATTACTTTCAAGAAAAGGCCAATAAACCAACCAACAGACAAAATACATAATACCAATCTGAACCTGGTGAAACTTAGCAAGTACTCCACCATCCGCGCTGCTAACAGTCAACACTGAGAGTTGCAGTTGAATGAATGACAAAGCTAATTTGAGTAAACGTTAGCAAACCGCTTGCTAGCTAACTTAGCTACCCACATTAACACGACTGTATTACCATTAAATAACTTTACTGGGGTCGTTAATTGACTTGCAACTAATCTCGGTCTGGGCATCTATCCTAACGACAGAGTTGACGTTGCGTACAAACTGAAATAAATCCAACAACCACAGTTAGTTAGTCAGTAGCAGGCTAATGCTAGCTACCTTGAGTTTGGTACCCAGACTCTTCCGGTTCGGTCTCTGGACACAGACACGAAGGCTCCATCTGGAAAAACGGCAGATGCGAGTCCTCTGACGTCCATTTCATGTCCCGGGATGGAGCACCTGAGTTTGTATGAGTTAGATGATGCCATTTTGCCCCGACGACACGATAAAACTACCACAGTAGAGTTATGTTTAAGCGGCGTTGCTGTCAACAAACACCGGCCGCTAATGCTAGCGGAAGTTGAATGACGTCACTGACGTGTCATGTCAGACAACTCACCGTTCAAATTAATATGTTTTAATTTAATTAAAATAAAATATAGTACATAATTATAATACAGTGAGTGGTGGTAGGTTTAAAGCATTAATATCCACGTACTATTAAAAAACACAAAAACACAAGGGAACGAAGCGGACTGCCTCCACGTGTAGTACTGATGTTTCACCAGAGGGGGGCAGCAGACTGTTTTCCCTGTTGCCGATGGTGCACTGCGCTCTCGAGTCCACCGCCCACCTGTCCAAAATAGTTGAGTCAAGCTACCGTAGACAACCAGGATACAACAGCAAACTCGAAATATGTAAAAATAAAAGCCCAAGGGGGTGTACAGTCAAATCGGAGGCCCAATCCCAATGTCCCCCCTAAAGCCTCAAACCCTGAACCCTCAAGGATTTACTGACGTCACCTGGTAAGTGGTTGAGTGTGAGAGACTGTGAGGGCTTGAAATGGTGTAAATAGGAATGGGACAGCACTTTGCTGCAACATCACGTTTACCATGAAAACGACAAAAAATATGATGTATGATTGTGGGTATTTATTTCATACTTTATACTCCTTGATTTGAACGTCTTCCATGCTCTTTCCTCACAAGATGAGAGGTGACTTCATATAATATATTTACTCGTTTTTGTCAAAACAGCTTCAATGACTAAATCAAATATTTCTTTACTTTGCGGGAGCGAGCCTCAAAGTCTGTGAGTCCGTAAGGGGGGACATTGGAATTGGGCCGGAGTCTCTGCATTCATCATCTCCCACCAAAAGAGTAAAAAATATTCTCTAGAGAGTTTGGACAGCAATTGTCAGTATCAAAACAAGATTAGCCTTTATTTGAACGTTAAAAATGAATAGTCTGTTCACCAACCATGACATGAATCATAAATAGATACATTAATTATGCTAATGCTAATTCATTTTCTGTACACTGTGTAATCCTTTAAAGCATTTTTTTCCTTTATAGCGTTTCTTTATATTGAGGGAATTCAGTAACCAAATAAGCCCCTTTCAGAGAGCTACTTAAATATGTGTTTTATATGTATCGCTAGAATTCAGTCCCATCAAAAAATGTTTTATTTTTTAAACATAGGTAAACCGGAAATACATGTTTTTTTTATTGCAGGTAGCAAACTACTGCTCCTGTCCAGCCCATAGAGGCTCGGATGAGGAAGTAGCCACACTGATACGTGCGCTGAGAAGGACAGCAACAAAAAAAAGTAGGTATCGTTTTATTTTAGCGTGGGAAATAATGACTGACGCGTAATACGTTGAATTGTATATTGTGCGAATGAATGCGGGGTCATTAAACCACGTTAGCCCGCTGATGTTAGCTAACACAGTGAAGGCTACAGAGCCGAGCCCATCGCGCCTGTCAGTGGGATCAGTAGTATGAAGGATGGAGCACGCGAGGTTGGGCAATAACAAGGTATTTAGTGCAGACTAGCAGGTTTATAAGGGCCGCTTGTGCTAATTTTAGACTGGGTTGGATTAGCAGATAATGCTAATGATAAAAAAAAAAACATTGTAAGGTGTTGTAAGGTAAAGGTTGGGATCTTGTTTATACACACAGGTCTGCTTTATTACACAGTAGTAGCAATAGTAGGCCTGTGTTTGTGCCCTCCTCAGAACGATAATACTTAATATTAATGGTATCTCAGTCGTATCATCTTACTGTTGGTCAGTCATCTATACAGACTTAACGTTCACTGTTATAAAACAGCAATAGGCCTATACAAATGTTGTCTAAATGATGTTTTATTCAGCCGATACCTGAGATCTGTTTCCCCCCCATCAACAAATCTCCATTGTGGTGTGTGTGTTGGGGTTTCGCTGTAGGTTCCCAACCCCCCACCCCCAACCCCCTCCGGAGTTTCAGCAGCCATGAAGCTTCGACTGCACTTTGCGGTGGACCCCATGGGCTGGCTGTGTGTCAGCATGGTGTTTGGGATCTGGCTCTACAACACTTTCTTCATCCCCAAACTGGTTCTGCTTCCGCACTACAACGAGGGACACATCCCGTGGGCCATCGTAGTTTGTGAGTGTCCTCCTTAGCAGGAATCTTCTCTGTTGACACACATTTAACTTGAACTCGAATTAAACACTGTACGCTCCCTCAGGTTATTACATCGCGTCGACGCTCTGCATAGCGGCCCTGTTGAGAGCTTCCACAGCAGATCCCGGCCGTCTTCCTGTGGACCCCCACATACCTCACGCTGGTATGGATCCACATGTGACTGTGGACCAGCTAATGCCTCTCAGTCGGTCTTTAGACCACAGTAAATGGGTTTTGAATATGTTATTACTGTGTCACTGTGTCGGTAATAACCAACAGTTTGTTTATGTCACAGAGCGAGAGCACTGGGAGTTGTGCAATAAGTGCAACTTAATGAGACCCAAACGGTCCCACCACTGCAGTCGCTGTGGCCATTGTGTACGCAGAATGGACCATCACTGTCCTTGGTGAGGATGCACACACACACACACACTAATAAAGGTCTTACCGTACACACCTGACACCTATTGAAAACCATGTTGACGAGTAGAATAGAAGGCTTTTGCTGCGGTTATATTTCTGGGAAAACGTATTTCTCATGAAAATAGCCCAAAATGATTGAAGGTCATATCTTCAATCCTGTTTGTTTCCTTCCAGGATCAATAACTGTGTGGGAGAAGACAACCACTGGCTCTTCCTGCAGCTCTGTTTCTACACTCAGGTCCTCAGTTTGTTCACTTTGGCGCTGGACTTCTGCCAGTACTATTACTTTCAGCCACTTACAGAACAAGACCAGGTACATTCTACAGGAATAATAACCAAATCACACAACCGTAGTCGCCAAAAAACAAATGTTGTAAGAGCTTACAGATTGCCTTCCAGACATGCATGTGTAGCAATGTTTTGCAGCAGTATTGCCTGTGTTTATTGGTTATCTTAAAGTGCTATGTGAGGACGCTAAATGCTTTGTTTCATTCGTTGCCATTCTGCTTTCTTCTGCCAGGAGAGGTTTACTACGCGCCATGAACTGGCTCTGCTGCGAGTCTCAGCGCTCATGGGTTTGGTCATGTTTGGAGGCATGACCAGCTTGTTTTACACTCAGTTGACAGGCATCCTCTCTGTGAGTACTGCGTAATGACCCGAAGACATGACATTCACTGCCGTCAATGATGTCCATGTGAATAATATGTCTGCTCTTAACACGCTGCTTTGTTGGATCTATAGAACAAGCATGGTGGTACTTATTTGTTTGTCTCATTGAAAGCTAATTCTGTCTTTTCAAGAACAATCTAGCGGAAAAAAAGAGGCCGCGGCACACAAAGCTGCAGACGGAACCAAATGACATAGTACACAAAAATAAACCAATCAATGGTAGTAATGGAGTGATCAATAGAAACGAAACAAGAGAGAGAAAGTCTGGGGTCGGGCTGCGTGCATGCAAGTGTTTGTACATCCCGTCAGTGGCAGCGTTTACCTGCGAGATACTATTGCAGTCTTGATATCCTTGATGACGTGATTTTGTTACGAGCCAAAGTAATTTGAAGCGTTCATCAATCATTTCGACAGAGCTGTAATGGTAGAAACGTCTACACTCGATCTGTTATTTACAGAAAAACTGTTTTCAATAGGTGCAGCTGTCTACAGGAGCAATAAATTAAATGATCATCATATTTCACACTGTCCTTCTCCCCCCCCCCCCCCTTACAGGACACTACCACCATCGAGAAAATGGCTCAGTTCTCAAATGAAATGTGAGTCTGTTTTAACTGTTTGTCCTAAAGCCCCACTTATTCCCACGTCTGTCCGTTCAATGTGAAGCTAAGCTTAGCTTAGCATAAGGACTGGAAACAGTGGGGTATGGTTAGCATGGCTCCTTCCAAAGGTAACAAAACACATCTACCACCACCTCTACAGCTCCCGCCGTACAAAAAAAACAAGAGTATAAAAACGACAGCTTGTGGTTTTTTGGGGATTAAGTGCTGAACTAGTTCTTAGCTGGGCGCAATGACTTCTGGGAGTTTTGTCGTCACCTTGAGGCTGTCCGTCAGCCAACAGAGACTCCTCGCGAGAATATAATATGTCAGTTTGTGCGCCTTGGAAGCTGCATGTAGGCGGATTTAGTTTTCCCGTGGCTAGCTGTTTCGCTAGTCTTCATGCTAAGCTAAGCTAACCGGCTGCTAGCTCCAGCGTCAGCTCGAACACAAATATGAAAGTAGTATCACTCTTACTCAGTTTTAACAAAAAAAACAATTCTTCTTCTTCTTCTTTTCAGATATGGCTCAAAGAGATCTTGGCAGTGGGCGCTCGCTGAAGTTTGCGGCACTCGCTGGAAACTCCTGTGGCTCATCCCGCTCCGAAGCAGACAGCCGATCCAAGCCGGCCACCACTTCCGCACCCACGTGTAGGCCCAGCAGCACTACAGCATAGACAGGAGGGGGGGGGGGGGGGCTGCCGTGATGAAACACTCGATGCACACTTTGGAACCCATCTGCTCGCCTTCACCGTCCTCTTTTTGTGCTACGAGAGCTGGGCAGCAGTCTTTGTCTCCGGAATTTGTAATTTTTTTTGTTTGCCTTTCTCTTCAAGGCCCCAGACTGGCAGCAAACAGGGTCAAGAAACAAGGGAGCGATGGGAAAATGTTGCTTTTTTTTTGTACTCACTGTGACTGCTACTTTAAGCATTTGGAAACCACTTTTAATGGTTAATTGCATCCGAAGGATAGAAGTCTTTACCTGGAAGCAGCTGGCGAAAGGGACCCCTCTCAGGTTACTTTAACAAAGAGCCTTTACTATTGACCTTTAATCAGCTACAGGCAGGACCAGTGTGTCTATTAGGAAGGCAGTTTTTTTTTGTATAAGGTTTGTGCCTTGTTTCTTTTACTGTAACTGTGTCCGTTTTATTTGTCATGCATGCGCAGTGTATTTGTTTTTAATGTTTTTTTTGTGATCCTCCAGCTTTTCTTGCGAAGTGATCCGGCGTCCAAACTGCGCTTCCTCGTTTTTCATTTTGATGATTCATGAATGTTTTTCTTGCATTGTTCTATGAACGTTTTTATCTATGAAGTGATGTTTTATCAAGCATGGCCACAGAACAAAGTCCACAGCTTGATTAAAGATATGTGACACTTTTATGACACAGGTCCGGGGGGGCCGGCTATGAAGCAGAGCAGAGAGTAACACTTCACCGTGCCGGTTGGTGAACGTTTCAAAGCAGAAACCAAAGTTTGTGCTCTCAATATTAGGCTGTATATGTCGTAGACAAAAAACCTGCTGTATAACGGAGTCGCTTCTCTGAGTATAACAAACATTCCACGGCCAATTTGATATCGTGACCTGATCGTGACCTGTCGTGGAATCCTTATTGAAGGGGTGTGAGTGTCACATACTTATCACAGATATGAACAGAGCTTAAATGACTCCGGTTATCTTTAAAGCGTTTGACATTTTGGGGATTTATACACGAGAAGGTCGAGACTCTCATGCCAGCAAAAGAGGTATCGAGTTAATCATTTAACTCTCTGCGAGAAAGCAAATACCCGTAACTCCAAAAAAAAAAATGTGTAACTGTTCCTTTAAATCGGGTCTGTTTAGCTCGTCCGCTCCGTCAACCACACAGCACATTACCACTAACGCGTCTATTGTGCAATATCATTTGTGATTTTTTAGTGCTGTAGCTGTCACAGTTAAGGTCTTAAATGTGTCCGAAACCAGTGGCTTTATAAACGCATATCTTTATCAGTAAAAAAAAACAACTAGCGGATTAGTATGTGATGACATACAGCCAGTCAACACTTGACACTGATCTATTTATGATGGTTTGCTGTAACGCTATGAGTACTGTTTTAGAGGTTTTATTGAATTCTTTCACGGGATACTTAAGTAGAAGATGATTCAGTGCATAATAATACTGGCATAGCATGGTTGTCACTGTCTTTAACACTTGGCAATCGCATAGATAAACCTGTATGTAAACCAAGCTTGCCATATGTGGGAAATATAACAATATCCAAGTAGTTTTAAGTGCCTTTCTAGGTCTTCTCTTTACTCTCACGGTACATCATCATCATCATCATCATCATCATGTTGGTCTCCATAAAAGCCAAAGACCTGGGGAAATGTTGCAATAGTCAGCAGGCGTTCAGTAAATGCATGTTTCACCAGATTTGTGAAGGTAGCAGTTTTAATATTATGCACTGATTTTCACACTTAGCACACTAGTCTGTTTTTTGCTGCATCACTCGTGGGAGAAAGTCTCCACTTAAAGTTGTCGTGTTTTATGTGTAAATTCTGTTTTCGTTTCATATCTGAAATCGGATTGTTCGCATTTGCATGAGTGTGTGTTGATAACTTTGCTCAGTGGTTTTTATAACAGATTCAGGTTCTTGGATGTTTGTGTGATTTATTTTGATTTATTTATTGTTTTGGTGGTGGGATAATGTGTGTGAGGGGGGGGATGGATCACGTTCAGTTTTCTTTGACAAATACGTTTTGAAAGCAATAAGCATTGTGTATGAGTAAAGCCATCTGTATTGTTACAGCAGTAGTGAAAAATACGTGATTATTGTGAAGTAAACTGGGTTTAGAAGAGTTCCACTTATTACTCACTAACCAGGGATTACCAGATTTAAACACCGCGTCTGTACTTCGGTAACCTCAGCCAAGATTAACACTACTGTAGCTGCTGTGTATAGTTTTACGTTATATCCTATTACACCTGATGTTAGTGATTCGAATGCTGCAGGAGACTTTCAGAGGGCGCTGTGCACCGCTCACCGCTGTTAACTGGCGTCCCACAGGGCTCTCAGTTTGGACCTGTGTAGTTTGGTTCACATTGTTCATTTGCTGTTTTCAGAATGTGTTTTCAAATGATTCTTCTTTCGTTCAGACCTCAGACTCGGGAACCGTTAAGTTTTGGGGGAATTAAAGGAATACACCATCAATATTGTTATCCATTTCTTTATGTCCAGAAAGCCTATGATATGAAATGTGAGACAACCTGTATTCATTGTGATTATATAAAACATCATGTAGGTATTCATATTCTAATAAATTAGATTCTGGATACGTTTGAGCTGATTCTTTTCTCCTTTCTTCTACTTGATGCGTAGCAACCTACATTTGGGCTGCAGCTGAAGCTTTTATTTTACTCGAATGGAAATAAGGATATGAACTATAACATGATGTCAGTATTTTCAGAAACAGATACTTATCCATCATGCAATACCATCAGGGAGGCGTATGATTGGCACCAAATGACCCCAAACATACAGCCAACGTCATTAAGTACTATCTTCAGCGTAAAGAAGAACAAGAAGTCCTGGAAGTGATGGTATGGCCCCCGCAGAGCCCTGATCTCAACATCATCGAGTCTCTCTGGGATTACATGAAGAGACATGAGGAAGCCTACATCCACACGAGAGTGCAAGTGTATACCTAAAATAATTTATGCTGTTTTAAAGGCAATGGGTGGTCACACCAAATATTGACGCTTCCATTTTTTAAAGCATTCTTAGTTTACAGCATTTTTTTCACACCTGCCTAAAACGTTTGCACAGTACTGTATGTTGTGCATAATTGTTTACAACATTGTTGTCCGTTTCGGACCAAATGAACAAGAAGGCTCTTTTCATGACTTGGAAGCGAGAGCAGGTAAGAAGGACATTACTTTTAACGAGCAATTTCTAGAAAGAAGTTGATGGAGCGTATAAAAAGACTGCAGACAATTGTTTCCCTTTGTCTGTCAAGTGATGTAATCAGCCGTAAAAAATGTGTAATGTGATGACACAGAGGCCCACAGTCAGACAAGGCAAAGCTTGATCTTAGTGACCTGTTCAACACACCCATTACCCTAAAATAGATAATAACTACAGCATTAGCTGTTTAATACGCACCTTAAAACTCGTAGCATTTGAATGGACTCGTAATAACGTCAGTAAGTCAGACTGCCTGAACGGTTCAGCTGGTGTTTGATTCTCTCGGTCTCAGTACGGACGTGTCGCAGTAAGAGCCCAAGCAGCAGTTCAGCTGTCTCCAACCAAATGGTCATTGTCTCGAACAGTTCGTGTCAGTGAGGCGTGTGTAATGTGTGCATGAGCCGTGAACATAATCTATGTGTGTTGTCTAAAATGCTTAGATGTTTTAAACCTACACTGAACACCCCGCACGCACATTTTATTGCCCTCAGCAACCCCAACCGGTTTGGGCTTGACCAACAATAAACCCTTGAATATCTAAATCCATACAGTTTGTCTTTACAAGAACAAATAACATATCAGTTAAATTCCGCTTCTGTTGCTGTGTTTAGAACTAATATCCAAAACCGGTTTACACAACACAAACACAACACAAACACACCAGTCTGTTTTAATGAGCCATGGGGTGAAATTTAATTTGGGAGTTTGGGCTTTGGGACGGTCTGGGTTAAACGTGCTCTTAATCTCTGGTAATGGGTTGGTCAAATGGCCTAATTAAATAAATGACCACCTGCTACTTGTGCAGTCTATGACATCTGGCTGAACAAAAGAAATAATTAGCCACATGCCTGATACACATAAACTATGCTTGGAACAGTTATCTCTCAGATACGAGGCTGTGTATACCTGTCTAGGATTGGCGTTGGTGGCTTGGCGTGTTCTGCTGCCATTTTCCCAAGCCTAGACGAGGATTAAGTCTCGGAGATGGAAGATAAATTTATGATCGGATCACAAATTATGGGTAGAATGATCATTTTTAGATTTCTATCCATATGGGCCATTTATCCTATATGACGTAGTGATAAGGGTCATCCCCAATATCAGTTATGCTTTTCTTACTCAGAGCTTCAGTTAAGATCCCACATATCTGACAAGGAAAATTATAAATTATTGGTGTTTTTTCTCATCATTCAGGCAACTGAATGCTCCAAAAAACAATCCAATTGTCTTTTTAAATCTCTGAAATTACCCCGACTCTCTGATTCCACTTGACATATGAAGAAACTATTATTGTATTCTTTGTCACTGCTCATGAAGACATAATTAGATTGTTTTAGACCTCAGCGAGTCATGTGGATGGGTCGCCAGTGGCAGGTGTCCGCTAACGTTCCTCCATCTTCAGCGCCGCAGCTGAACTTCCTGAACGTGGGAGTATTGATTGGCCTATTGATTTTCAAATGAGCTCACATTGAAGAAAGTAGAAATCCAATTAGAAGTTGAACTTGAAACAGTTAATCCAATCAAGACGATGAAATGTATCGATTTTACCCTCAAAATCAATAAGGTGCACGCTGCTCTGGTGAGAGCTCGGACCAGAACATTTTCCTTTCTCCAAAAGAATGAAGAGCTCACTTTAGGTCAGCTGCACAATGTGAGAAACACACGGTACATTATCCTACACATGTTACTTATGTTTGGGCTCAATTCAACTCCAGAGGATGAACTCCTTGTGAACACATATAGAAAACTTGTAAAACTCTATCAGACAAATTCACTTATTTGGGATACCCAATATACTAACCAAGCTTCACAGCTGGGGTCTCCAAACAGAAGTAATGCATGTATCATGGTGAGACAATGTTCACTTTAATTAACACTTGAACACAACATTATGGTTAAAACCTGCTTTTTAAATAAGCCACTTGTACATATTAAACCACTTCTTCTTGTGAACAATGTGCTGATTCAGGAACAATATGTAACAACATACAACCATACAGAACAAGCTGTTCAAAAGCCTCACAACATGCTGAAAACAACGATATAGACATACTCCAAATGTCTCAGTCGTGAGCTGACGTTTGCCTTCCACGTTTGACTGCTCGGCGCCTCTTTGTTCTTTGCGTTTAAGAACCAATTAAATTGGCCGGCTCACAGCTAGGCTCCTAATTAGTGCTTTATTAAAGTCAGGTGCGCGGAAAAAGGTCTGCTGCAAACGTACTTATTAAAAGAAGCCATACAGTGCAATCAGCGCTGTAAGGCAAACATACAGCACGCTGTCTGTACTGCAGGTGCTTCATTGCAGAGTTTAAGTCCTTCTATGAATTGCCAATTGTATTTTGTGAGATTGAACCCAAAGTGCTAAACTTCTGTCCTGAGTGTGTATGTGCCGAAAAAGCCACAATGAAGTCAAGTGGAATTCTTCATTTCCACGCATTGCAGCCCTGTTTTGATTCAGTTCATCTGTTTGTTGTAACAAATGCTAAGTAACTGTTGCTAAGTCCACCCACCATCCCTGTGGGGAAATCCAGCCGCCAGCGAGCGGCCTCAGTGAGGAGGATTGGAATGTGGCAGGAGAGAAGAGATCTCTTCTGCTGCCATTCAGACAACATTTACATGGAGCCGCCAAACGTCTTAATTCATGGATCAAAGTGCAGTCGGCCCCAGTAAACCCTGACCACGAACGTAGCCGGTCTCTTGGTGATTACTTCGGCCCTTCGTGGCTGCTTCATAAGTATTAGATCGGACCGTTTCTTTGAAAGAGAACAACCGTTTTCAGTGGCAGTAGTGTTGAGACATCTCACTGTTTTAAGCGACCTTTAGCTCAGTGCCACACGGTGATACCAGGCTGCTCTCCAGTGGGTCACTCCCAGCACTGGGGGGGGGGGGGGGGGGGGGGGAGGAGGTTGGTGTAGGAGGGGGATGGTGAGGGTTGCAGGGGTCACGGTTCTTGTAATTACCACTGGTCAGGTTCAAGTCACTGGTCAAGTTGTTGCCGATTTTTTTTCTTTTTCTTTCCCATGATGCAACGTCGGCGAGGACTGGCCTACATGTGGCACAGCATGCCTCCACTGATGCCGCTTTGATTAGGTGTCCTGTCTTCCACCGGGGCTGCGTGCGATGACAGCCGGGAGCACAGCGATGGCTGGGAAACTGGCAGAGAGGTCCATTAAATGGCAGCTTTGTTATGACGTGTCAGCCAGGACGTGGTGGATGGTAAGTGGAGCTCTTTTGTCTTGATTTTTGTCCTCTTTTATCACCTTTGTTGAGAACTTTGACATCAAGGAAAATCAACTTAATTCCATGTGATACCCTATCCAAAATGTTATGCTGACGTCTGACATTGTTTGGGTACAAATGTGGTCCGTAAATGTCCATGTCTAGTAAATATCATATCCTGCTGATTACCCTCTGGGAATTCAATTTGCATCATTTTGTGTTGCTTTTAGGAGTTGTTTGTGTCTTTGTGTGTCTGTGCCCGGGTCAAGATTGCCTACATTTGCAGACGTCAGGGATATTGTGGAGGAGGTTATTTTAAAATGAACAATTTTTTCACTGCAGCACTTTACTTCACACGTTACATTGAAAAGAGATATTCTTTCAGCTTTTATCAAACACAATATTCTAGGAGCATCTTTGCACTGACGTTCATTTCAGAATGATTGTGAACCTCAAGGCCAGCAGTTGATACTTTGATCATTGAAGTGTTTTATCAAAATGGGCTTTAAAAAATAATGTTATTTTTTTGCCAAGATCAACAAACCAAAGGAACTATTCAGCCTCCCTTCAGTGTAAGAGAGTTCCTCAAGTGCACCTCTCTGTCCAACCTCTGCAGTGTTAATTTGATAGTGTCGGACAAAGAGCCCTTTCTCCAGCCCGCGCCTTTCCCATGCTGAAGAGGCAACGCAGGCTGACATTTCTTTCTGAATATTTATTTACTTGTACGACTACAGGCAAGCTTTTATTGTGTGCTCCACCGCCAAGTTGAGGTCTGTTTGTCTGCCTCAGTGCATACATGAGCTCGGAGAATTGACCTTTTCTGCTCAGGCCGTGCTGCTGCTGTTGCTTTCTACTCTATTTTATTTTTTATTTTAGAGATATTCATTATTTTCTCTTTCAGCAACATGTTTATACTTCATCCATTTAACTAATGCTTTTTTTTAAAGGAAGATTTTAAATGTAAAGAAAGCGCTTTAGTGCTTTTAAGACCTCAGGAGGGACTTCAAGAGTCATTTCAGCAAGCAGGGACAGAACATGATGCAATGTGTGTGTGTGTGTGTCATGGTCACAAATGGCATTCAATTCAAAATTCACATTAAGATTAAAGTTTCGAAGGATTTAGCCGAGACCAGCAGACCTGCTGTCTTACCAGCTGTTGTGAAATGCCCATAGGAAATGATGTAATTGGTAGGAAATGGCATGATCACACAGTGAGGTACCTACAATGCTGCTATTAACACCCTGAGCTTAATAGACAAAGGATCATGATTCACATCATCTTTTGCTGTGAGAACATCACTAATGTAATAGAAGCAGTGGTAGCAATAGTAGTAGCCTTGTAGTACGACTGTATGGTTATTTTTCTTGAGAATCCAAATCGTATTTCTTATTGTCTGACCAGCATTTGGTTCAGTAAGGTAAATGTTCAGCATTTTGATATAATAAAACGTACTAGATTACAACCAGATGACACAGACGGTCACAACAGGGACAGAACTGGTACGGCGCCACCTAATGGTGAAAAAAAGACACTGGTACTGTGCACGCAGGCTCGCTGACAGACTGCATTTCAATAGAGAGCCTTTGTTAATGTTAACACCTGTGCTTTTCCGGCCATGTGATCCGGATTTTGTTTTTACCAAAGAGTGTTGATTTGTTCAAATGTTACTTGTAAACTCTTTTTATTATACGGACTGATTGACCATTTTTGTGCCAGTGTCTTTATAAAAATGTGGCCTAATGGTGCCAATGTTCCACAAATAGAGAAATACAGAAAGTAGATTTTGTGACTCTCCTGTAGGCTTGTGCATAATTTGTGTTTTAAATTGCTTAACTTACTCAAACGCTCTAATAAGACTCTCTTAACTCTAAACTAAAATTAGAGCCACAATATACAACACCTTTAATTTTTTTTAATTCTCCAATGGGTCCCGCACACAGCAACTCGCAGTTATGTTAGTGACCACATGGGGGCGGTACATCCTCATTCAGAGGGATGGACTCTGAATCTGTGAAGGCTCATGCCATGTGCGCCAGTAGACTAACATGATACATGGAGGCAGAGAGAGTATGGAGTCAGGGTCTGTGACAACGATAGTCTTTCATCTTTCCCATTCATATAAATTAAAATGCACTAAATTTAAAAGGAAAACATTCTTGCAAAAGAAAAAAATACTATTTGTGTATAAGTAATGGGTGAATAGCAAAGTATTCCAAAATGTATTAGGTACGCTTGAAATCTCCATTTAGGAGGGGTTTAAAGGAGTGTTTTTAAAGACACACCAGCATCATCAGTCTGAATTTCAGCCTTGAAACGATCATTGATCAGCCATTTATAGCCATTTGTTCCACAAATGAAAGCTCTTAGCTTAATTGTTTTTGGATGTGAATCAAAACGGATGACGAGGTGTGTGTGATGTAGATACTGGACCCACAGGACAGCACTGGCATTTTTAGATAGTGTGTATACTGTGTTAATGTCATGATAACGGGGACGAGAGAGAGCAGTGGAATCTATTGTCCGGCTACCCATTCAAGTCGTATACAATCATGTTGTCTGCAGAGATTGTTCTGGTATACTGTGATTGGCTTCCGGGGAAGGTTACTGTTTTTAAATCAGTCAGCTGCACTGGCACCGTTGCACCATTGCTAGGCTACTATACTACAGCGCTATGACTTATTCAACACTGCCTACCACTGCCATCACTGCTGTTCAACTGCTATTCTTATTACTTAATGAGCACCATGACATCAGAATACCATTATATCATAATTATGATGTATTAGGGCAGAACAATGGCCTACCCAAATCAGTGCTTTCAACACTATTTTTGTTGTTGATATTTGATTGATTGAGGGAATTACTTTTTAATGATAGTGAAAAGTATGTGTATAATTAACAGAATACAGGGATATTATGAGGATCATGGCATTTAAAAAATAATTACCTGGAAAAAAGTGCCTTTATTAGTATACTATAGTGCACATGTTTGGTCTGAACATGGTTTGACTTGTAAAATGTTTATTGGAAATGTCTAGATGTGTGTGGAGAATATCTGATAGTAGTTAATACTGGCACTCCTCTTTTAACTGCAAATAATAATGATAATAATAACGACAATCAAAATGATCTAATTTAGTTGTAGCAGTAATTACTGCAGTGATTTCCACCATTAGTCTTTGACCACACAGCTTTTCTGGCCGACTGTCCAGCAGCGGCTCGTCAAGCCCCAATCAGCGCGTCAGAGGAGCGGAAGTGAGGGGCCCAGGGCAGAGAGTCCCGGGGCCACTGATTCTGGCCAATGAGAGGCAAGCATGCAAACACCATTACAAAACTGAGCTGTGTGAAGCTTCAGGGAAACAGCTCGATGATACCGGGGAAAAGGTTGAGTTTTTGCTTTCAAAATAAGAGGTAGAATTTGCCTCATTTGGGGATTAACAAAACTATGTATTCCGGTAGGCTGTTACATAGGCTTATTATTACACTATTAGTTTACAATAGGCTTATGAACAATATCAACACCCGTATGGCTACAATTATCCTATGGTATGTACTAGTCTACTCAGACACGGCAGTACAATAAAAACATTTAATTATCCAGTTAAAACCATTGGCTTTCTACATTCTTAGGGATTTTTAGGTTAGCCTTTTAATGAGTTCGGACTTTGTGGGATTTTTTGTATTAAAACACTCCAAAACAATCCCACTACGGAAGCTGAAGCGATTGGTGTTCAATCTTATTTCGTGAAAACAACATTAGTCTACATGGGTTGCATCAGACAGTGGTACATACAGTATATGCCATATGAGCCATGAAAAAAATGTAATAAAGTAATAAATGTGTCTATCTTTCATCCATTACAAACAATGTTCACGTTAATTGGCATCGTATTCATGCTTCATATTGATAGGTTTATAAGAGAAATTGCTCAATCAGTTTCCTAGAATAATGATTTTATTTGGAAAAGTCTAACCGGACATTGTCTAGTTAGAATTAAATCCAGCTTGATGGTTACTGCTGAGAGCCGGAGGGGCGGCAGTCAGACAGACAGTGAAAGTGAAGGCGGAGACCAGCCCAGAACTCAGCCTCTTCTGGATCACGTTCAACTTCACTGAACAACCCCAAAAAACCCGATCCAAAAAAGTAAGACCCGAAGAGGAAGGAAAACAAGACTTAAAAAAAAAAAAAAAAAAGAGGGGAAAAAACGCGAGGTGCTCCCAACTTCACCGCTGCAAAGACTTGTCTTCCGGTGTTGACTTTTTTTTAATTTTTTTTTGCGAGCACCGCAAGAGAAAAACCCTCCAAAGCACAAAGTTGAACGTGAGAAATGTGAAGCTACCGGCTTGTGTGTGTTTCAACCAGGCTCCAGGATTCCCTATTAATCCATGCAGTACAGTGCAATGGTACGTGAACACCATTGCTTATTGCTTTTCAAATGTTGTGATAACGCTGATGATAATATTTGTGATACAATTTTCTTTTTTTTTTGGTAATACTGTAAGTGGGGTTGATTTAACACGGACCACAACACCCTGCCACGGTCGGGCCAAAATCGTAGCGGACTAAACTTGGCACAGGTTCTCCGGCAGCCCATGTTAACGTCCCATTCCCCTTACATTTTGGCAAATGAAACTATACGTGGACCGCTGACAGCTCTGTAGGACACACACAAAACGCACGCGCTGCTGCAACAAAGTGGCAATGTTATAACTTCCAGTCTTTCCAGCGTTACTGCCGCGCTGTTGTGATACACACCTAGCTTTGTTATGAGCGTTTTAAAGCTGTAAATTCAGGTGTTCAGTTATTCCGTTCACTGTATGGCGAACTGTACACGGCCATTTTAAAAGTCAACATTTAAACAGCATCCCCTCGATACACTAATTGTAACGTGACAAAGTTTTAAGCCAGGTCTTTTTTTAATTTTTTTTTACCTGTCGTCTGTAGAGGATTGCAGGCAAATTCTGCAGTAGCCTAAACAATAAAATGTATAAATGTCTTGAAAAGGCAATGCATTAAAAAAAGGTCACATTTTCATAAAATGTGCCTTATCTTTTATATGATATACTTATCGTATCCTGATTATTTCAGGGACCTTTCAGGACATTTTAAGGCGAGTTCATGTCGGTGTGACTGGCAAATAAAAAAAAAGACAGTATAGGTTAGTTTTTGTATTACTGTGAACCAGAGACACTGCGTTGAATTATCTAAACTGGAAAAAGAGCGATCGCATGTTGTTGACACGGAGCTCGGGGGTAAAGGGTGCCAGAGCTGCAGGAGGGAAATGTCCCTTTTCCGTTTCTGTGTGACCGAGGCTGTGCTCCAAAGTCCCCCGAAGCACACACACACACACACACATAGACACAGACAAAAAAATGTGCTGGAGTGATATGTATGCTGTGTTTTCAGATCGTCTAGGAGGAGAAGAAGGTGCTGGATGGTGGATAGGGGTTGTGTGTTAGAAGGAGGAGGAGGAGGAGGAGGAGTGTGACTGTGTAATTACGTGGGTGAAAAAAAAAAAAAGTTGAGTCTGATTTGCTGGAATCGCGCAGGACTGAAGGTGCACCGGTCGATTTCACATCAAGTTTGGTTAAAGCAAGGGGTGAACATCACACACTCGGTGCCCTCTGAAGCTTCCCACAATGCTTTTATGAACGAGATACCACAGCACCGAGACGCGCAAAGAGCCCGTGTTGTAGCCAGAGGAGTACGCAGCAGCCCCGTTTGCACCGGCTCTACGGGTAGAACTTTGCAAGCGCTTATACCTGCACGTCAACTTTAAAAACATCTCCAGCATAACAAAATCGTCTTTTTTTTTTCTCTGCGGAGACGACAATCTTTGGATCGCAAAAATTAATGGATGTTCTTGGATAACCTCGTATCGTTTTACGCGGAGAGCTGCTCCACAGTCTTGCACGGTGCACGTCGGTCCAGGAATGGCGCGATAAAGTGATCAGAGGAATCAGTCCAAGTCCATTCACGTTTTGTGTTGCCGTCTCGTCATGTATTCTCCAATTTGTCTCACTCAGGTATTTGTGTCATTTATTTATTTTTTAAATATACATTTAATTGCTGTGGTTTGCGCATTTGTAATACAAATGTTACAGACAGTGGCCAGGGAATTGGAAGTTCTGTGCCTGCGCCAGGATTGGTTCAGTTTCAGCTCTGCTTTTGAAATACTTTCAGAATTAATAACAAAAACGAAGTTTTGCTTTGTAAGGGAAAATGTTGCGTTAGAACTAACCAAACATTTAAGTCGTTAATCCAAAACGCACGTGTCTGTGCCACGATTGTGTTGATTTTTACTTTCGAGATCTTAGATTCTAACGAAAGCCCCTTTCGAAAATTCATTTATTAGTCGGCAGTTAGAAAGCCAGTGAAGTGCCAATCTTTATGCGCACTTTGCGTGCGTAAAGTTATGCGTAAAGATGAATTTCATGATAGCATTCCACGACTGTCATTTTAATCGTCCTGGCGCAGGTATGCTAATTTTCTCTCAGGTTTAATTAGGTTATTTGCGTCCTCCAATAACCTCACACGCACCTCACAGCCCGGCTTGAGCTGTGTTTATATATTTTTTCCCACGTGTATATTTTTTATTTAAAGTAAAACCCCTATACTTTTGGTAAGTGGAGTTGGAAGAAGATAAAGTCACTTTCACTGCAGGAAGATCAAACGCATGATACGGTTGATTCAGCGGTGGGACAGAGTAGCTGACTGTTTTGGCTGACTCAGTTTTACTGTTTATATTTTACTTGGCATAAGTAAGTGATTGACTGAGATGTGGTTTAGTTTGTACTTAAGAGGATTGTACTTTTATGGCCCCAGCTGAAGTGCACTGCATAGGCCCTGGCCAAGTCATTTATCTTTACAGCATTTGGCTTTAGTCTGGCTGAACAAAATTAACACAATATTAAAGGTGTTTTTGAACAGGAAACCAGGAGTGAAAAGGACTTCAGAAACACTTGCTGTCGAGCACATTTACTAGCATTTACTGCTTACTTTTGTCAGTTTAATTGGCAACATTATAGTGAGGAGATGACATTTAAAGCACTTCTCAATTTATTTTATTTATTTTTTTGTGTGTCTCTAAATTACTATGGATAGGTATATAGCACCCATAGTAAATACAATACATGCCAGAACCATCTGTAGAGAATTAAATAGGTATTCACGCTGTTTAATAAATGATTCTAATTTGACGTTGCTGTAATGGAGCAGAGTTTTATTGGCCCAAAAGTGCAGACCAGAAATGTGGCTTCTCAGAGCAGCACCAGCGGCAGGCGCAGTATAGGGAGTGGATTTCTGTGGTTTCCTATAGCCCGCCTGCCTGGCTGCCTACGAAAAGAACAGTATGGGGTTTAACTCCTCAATCGCCTGCTCAGAAGGGGCTGCTCATACTTATTAAATTTGACAATTTAATGACCTAAAACATAGATGGGTTCATGTTTCCACGTGTCACTCGGAGCTGCTGTAGTCCTAAATCTCCCCCACCGTCATGTACATTCCTTCACCTACAGATAAGCAAGCATTAATAGAGTGTTAGGATTTGTTTTATATCAGTATTATTGATGTAAGAGCCCGCAGGCTGGGTGAGCTGCTGTAGAAATGGTTGGTATTTAGCTTTTTTTTTAGTTGTGAGGATGAAAAGAAATTCTGTCAAATGCGCATTGAAAACAACTTTTAATTTAGTTTGCAGTCATTTCCCAGTTTAGAGCTAAAGATAATGTGGTATAAAGTATAATATACATTATGTATACAACGTTTGAAAAGTAAAAATTTGTGTTGAAAATAATTCCATTAATATTAAATGCAGTCTGATAATGTATCATACAAATAAGTTTCAGCATGTCATTATTTTCTTTTTTACTAAAGTATCGATGGGAAATTAAAAAAGTAGGCCATGATTTTAAAAGCACTGGCTCAGGTTTTTGGAACGAAGCTGAGCCAGTGTCATTCTGCTCGTTAACCCTAAAAACCCTCGCATGAACTTGAAATCGAAGTCCCAAGTCTACCTTTGCAAATACCTTTTCATGGACTGCCTTGAAATGCCGCCCTTCTCCTCTGCTATGCGTTTTTTGAATGCATTTGGAACGTGCAGCCTGTATACGAGGCTGTGCGTGTGTGCCAGGAGAATGGGAATCTCCCCTACTTCCTATTTTGTGACTCCAGTTGATCCTGCATCCTTCGCGATGAACGTGCGATAAGGTCACGTTGGGAAAGCGGATAGTTTGATAAGAGAAATGCAATGGTGGGGGGGGGACGGGGACGCATGCTCCCTGTAGCAGCAAGCGGCACAGAGTCACGCTCGGAGAGCATGTTCGGGAAATGAGAGCGGGAGGCGTGAGTGCATTCAGTCACTGGGCTTGGTGCTATTGTAGTCCTGGCAGTTGATATAAACAGTGGAATGTCCTTGTCGTACCTGCAGGACGCCTGATAAATCTAAAATGGTAAAACCAGTGTTGCGATGTGACGAGGAACTTCTCGTGTTACAGCTGTTCAAACTGCCAATGTGATGTTATGGGACTGATTATGAGGAATTGTTTATTTGTGGTCTGACTTCCATACTGCTTCAGATTAGTAGCTGACTGAACCCATATTTCTCCTCCTTGTTTCGTGACATGAGTTTCTGATTATTTCTCCCCTTCTCTTCTCCTCTCTCCTCACTGTGTCCCTTCACTGGCTCCAGGATGAATTTCATCCCTTCATCGAGGCGCTCCTTCCTCACGTCCGCGCCATCGCCTACACGTGGTTCAACCTCCAGGCCAGAAAACGCAAGTACTTCAAGAAGCACGAGAAGCGGATGTCCAAGGACGAGGAGCGTGCGGTGAAGGACGAGCTTCTGGGCGAGAAGCCCGAGGTTAAGCAGAAATGGGCGTCCAGGCTGCTGGCCAAGCTGCGTAAGGACATTCGGCAGGAGTACCGGGAGGACTTTGTCCTCAGCGTGACGGGGAAGAAGCACCCGTGCTGCGTGCTGTCCAACCCGGACCAGAAGGGCAAGATCCGCCGGATCGACTGCTTGAGGCAGGCCGACAAAGTTTGGCGTCTGGACCTGGTGATGGTCATCCTCTTCAAAGGCATCCCCCTGGAAAGTACAGACGGGGAGCGCCTCGTCAAGTCTCAACATTGCACCAACCCAACACTTTGTGTCCAGCCACACCACATAACAGTATCGGTCAAGGAGCTGGACTTGTTTCTAGCGTACTATGTCCAGGACCAAGGTAGGTTCAAGCTCATGCTTTGTGTGTGTGTGTTTGTTTCACTGTGTGTGTGTGTGTGTGTGTGTGTGTGCGTGAGCTAACGCGCATGTGTGAATGATGGCTTTGGCAAGGTCAAGGGTCACATGTGTTACTTTTTTGGCAGTCCTGCTGAGACTGGCTGAAATCACCACTACAGTCGCCAGACAAATAAACACTGGAAACTCGATAGTCAGTACTGTATATATGCAGCACGTACATTTTGTATGTGGCTCAAGTATGACTCATTACGAAACAAAAAAAAACAATCGGTAAATGTAGAACATGTTTTAAATGTGTTTTTGCTCTGCTGTACTCCAGCAGCGTGTTCAGTAATTACTCAGTATCTCGTACACACACACACACACACACACACACACACACACACACACACACACACACACACAGGCTTGTACTGTTGCGCACACACTGTATACATTTTCTAATTGTCTGGATATTAAGTAGTGACAAATGTGGAAAGTTGCCGTATAGACTGGTTAAATTAAAATGAACCCCACTAGTAGTGTATTTAATAATACTGAGTCTATGTACCTTATGAAGCCCTTGTTATTATAGCTGTGGTGTTTATTAATAGCATATTTTACAAATGTTGTCCTCCTATAGTAAAAAAGCAGCAACACTGCCTTCGTCCCCCTTCATATAATGAATGTAACATAACATTTAAAAAAATCACAATAGATCAATATTGTTTGAAATAAAAGCTAATAGCAACATTATCATATCAATAAACGTATTGCTGTAAGCCACAATACAGCTCAGCATTGAAGATATGAGTCGACCTAAGTAGGGCTTTTTTTAATTTTTGCAGAACATTTCAGTATATATAAGATATTGTGTCTGTTATAAATCATGCGTGTGATCGCGTTGGCCGCCAAAATCCGGCTTTTCTTAATTCCTGAAAAGCTGGTTTGTTTTACATGAAAGCCTTTTTTGCGGACACAGTGATGTGCTCGACGTGGAGACTGAATCCTGCTTTTTATTCAGCTCGGTGTTTAAATATAAGAGGTTGAAAAAAATGTGGTGCCAGGTCCTGGAATAGGTTTTGACATACACATTTCTGAATTGGATGTGTTAAAGCCTTCTGCCTGCCTTTTTCTTTTTTTTTTCAGAATTGAATTATCACAATTTATTTTTCACATTCACACACAACCCAAAAGGGCTGCCACGCACTCATGAAATACTGGCATTTACCGAAACACGTAAGATCATTTCCAACACTGACAATTTAAGCCAAAAATGTATTTCTAGAAATGATTTAAGAAAAGCAGTGAAACTAATTGTGGTTTTTTTTTTACACACTTATTCCGATTCCACACTGAGTTTGAAAAGTAGGGGAGCAGTAATTAAGGACAGAAAATACACAAGTTCAGGAGAAAATATTGTTTAGGTCGCTATTTTTCATTCTTATTTAGTTGTTGCCGAATTTAACATCTCTTTCAAAATGAATGCAAAATAGGTTTGTTTCAGTTTATAATTACATTTGAGTCTTTCATGTCCCTCTCAGTGAACTTCCTCCCTTTCCCCCCCCCGTAGTATTCCCTGTTGAAATTCCCCTGTATTAAATCTATTGACCGAATAACCACCAATACTTTGCTATTGAGGGAGAGATGATGGCGTAGCTAGCTCATTATCATCAAACCCTGAGCGCCATTTTGTGTTTGATAAGTGCCAGGGAAAGCAGAAGGCACAGCACACAGACAATAATGGTTGCCACTGGCACCGGGGTTGGCATCAGACCCTCTTTTGTGTCTTTTGTAGGATGCCACCGCTTCTCTAGTTTGCATCTGCTGCATTTTTTTAACTGTTCAGTACCAAGTTGAGAATGGCTCTTTAGTGCACTTTCTTCACAATAGACACCATTTAAATGATAAGTTGGTGCCGGTATTATTGTAGGTCATGAAACGGCATTTTTTACCAGCTTTTATTTAAAAAAAAATGTGTCCCGCTATGGAGGAAGAGAAGTCATTTTAGTGTTTGAAATAAATGGTGAGCATAATGTTCTCCTTTCGTCGCTGCGATTCAACGTCGCGTTGCGGATCAGAGCGATTGTTTACCGTTTTCTGTGCGTTGAAACTTTGGCAAATACAGAATAGCATTCTTTTACCGGGATCACAGAGACGGCCATGCTTTTTTTTTTTGTTGTCCTTTTTGTTTTTTTGCAAGCTAAAGCGTCTTTTTCCTTTTCCCTCAAGTCACCAAAGCGGTGCCCATCTCTAGACAATACAGCCATATTGTGGTAGCGTGTGGTGCGGCGCCATTTTGTTTTGCACCGTGCCAGGGAGGCAGGCAAATCACCAGTAATGGTTGTTAGAGGTTTGGAGGTTGGCATCAAACCCTCTTTGTCTGCTTTGCAGCATGCCTTTGATTCGTTGGTTGGCATCCGCAATGCAGTGGGCATGTTGGAAAGTTTTCCCGACAGTGGCAGAATGGAAGCCCGCTGCCTTTGTTCTGCCGCAACTGCATGAAACAAACAAACATATACAATCAAAAACATAAAGAAAAATGGCAAACGGCTCTGTCGGAAACAGAATCTGGTATTTGTGCGAACTGCTAAAAAAATACCCGGTGCTTTTATTATTCTTCTCTCCGTCCTGCAACCTGGCAGCGGCTCGCTTTCTGCAGGGTCGTGTAATCGGATAACAAAAAAATATTTGACACAACGGAATTTTTTTTCTTGTTCTTTTTCCCCCCCCCCCCCCTTCCTGGTAAAAATCAATAAGTTCAGAGTGTATTTGCTTTTCATTCTGGCGGGTTTGCTGCCTGAGAAAGGTCGGCGGGTTGGCAGCGAGTGTGCTGGGTGAATTTAGAGAGGGCACTCAGCCCCCTTGTTCTGGGGCACAGACGCGTTTAGCCAGGCAGGGCTGTAGCACCCATGTGCATGCCCTGATGAATGCCCGCTGGGAAGTGGGCAGGGGGCTGGGGGTGGGGGTTGTGGCATCCATTGTGCCAACTGGCAGGCCGTGTTCAATACAGGGCCCTGGCTTCTCTCTCACACACACACACACACACACACACACACACATACGGCCGTTGTACTCCAATGCTTTATAGTTATCTTATAAAACAAGAAGAGATTTTTTTTTCTTTGAATCATCGCCTCATCTCACCTGGATTCATATTTGGCATATCCAGTTTGACAGCTTGATGGCATAGAAAAGACACGGAGGCCGTGGTCGTGTTAGGACTCGTCAGAATACTGAAGGACTTGTTTGTATTTGGCTTTGTTAAGCTTGCACATCACTATTCCCTCAACAAATACAGAAATGTCGTTGATGCAAATCTCTCGGCCCCGCATATTTAAATGTCTTGTTCTTAATACATGCCTGCAATTAATAGAAATATAAAATTAGTCTTGGAAAATGTTATGTGTACATTTTAATTTGTCAGTGGAATATAGTCGAAATTTGAAATGACTGCAAAGAAGTCTGAGCATTGTTCTCACCAGTGACAGGAGAGGAGAGGTAGTCCAACAAGGTCAAGCAGCATTCCCATTACTCCGGTGCTGGAAGTTAACACAGCCATAAAACATCATTACCTTGACACCCCCCCCAAGTAACGTAACTGTTTTTTCACACTGTCATGATAGTTTGCGGAAATGGATGGATTACCTCTGAATACACGCTGCCATGTTAATGGAGACCTTGTTTTACGAGTGGCCGACTTAACCTCTGCCCCCGGGGTCGGGACCTTTTTCAAAGAGATGTGACGGGGTGTCCTGTGAAGTTTAATTGAGCACAACAGAACAGTGAAAACGCGCCGTTTGCGGGCCCAGGGCACGTGGAGGAGGAAGGCCTTTTTTGCCTGGGGGGTGGTGGTGGTGGTGGTGGTGGTCAGGGGAGGAGGCGGGGGGGGAGCTTTGCGTAAGCCCCCCTTGTTGACCTCCTCTATCGGGGTCAGACCGCGGCGGTCGCGAGATCACCGGTGGTCTCTTGGCAACTGTTTGTCTCCACTCCCCCCGCAAACTACTTCTGGTCTGGCTGGTGGTCCCTTGGTTGACTGGCCTAAGTGAGGGGGAGTAGGTACCACTGACTCCCCACATCTCCTCACACTCCCCCCTCCAGACTGGGTCGTCTGGCCGGTCCCTATCTCCAAGATTGTCCGTGAACTGCTCGCCACACTGCGCGGGGGTGGCTGCTTGCATCTTGTTTTCCGCCCGGCTGCCTCAGAGGCTTTGGTCAGGCGGCCAGTGCGGAGGCCTGACCTTCTGGGTCACAGCGGAGGCCTGTGACTAAGCACAACATCTATCCCTCCCTCCCCCCCGTCCCCTTATCCTCCTCTGCCATCAGGAATCACCCCTGCGGCACACTGCCCGGCCAAATGACTCTCTCACTCCTTCCCTCTCCCAGTCGCTTTTCTTTTCACACTCCCTGGCTTTCCCTCAAGCCAGAAACTCTGACCATGACAGCTGTCCCAGGCCCAGGCGCTCGGCCAGAGAGAGGGTGGCTGGGTTTCTGCCAGAAGTGTGAAACAAAAGTTGTTGTAAGCAGACAGCGTTTAGGACACTACTGTTGGTCTTCCTTATTCTGGGCTTAGTCAAGTTATTAAGTAGGCCTTTAATTTGAATTTTTTCCTGGCGGGGTGATACTCCGGATGGCTCTTTTGGAAGTTGGAGTAGAATTGTATTCTTGGACGTGAATTTTAACAGTGAACGTTCAGAACAATATCAGCGGGGCCGTAAAAAATACAACTCCTGGGAAAAACCTTAACCGATGACTCCGGAGCCATATAGAAAAACTCTTCAGACTGAACTGCACAACCCTGTGCTCGGCTTCCATTCTGGCTTCCTTATTAGTATGCAATAGAGCCTGCGGTGTCTGGCTACCTCTCTGTCAGAGCCATAACCTATCGAACACATTCTCTCAATCTAATCCACTTAGAACTCCCTCCCAGCTTCACCGCTTGCCTTATTGATTTCCGCTTCCCACTAAATGTCCTCCCGATCCTTTTTCTCTTAACCCGGGAGCTATTTATGTTTTTGCAGTGGTCTTTCTTTCTTCTTGTGTCTTGCTTCCTTTCTTGTCTCTTGCCTTCTTTCTTTCTGTCTTTCTTTCTTGCTTACTTGCTGACTTTCTTTCCCTCTTAATGCCTCCCCCTCTCTCTCTCTCTCCAGGATCTTTGGTAGTTTGTGATCTCCATCTGACTTTCCTCTGCCTTCCTGTTCTTTCTCAAACACTAACCTGGGTGCAGTGCAGCCAGGTTGCCTGGCTCAGTATGAGGCTTGTGTTATTAGCAGCGGGGTTTTGCTCGAGCAAATACCTCAAGGCTTAAACAGGCCGTGTTACCTCCTTGGCCCTCTTTTGTGTGCCATGTGTACATAAATCTCCATGGAAACAAGGCAACTCGGAGCAGAGGCCACTGAGAAATGTGGATTCCTTCTTTCTCAACAAAATTTACAACTCCCTCCTTTGCTCCGCTACAGTGTGTTTAATTTGCTTGTGTCACAGTTTGCGCTGTTGCAGCCGTCAAAAAAATGGGACGTGGCCTTTCTTTGGCATTCTAAGGCACAGGCATTGTGTTGAAAAGGCTTTTCTTGTGTATTTCAGCAGGAGACTCAATTTTGCGTTTGTGGCTGCACTTGTTTAAGGACTGCAGTTTGTGTCATTAGTCTATGGTTAAGATCTCAGCTTCACCACACTTTCCCAGGCTTTTGGGGAGGACCCCAAGTGCATTTCAAATCCCCCTGAGGCCACTTGACTGGAGGGCCGGCACCTCCCACTCCTCCCGGATAGATTCCCCACCCCCACCCTGTCTGCCGTCCCTCCCAAATGAAGACAAATGGGTACATTCACCCCCTGTCCCAGGCACTACACTGTACCTCACTGTCCTGCCGTACAAAGCAGGCCCTCCCTGTTGCCTGAGTTTCTCCATCCAATGACTGCCCGCTCTTCTTTGCCATCGCATTAGCACAACTGCTAGAAAAACGTACTGTTGGCCCATCTGTGTGCTAGACTGGTCATGTTAGACGACAGGGTCTGTAGCGGAAAGAGGGACAATGCGGTCCAGAGAGGAGAATTCAAGTTTTTTTGACCTCCCCATTTTTTTTTTTTTCAAGTCAACCAGGAGAAAAGCACCCTCAAGTACCAGACTGAGACTTTCATGCTAAAGCCAGTCCCCTTCACCCAGGAAGGAGCCTTTTGAGCAACCAATGAAGGGAAGAAACAAATGGGAAGGGGTAGTAGGTGGGGTGTGATGGGGAACTTTGGGCAGGGACAGACAATCAGAGTGGTTGCCCAGGAGACACTAACTTCTCTGTGCAGCAACCCCCCCCCCCCCCCCTGCTTTGCCCCATCAAAGTCTTTTCAGTCCAGACAGGGTCGATCAGTGGCCCAGAGTGATGGTTGTCTCTTCTTTTGTCTGGCGGTACAGTACGGCCCATCACTGTGACGGCTCGACAAGACCTGAGCGGGACAGAAAAAGAAAGGCCCGCCATCGCAGCGCTGTGCAAATTTTACTTTTGGGTGGGCGTGTTGCTGTTTGGGGGTGGTGGGCGAATCCCCCAGAGGATTTCATTCTAATGTCAGTGCAGCGGGTCAAAGAGGGGATATGGTGTCTGGGGCTTGGGAATGGCCTGCTTGGGACGGATTCATCAGAGCCCCATTGAGTTGTCAAAGCTAGCCAAAGGGCTTCCACTCCTCCCTCACATATGGCAGGTTCACTTCTCCAAAAGCTCCCAAATTTCGAAACCAACTCTCAATCAGCAGAAGATGCCATATATTCAGTGTAATAAACAATACAACCCCCAATATGGTTGTTTATTTTTATTGACCCATACAGAAAAGTTACAGAACAGCCGAGAAGGCAAGGAGAGCGGGAGAATAAGTCATTTATATTTTTAGCACTTCCATAAACATGTAGTCTTTTATGAGGGACAGCATCTTTGAGCATTGTTGTATGTGATTAAAGTGAGTAATATAGAGGGAAGGAACAGGACGAGAGGAAATATGGACACGTTGTTGGTTGGAACGACATGGAAATCTCATATCTCAGGATCACCAACCCAGCAGGTGTTACACATTTTCCACAGAGGTACTTCCTCCATTGTGACAGACAGAATTTCACACTGCCTCTTTCCATCAAGTCATTAAAACAACAAACTGATACAGTGAATAAATAGAGAAAAAAGCACCTTTCCCACATATTTCGTTAGAGATTTCTACGTAGATATGTAAGAATTAAATGTAGGCATGGCATGAATACAATATGCACAAACAGCAACTTAGATCAGAAACTATAATATATAACTATAAGCATCTCCTTTTGCAAAATTTAATTAGATGTGAATTCAGATATATGGATGATTTTCTAACCAGTAGGTCGGTGGGTAATGATGAAATTGTTTGCTGCTGTGTAACTACTTGTTTTAGGAACATGCAAGTCCAGTACTGTGGGAAGAAAGCCTGTATATGATCTGGCTCCAGAAAAGCTCCAGAAGTGTCCCGTTCTCTCCACTGGCACAAGCCTCCAAGCTGGTAACTTTGCCGCACTTTCAGAAACAACATTCCAAAATGTTATACGCAAAAAACACACGCGGGGACACATGTTCACAATCACACGCCCCCACATACATGTGAGTGTGGAAAAAAAAAACCATGTACAGATTAATGCTCACCTGCGCTTCAGCTCGAAAGACTGCATTTAGATTCAACGAGCCGCAACTTCTCACAATAAACAACAGTGCTCCGGCATCTGTCGTCGGCAAAAAATTGAAAGTGGGAGTGCTTTAAAAGCGTGTTCCGGATTTACCGAGTCAAGATTGTAATTAGGCCTCCAACATGTGCGTAGACCTACAACCCGCAATTACACTGTGGAGTCTTACCAGAAAATAACTTGTCCCTCTCTTAAACATCATGTTGTAGCCGACATTACCAAGGAAATTTGGCGAACATCACCTTGTCTAATTTGAGGGCAATGATGTAATAGCTATATTACAATATCTTCTAATTGTTCTTCGCAGAATTGTTTGCAACCTGTGGTCTGGGATTTCTACTTGCTTAACACAGCTTTTTGAGCAGTTATGATAATGACCCCAGTTGACCCACAGATGGCTAAATGAGTAATGCTCAAACTCATCATCTCTGATGGGATCCCAGCTGAGTCTGCAATGTGGTGTTTCCCAGGAACATCTTCATCTGTTTATGCACGTCTGTTTCACAAACTATTAGACGTTCGCCAGACATTTTTTCTCCCCTTTTTCTGTAAAAAACCTCTGGCTGTAACTTGGCTTTCCATGTGTGTCTTGTTAAGGGCAGTTATGACAAATGGCAGCAGCTGTACAAACTAATCTCTCTGTAGCTTTCACACATGGCGCCCAATTAACAATGGACCACTGTGGGGCCCTAATCCACGGTGCAGCCATCCTCTGGTCCCGCTTGCCGGGCCAACTGCCCCAGGAGACTCTTCTCCTCTGCACTCCTGTTAGCCGTCCTGTAACTCCATTCAGATGGGAGCCCCGTGAGCACCGCAAGGCATGCTTGGGTTGCAGACGCGGTAGCCATCTTGTTTCCATGTTGGGCATCTCGGTTCCCCGACGCTAAAGACCCCGGTTTTTTATTTGACACACTGGAGTTCTCTGGGATTGGGTTGCAGCCCTGAGAGTGTTTTGGACTCAGATGCTCACATGCACTATAGGAACTCACGTGTATTCAGCTTGTGTGCGTGCATTAAAACACATGCACGCAGCTGCAGTTGATAGATTTAGCAAAGTGGTTGCTGACCGGGTGGGTGGGAGCAATGTGTGTGTGTGTGTATGGGGGATATAGCTTTCCTGTCAGTGGGCATATTTCCAGTAGTTGTATGATGATAAACTGCTTCTTGGGGCTTCAGATAGCTGAATCCACTGTGTAATGCACTTAAAGTGTGTGTGTGTGTGGGGGGGGGGGGGTGCTTTAAACAGTGCATTCACTACCTCTGCAGTTTTATAGGACAATATACTATATGAAGGCAGGGGGATGTTAGCCCACACTTACTTAATGGTTGGTTTTAACTTTGGATATATTCCAACACTGCTACTCACATACACACGTAATATCCATCCACTTTCCCAGGAAAAGTTTCAATGTGTGAAGTCTTTCTCCTCATCCAAGAGCCTTTGTATCTTAATTTCAGTTTTAGATTACAGTGAATGATTCCAAAACTGAAATACTGTAAGTCCACATCACTTGGATGCAAACCAGTGTGAATTGTTTCCTTCAACTCTGATGCAAAACAAAGCCACAAACGGGAGTTTGAGACTCAAAAGAAGGGTGTTGAAGGGTCGGCGGCCATCAGGAAAGCGGTGCAGGGCCCTGCCAAAACTATGACATGAATGAAACAAATGGATGAAGGAAAATGAAAATGGTTGGGGTGTGATCTCTGGCAGGCAGTGCAAAACCCAGTGCCAACTGTTATGAATGGGAAACCGCTGCTGAGCTAATGAAAAAGAAAAAAGAAAAGAACTCACTTTTTTCATCCGCCATCCAAGAATAATTAAGCGCGCGCAGGCCTTCTGGCGAGGGTGGAGAAAGCCACTAGACACTTGACTAACATCTCACCGCAGCGGAGGACAGTGCAACACATGAAAGGGGAAATAGAAGCAACAAAAAGGGAGTTTTGTTCGGGGCTAAAGTAGAGTTCTTAGCTATGAAAGGAGTGCAGGTGGAGCCAAAAGTGGAGTGAAAACTGAAAACTGTCAAGAAGCGCTTCTAAAAACACTTTGTTAAAGAAAGAAAGCATAAACATGAAACATATAAAAAATACTTTTGGGTGTTACAGCCTCATGAATACTGATCACATGTAACATAAAACATTTACTCTACTATACAGAAAAGCACGTAATGATTGCTGGCATGCCCTACCATACCTCTCTTAAACTCTTAAAGTCACACACACATACACACACACACACACACACCTTCGACTCTTAACTTAATCCCTGCTCGAGGTGTTTGGTGACGAGGCTTAACGAATCTGCAGGGATCATGTACTGTACTGTATCGTAGCGCTGATGTGATTAGTAGATGAATCAGCTGATTGACGGAAAGTTCACTTCAAGTCCAATAATCATTTAAACGTCAGAGCTTTTCAAATGTGAGGATTTGCTTCTTTTTAATTTAATGTGTTTGGGCTTAAACCTGTTGTTCGGACACAACAAGCAGTCTTCTTGGGCTCTGGGGAATTATGATGGCCATTTTTCCAATATATATAAATAGAGATTTATTTGTTAAAATAAGAATCAGTCAAAAATAATCAATCCTTAATGACAATATATTTTTATTTCCAGCCCTGCTCTACCGTAATGTTCTATACTGTGTGTATCTCTTAAGGTGACATGATGGAAAGAGCAGAATGGGGGGCCAGATGTACGTTTTATATATAGGACCTGACAAGGGTACAGAGCAGGACACCAGGAAGAGGCATTGCATATCGCTATGCACCCTATCACGTACGCCACATGTGCTGTATGTGAAGCAAACCCCCCCCCCCCCCACAAACCACTGATAATGATGCATGCTGGCCTGCTTCATGAAACCAGAGGGTTTCATGCTGAGAGAAGGTGACGAGGTGAATTACAGGAGTATAATTAAGTATGTGAATCTCTGCGTTAGTTGCATTTCTTTTTGTCACCGAGGGGGCGCGCAGACTTTATTTGAATCCATTATCAACTCGCCCCCGGAGCCAAGGGCAACAACAACGTTTTTGTTTTACCGCTAAACCTTTTTTTTTAATCGGCATCTTGTATGCCACGAACATCACCCAATGGCTGACAAAGCGCGCACTGTTTGGAAGGCAAACGCTCCAAAACAAAAAGTGGTTTCCCCATTATGGCAATCAAAGCAACGTTATCAGCGATCAACATATTCTCACCCAGAGACAGAGAGGAGAAGAATGCCCCATTGACTGATACTGCCTGCTAGGCCCGGTCGCGGCTGATCTCCTGAAGAAAAGACCAGTGTCGCTGGTGGCCCCCTCCGTTCCCCCCCAAACTGCCTCCCCACTCTTTGCCTTCTTCCCTCAATATATGTCTCAATACTTGGGGGATCTTAGAAGGTGGAGGGGGGGGGGGGAGCTGAAGAGGGCTGCATGTGTGTGTGTATTGTCGGGGTGCTGCCGGGGCGACTCTATCCCATGCTGGTGGTGTAACGGGTGGGGGGGCTGAAGGGGGGTCACCTGCCAGACTGCTGGAATGTTAATGCCGTGGCTCTGATAATTGGATTTTGTACACACCGTCTGTGAGGAACGTCCAGCAACTTTCCCCCTCTTATTGTTCGGCCGGGCCCTGGACCCTCAATAGGGCTTGGCTATGTTTATACAAGCACTCACGTCTCAATAAAGACTGTTTACAATGCGTGTGCGACCGTGTGCGTGTGTGTGTGTGCGGTGTCGGGACTTCTGAATCGCGGCGCAATCGTGTGTGACAGGATGACTGAAGTGAAAGCAAGAGAGTGTCAGATTATCAAGATTTGAGCAAATATTTAAGATATTAAGAGATTTGTCAGGTCTTAGAATAGGATTTCCCAAGATTTCAGGAGTGTTGCAGTAAGATTTAGCACATACTTGGATTAAAGACTTTTCACGATGGGACATTCAAACCTCAAAGAGGATTTTTTTTTTTTTTTTTTTGCCAACCAATTATCCGCTGACACCAAGCCTACATGCCCTGAAGTGCATGCAGAGTCAAAGGTAGGCACACACACTGTGAGGTCAAAGGTGAAGAGCAGGCGCTCCCAATTGGTGGGATATGTCTGAGGCGTACATGATTTGGGATCATTAGGGAAGTTATGGCTCTTGTTTGCATCGGTGGGTGGGTGGGTGGGTGTAGGGGGGGGGGGGCCTGGAATCGGGCCGGGAGCTGTGACGCACTGGTTTCCCCTCTTCCTGGCCTCCCGTGCTATTTCCAACCAGGCTGCAGCGGCTTGAGCTGGTTAAATGTCTCGGCTGCACTGACCTAAATTCCTCATATTCACCTCAGAAGACCTTTGCCTTAGCCAACCAACCGGTTTTTTTTTCCATCCCTATAGTCGTCCTATGCGACGAGCATACGCTTTGTTTGTGTATAAAAGTTCCTTCCTGTATATAAGGAAGCTACGTTTTGAAAAAAAAAAAAAAAAAAAAAAGTCGTCCTATTCCCAGCTGTAATGCCTCAGAGCAGAACCGCTAGAAACAATGACAGGTTTTTTTTCTTTTGGCAGAGAGACTTGTTGTGGTTAGATAAACAGCCTCTAATTGCATTTAATCTGTGTTAAAGTAAGGTATTTGGAACAATTACTTTGGTATGTTTACCAAACAGCTGGTGTGTGGATCTTTTTTCTCTCTCTCCACCTCTCGCTAAGATGTAATGGATTTGGTTCACCTCGCTGGTTAGTGGGAAAATAAGATACAGGCGCTACATTAACTTATGCATGGGTTTGTATTCAGGCTTCAACTGTTACACAAACAACAACGCAAAAATCTGTTTAGTTTGGGTACGATTTCATTAAAGTTAAATGGCTTTGGTTAAGGTGCCAGATTCCCATTTTTTGTCACTGTGCCCACATCTTGTGGAAACAAACACAATCTAAAAGCACATATCATTCCCTCAAATATAAAATGAATTCACAGCATTATTCTTACTTAGCGAACATGTTCAATTAAACCGTAATCACCAGCATTTTACTAAGTGGCGGCAATACTTTATATGTGCAAAGAAGCAGAAATTAAGAATATGTTTAATTCCCTCCTTTTTTTGTGATGGAAATAACATCTTTAAAAAAAATTATCTTATGAATGATTAAAACAAATCTACTGTTTAATAATAAAATGTCTCACAAAGCTGTATTTGTACAGACAAGATTAACAGCGAGCATTGCTCCGTAACAGGCAGGAGCCCTGCATGTTTATCAGCTGTCTTGCTCTTTTCCCTTTAACCTGGCAGTGGTGTGCTGTTGCATAAACAATGGTCTGGGCAGCCACCTTTGGGCTATTGTAGCCTTCCACGTGGGTTGAACTCTGGCCAAGTGGATGTTGTTGCAGGAGACGGCCCCGCAGCCAAACGCGCGAGCCAACCAGGGGCCTCCGTTCCAGGAGGCGAGCACTCACTGGACGACACCCGAGGATAGTAGCGCTTGACAGCTCTTGGATTGCGTAAAGGAACTTGACTTTGAAATTCAAACAGAGACGGCTCGAGTTGGCCGCAGCCCACGAAAGTGACGCATTCCCTGCAAATGTCACAACTAAAATCAAGCCACACTTTGGACAAGGGATAAAAACGCTTGTGTGTGTGTGTATGTCTGTGCGATTTGACATGCTGCATGTGTTTAGTATTCATAATGAGGTGTTGCAAAATGCATGCTCTCTGCATATCTCGCTCGACTCACCCGCCACCTGTATAAACAACAGTGCTATTGCGAAACGGTTCCAGGGAAAGGCTCTTCCCGGGGCTTGTTGTCAGAATGAGGTCAGCGAACACTACTCTTTTCTCTCTGACTCTCTCATTTTCCCTCCTTCTCTCTGCCTCTCTCACACTGGCGCTCTCAGTTGTACTCTGTCCTGCTGGAGCCCGGGAGGAATAAGGCCACTAGATCAACTTAAAGGGATCTGTATCCACACTCTCATCGTGCATGTTTGTTGGTCGGGTGGAGAGAGGCTTAGTCATTTGAATTACCTGCTATTTCTCATGTAGGAACAGGCAGAAGGTGCTGGAGCAATAACTCAATTATTATAGCAATCAGCGCATTGGACTTTGGGGAATCCTGCTGGATCCGCTTGTATATTTTCTTTGGTTGGTAACGGGGATGGGAGGTTGCTGTATCTGAATTCCCGCGGCATGACATCATCTGACCCCCTCGCTGATCATTTTACCCCGTCGCAGCACAAAGGCGCGCTCGGAGACGTAAGGGGAGCGCACATGTATCGTATGCTTGAAGCTGAGGAAGCCCCTAATCGAGCCGGCCCCCGCCGAAATGCCGGTGCTCCCAGAGGCACCGCTGGTGGACCGCGTCGTGTCTGGAACACTGTAACAGGATCTCCAGAGAGGAGCACAAAATGGGCGCTTTGTGTCCAAGATTTGTCCAGACAAACCGTGATAAGGAAACCCAACAAGGGCGAGCCGAAGGAGCTGCCTCTGTGACTTGAGCAAATAACCTTTAATCTAGGTCATGCAGCCAGATAGGGGCTGCGGCAGTGGTTGCCTAAGTACCAGCAATGGCACTAGTGCTGACGTAAGTGATAAAGAGAGTTTAAAGGGGCCATTCACACGTTGAATGTCTGAAAACGCCGCTTTCATCCATGTATCCGAGGTGTTTGGGAGCATGTTTGGGAATTTGCGCTCCTGTTGCGCCTTCTGTCACGAAGCAACCCAAACCTGCGTTGCGATCACGACGATGAAGTTGCGGTGATTTAGCAGTAAGTAACGCTGACTAAACAAAACAAAGCGAAACAAAAGATGAATGGATTCCCGGCACAGTAACCCCCCCCCCACAGTAGCTTTACTGCTCGATTTGTCAATTTGGCTGACCTTTGTACTGAATGTTCTGACATCCTTGGACGGAAAGGTTGAAGCAAGTAAAATATTCCATTGGACAGATCGTAATGCTCTGGGTAGCTCTGCAATGAAATGATTACCATCTCCTTCATATGCTTCCCGTAGACTGTTATTTATGGAATCTCATAGCAGTCATAACAAGACCCACACACGCCCCGCCATAACTGTGGCCGGGCCCCGGGGCTGTGTATGTATTCCTCTGCCCACATCTCCCTGCTCGTCCCAAATCGATCGATGGCGGGGAGGGGGGGGGGGGGGGGGGGGGGGGGGACCGGACCGGATCGCTACACGGACCATATGTGTCGGCAGACCACAAAACGCTGAAGCCATTACTCGGCCCACTCCGGTGAAATTGAAAGCAGGAGCCAGTAACAGCAGCGGCAATAGCTAGTTTTGGCTGAGTGCATGGGGGCAGTGTAGGGGAAAGCCCAGTCAGATGGTAGTGCTCACGCTGACTTGTTGACGGCAGCAGGCCGCAGACGGCCGATGTCTTGTTGTCATAGCGCCAGCTCCTCCCTCTCATGACCTCCCAGTGATGATGTTTATGTGCTTCTTTCTGTTTCAAGTTTGCAAACGTGTCCGCCTGTGGTTACTGAGCCGCTCATACGGGCTTTATAGACCCCTGCTATTGCTGTCTTTTGGATTCTGTAACATTTTGCAACGTTAATACAATTATGTGTTGTATTTTATAAGGAACAGATTTTCTCCAGAACCTCGATCTGACTGTACCCAGCCAATATTCTTCAGTCCAGCTACAAATCCTACAGATTTAATATTGCATTACATGTGCTGAAAACATGTATTTAGGCAACACTGTCTCCCGTTCGTATTATATAAATGATGAAACATTCGTCCAACCACCGTGTCATTGTAAGCCGCAACACTACTCTTGGCATTTTAAAAAAAGCTACAGTAAGAACAGTATCCCCTTGGCATTAGTTAGCTGCCCCCGGTATCCAGCTTTCCTTCGGTCTTCATGCTGCCGTACGCCTCGCAGGAACCTAATGCATTAGTTCAGAGTATTATGTTACGTACAGCATACATCATGCTTTGTGACTTTCGGTAATTTATGTGCAATGCGCGATGATTTGCAGGAAATTTCGCCAAGTTTTTTGGGAAATGTGAAAGATACTGCACTCGGCAGCTGGTTGATTTTTATAAGCGATTTATTGTCGTGATCACGCTTGTACTGTAGGTTAACAGGGGTTTGTTTGACGTTTTTTTTGTACGCTCATATATCTTTGAGTCTGCGTTTGTCCTCTATTCTAATGGCGGCTCACTCGCTCAACTTGGCCCGTCTGGTGCCACCGGTTTTAGGTGTCACGTTAAAGGCGCTTTGCTTGTAAAGGGGAACATTTTACTTGCTTAAATACACCCTTCACTTCCCCAGTGGATGTCTTCAAGGTGGGATCCCGTTCTGTTGCATTTGTCATTTTGTAACCCGTTCATGTATGTCTTTATTTGGTCGGACGGCGGGTGTTCGTGGGATGAGGGCCTCATGGCAAAGACTTATCTTCAAGCGCGCGTCTGTCATCTGCTGCTGCAGACAGAGTGCTCTTTCATTCGCTCCAGTGAAAGAGGGTTCACAGAGATTTAAGGGCCCGGCATTGTTTGTGCTCTGCGATGCTTAATCACTTTTGATTGGACACCATATAAAAACTTGGGCTCCAGACGGGAGAGAGGGGCTCTTGCGTCTAAAAAAGAAACGAACGAGTCGCCGTCCTCCAGCGGAAAAAAAGGGAGCGGCGCTGCCTCGCAAAGGGTGGACGGCGGGGACAAAGACGCGCTGGCCGAGTTAAGCCAAGAGACGAGAGGAGATGAGGACGGATGGGAGCGAAGGTCTTCAGTGGGAGTGAAAGTTAACACCCTAGTTACGAACAGTCCCGCCTGCATTAAACTTGCTGATTTTATTCATTTAAAAAAGTCGTCTGTGGATTCACGCAAACAGTTTTTTCCTGATTTAACTGAAAAAAAAAGACATTGTATATTTAAAATAAACAACAACACATAAGTTAAGAGGTTCTGCAGCGCTGCCTCAAACGTCTTATCTTTCCTTGAGCTCAAGGAGTAAGATGGCGGCTTATTCCTAAAGCACTTCACTTTCCCACCAGACCCCCCCACCCCCCCCACCACCACCACCCCCCTGCACTCCATTTCACTGCAGCACTGATTACACATAGTGTTTACATATTCCATAGAGCACTGTGACAGAGATAAACCTCTCCTGATGCTTATCCCCTGGCCACAATGTGGAAACCACTAAGATATAATGTAAACCAAACGTCGCAGCTGCCCTTTCAAGTCTCAAGTGCAAGTTCTGCGTGCTGAGCGAGCATTTTGAGAGCTCCGGCTTTAAGTAGCATTGGTTAAATTCAAGTTAAAACCATCACGTTTTTTTTTCTTCGTCCTCTTTTAACGACGTCGGCAAGCTCCTTTCATAAGTGTATTTTCAGCCTTTTTTCACGTGGTGGCCCAGTAATACTGGTGTGGAGGTACTAAAATCCTAGATTTGAATGATTTTTTTAAAATACTCCCAGCTCCCCCTCTCTTAATAATTGACTGGAAAGTTTGAGTAGCTTGCTCTGGTGAGGAGGAGTGTTTGACATACATAGCTTTTGAGTTTTGGGAACGCATATCTGTGGCAAGGGATAGGCGTTTGATAGGAAATGTGATTAATGATCCACACATTAGCGAAAGAAGGGAGCGCTCCCCATAAAAGTGGGTTGTGGGATTATACAGAGGGCTGCACCCGGAGGACTTCTCGGCATTAATTGGCCCCCGTCTCTCCTGTGGCCCCGAGTATTGCTGTCACTCTCCTCGGCACGCTGCGGTTTGTGCATGTTATCACTCTTGAGGTCCTCCGCAGTAAATGTGTCACAGAGAATCTGCACTGGTTTAAAAATACCCTCGTGCATGTGCATTTTTCCATCGTCTCACATTTGGGTTGCTGAGTGTCTCGGGCTGCTCGGGACCCGGCGCCTTGCGTTCGTGGATGAAAGTCATCGGCTGAAATCCCCGACATGTTAGCATCTTCTCGTTCCTAGCTCACACTCCGTGGCCTTTATGGTTGTAATCTATAGGTTCCTACACACTCCTCGCACACCACCTGCACCACACCCTTGTTTTATGATGTGCTGATGAGAGCGAGTACTTGCCTTAGGGCTACCGCTTAGTATATATAACCTGCTACCAGGACACACAATACACACACACACACACACACACGTGATCTCACAGTTGAGTTTACAGAACAGAATGTACTGCAGTAAAACGTAACTTAAGGAAATGAGGTTACAATCCTTATTGATGAGAAGTGCTCCATCAAGTCGAGCCGGTTTGTAACGTAGCTCAGATCCTTTTTCTCCACAGCCAAACAACTCAACAACAAGTCTCGTAGTGCTTTACCGTCGCTACATTATTATTAGTTACTGTAACTACGTGGACGTCTTCGCAGCTTTGACAGACTTTGCTTTCTCCCTGCTCTACATTGGCTCCAAGTTGCCTCCATACATCTTAAACTAATCCACCAAGTGTGAGCTCATCCCTCTTAATTTGTTTGCTTGCTTTTGCGTCCATGAAGATGTTCTCCAGCGACATCTAAGCCATCACGTTGACAACCCCAAGTGGCTCCTAATACTCCGCCTGATTCTCCTCTATGGCTGCTTTGATGCTCCCTTTATTATGTTCGACGGGGCTATTTCGTCCCCTCCTCCCCTTGTTTACGAAAGTGGCCCGATAAGGCCTTCACTGCGCAACGCTTGAACTTGCAGTCTGCTGCTTGGCCACTTTGGCAAAGCTGAGGCCTACTTTAATCAAGACATGAGAATGACCCACTTCATCTTATGCTAATTTGTTTTTTGGGGGGAAATTAGCTGGGATTGACTGTGAAGAAATGTTTTTTTTTGCTCCCTTTCACAAGCTTATGCCAAAGTGATATCTGTGCATTGAAGTAGGCTGTGTTGACATAATTCCTCTGTGGATTTTTCCTTTTACATACGCAGGAGCCCTGTTTTCCATACTCCATGTGATAACATTGAATAACTTTGCTTGGTTTGTATGAAAGCAGGCCTAATCTGTTGTAAAGCAGGGACGTGGCCCTTTTTTACAAGGTGCTAATGGCGTGCTAATTCTCGGGGAAAGGCAAAGTGACCGGTTCCTACAGCCGGGGTTTTTACTACCTACTGCCCTTTGACCCCCTTCCTGTCAGGGCGAAGGGAGTCGAACGCAAGTTGTCGTCCCGGCACAAACGCCACGTTTACATTCCGTCTTGACATGTTGACTTTACAGTCTTAAATGCTGTATACCGTCACATACGCATTACTTTGCACAGCCATGATATACGGTTGTAAAATGACCTTATCTATATCATAAAGAGTGTTTTATAAAGACCTGTCATCTTATACAATTGAGTCATGAATTAGTGTCAGGGAGGTTTTTACGTTTTTAAAGGCTGTGGTATGTTATCTTTGTGTGAAAGTGGACCTCGTGTTTGTTTTTTTGTCCCCCACCCCCCCAATACATGTGATCCTACAAATCACTATAAACTACCACCTCGAAAGTGTTATGATACCAGATTAGATTCCATTGTACTGTGCAGGTGTTGTAAATGTATAATTGTCTTGAGCGTTGCGCGTCGACGTATCGTATGAAAAGCTTTTAATATCCTAACTCTCCGTATCATTCAATTAGCTAATAACCTGTCCTCCCTTCCTTCCAGCAAGCCTCCTCAGATGTATTTACTAGGCCTTGTTTGTCTTTATGCTCTCCACTGGCGGATCGTGCGCAAAAAAGCGGTGGATAAAACAAGAGGTGATTTAGTGGCCCTCGTCACAATGCGCCCTGCTCCGGTGGCCGCTTCCTACCTTTGTGTGGTCGAGGGCTCAGGGGTGCGGCAGCGGATACGCGGCCCGGGGTCCCGGCAGGCTCCGAGGAGGGAAGGAAACCTGGTGTCAAAGGCGATCGCTTTGCTGCTTCTGTTATCTGAGCAACAGACAATCGCGGCGAGACTCAGATCAGAGTGAAATGTGTGGCTGGGGGAGGCCATTAACTAGGTGTAATTAAATGTCACAGGCACAGGTTTTTAATCGTAACACGTGTGTGTTAGCATGAACAGGAAACTTAAAATAGACCATTTCTCAAAGTGAAAGCAGCAAAAGAAACAGAGTGCAGTTGAAACCTTGAACGCTGCTGCATGGTTTCTTTCTCTTTGCTCCTCTCTCCGCACAGGCCTCTCCTGTAACCTTGAGAGAAGCCCGCGCAGGCCCCAAGTTCAACGAGTGCATGAGGCATATTTTCGCTGAGCGCGCTTGGACCGCCCCACTAAACCCCTCGACCCCCCCCCCCCCGCCCCCCTCCTCCCTTCTCCCTCCTCACCATACATACAGCTTCTTTTTTTTTTTTTTCTTTTTTTTTTCCTCTCCTCCTAAAGAGGACTCCCTGTAGGCCTCGCCTTTCACAGCGCCTGCAGAGGAAATACATTATGTGTAAAAAGAATTCCATATGGTGTCATACGATCTGTGTAATTCTCTTCTCAATTGATAAAAAAAAATCACCTTGCATGCACAATTCTGTCCTTTGTGAAAAGGCGCTGTAGGCTCTGTACACTATGTACTACCTTGAAACATTTGGTCAACTTCCCCCCCCCCCCCGTCCCCAGTTACAAACATGTTTATACAAACGTAATACTGCAAATGGGTTCCACATGAGCGTTAATGTCTGCATTGATTAAGAATACTGACTGAAAACAAGCAGTTCAACCGGCCCATTGGGGACAAGTTGTATTGTCACTTCCTCCTTCCTTCTTCCTTGTTAAATACCTGGACGTCACTTGTAGGCAGTTTGTCTGGGGGTGTGCGTGACATCAGCTGTTGTAGCTTACAGTGAGGCCTCCTGCCTTGGCTTAGGTGAGGGGGGGGGTGGGGGGGGGGCTGTTCCAGGTACGCCCTTGCCAAGTTCAAGTGACTTGGACCAAGCCCCCCCCCGCACCGCAAATGGGAAATGTTTCTGCAGGGCTGCCGACCTTGTGAGAGTTGTGATTGCAACAAGCCTATTGTGTCAGGCAAAGAGATAGTGTTTTCAACATACACTTTCAAACAGGTCCTCAGGACAGAAGAGAAGAAGAAAAAGAAAAAAGGTAGAGATGTGTATATATATGAAGATGCTTGCCAGGAGGGGGATTACAGAGTCTGCTCCAGTGGTGGCCCTTTGATATTCCTTCCAGCTCCCATGATGCAACACTGTGGCTACTATGAGGAGATTATGTTTTCATGATTCCATACCAAATTCAGTGCCACTATAATGTCAAATATGATGTATTGCATTTGTGTCGGTTCTTCCTTGGTCGGAAAACATAGATTTATAGTACGTGTTCACTAAATTAGCAAGAACAGGGTAAGTGGCGGCATCGTACTTCTGTTAACACGACACCACCGAGAGTTTAAGAGAGGTAACATGGACAGCCACTGTGAGTGTGTGATTATGTGTACTGTACACATAACGACTGTTGCAGTCGAATGCAAACAGGGGCCACTTTTTTTTATGGTTTGTGGGCTCGCAGCTCTGAGACGAAACTGCCAGAAACATTGAACATGAACAGCCGCGCTTGCCTTCCTGACGCAGAACAGGAACGACCTCTCGGTTCATCCTCCTGCAGTATTTACCCCCAACCCGGTTTTGCCCTCGCACCCGCTGCTGATCTCAGTGAATGAACCTTTGACATCTCTGATAAAGTGAAAACAACAACACGCTTGGGCGAGTGGAAAGCAAGGACTGTGGGAGCTGGCTGTGAGGCGGGCGTAAAAAAGGCCCCTGTGGCGTGGCCCTGAGTGGACAAAGCCTAGCAGGCTGAGGAAGTGGAGGAAGGAGTGCTGGGAGGGTTATACGGATTTGGTGGGAGGCGGGCGGGTTACAGGGAAAAGCGGCAAAAGGGGAATTCCCTTTCCTGAACCGAGAAAACGATGGAAAAAGTGACTGCTCGATCTCCTTCACGCCGCTCCGTGTCAAAACAGCCGAGCGCTGGCGTCATCTGTGCAAATATTTCAAGAGATTATGGTTTTGGAGCCTCGTGGGAAAGGCTGAAGCAGCGCAGCGAGGACAACCCGACTTAAACTCGCTTCAACAGAAAAGCCTTCCCCTTCTTAACTTCATCAGAGCATGAATGGGATCACAAAAGACAAAATATTCAAGGCACCTGCAAAACACAAACCTGCCAGGTGAGGCCTGACGACAAATGCCTTTGTTTGTTTGTCTGGTGTCATCGCAGCATTTTGGCAGCAACCCAGAAATTATTTTGAAACAAAGACTCTTTACATTCACGTCCCAAATAGCGAGGGAGGACCAGGCTTGCCGTGCCCAAGGACACAGCGCGCATGCATACCTGCTACACACCTTTGTTTCATACAGCGTGCTCAGTAGGACCACAGTTTGCCCCGTAAATCTGATTTGCATCTCAATGTTCCGCGTTGCGGAACGACATATTCCCCAAAAAAACCCAGAGAAGCCGCTGACGCAACACGTTCCAAGCATGTGACCAAACACTGTGGCCGGCCCCCTCTGGAAGCCACGCTTTGCTGTAACATTGTTTACGACTCTCAAACAACAGAATCTGAAATTAATTTAGAGCCTCTCCTCTTCCCACTGTAAACTGGCGCTGTGCAGCCAAACCACATGTTGTTATTGCTGCAGTGGCAGAGGGGGCTGCCCCAGCAGGCCTTAGTAGCACAGAACAGATTTGCTCTCTGTTTTTTTGCCAGGAATGTGGAATAGAGTTCTCTCTCTCTCTCTCGCTCTCTCTCGCTCTCTCTGGCTGTGTGTACTTGCTTAGCATGCACTTAAGTATGATTTATAAATCACACACTTGTGGTGTGGCAAAGGGAATACTCTGTTAAACCTGAGAGATCCGATTTGCATTTTGATCTCCTGTAAGACCGAGATGTTTTGTCACGATTATATGGTGCTTTGTTGTGGTAAGTGACAGTGGCTGTTGACTGCATTTTGGGTCTCTGGGTGTTTGTGTTTGAATTGTGCATCGGGGACCCACAATTACAAAGAGCTAAGATGGTTTTGCACCTTAACTGCTGTTAGCTGGATATCTCCAGACAGTTGGAGGGTCCATGAGGAGCGGAGGAGCTCCACTGCCTCTGGATGGCTGCCAACACTCTGACCTTGTAGCGGGCACAGCCGCTGTCACTCCCTCTTGAGTTATGTGAGAACCTGTTTTTATGATGCAGTTTTTTATTCTTTTTTTCAAACCACTGCTCCCCCATCTGACTATGGCTCACCAAGTGAGCACCTACCTGGCGGCTGCGACTCCACGAGAACAACGCCAACGCTTTTCTTTATAAGCGTAGTGGTTTCTGTGAAATTACTCCAATAATTTCCCTTCTTTCCCTAAAAAGCCTCACTCCCTGGTCTTGTGCCAGTGGAGACACCTTAACCCCACTCCCTCTACAAACCCTCTTGCCCCCCCCCTCAGCCCACGATCCCCACAGATGCTTTGATTCGGGGGGCCTGCTCCGACTGGGGGCCTCCGTCTCCAGGCTCATTAACAGGAATAGGAGGGGTTTTACTGGCCATGCGGCAGGCAGCCGGCATTTAAACCACCGGCAAGCTCCTCCATCGGCCTGCTGCATCTGAACAACACACCCTAAAGAGTTAAAACATCTTTCCGTCATTACTGCACTTATTGGGAGTAGGAAGTTTAGAAAGGTGTGGGCATTATTAGAGCTGAAGCGCTTGAAGATTGGTCTACACCTTGCCAGAAGGCACCACCCTTATCCATGTGGTACACAAGTAATATCTAATCCACATGTAGGATCGGGTGCATAACATTTTCGACGCCTGGGCCGTTACAATACCTGAGGTAGCTTTTGATGACTGATTTTGATACTGAGACAGATTTTAGTTAACCAGCCGTGTCTGTATGATGCAAATCCGAGTAACCGATCAGGAGAAACGATGATGCAGCAGCACAGTAGCCTGGATAGTGGAGGAGAAAGCTACAAGACTGTTTATTTGCACCTGCAGCTTCATTCCCTGCTGGTGTTGTAATGGCAAAAAATAAACTGGCCCGACATCTGTTGGCAATGTCAGTAGTCTGTTTTTATGCTTGTAATGACACATTAAACTCTGTGGTTGACTATCCCCTCCCTTCTTCACCCTATGTCCCGTTCCAGGGGAGCAGTGCCAGCAAAATCGTCTGAATGAGTGCACGCTTTGTTTTCTTTGTCTGTTTTGGGCCAAGATCTGGCCTTAGATGTGGTGGCATTCTATGATCGGATAATTCCTTCCACGTCCCCAGTTTAAGGTGTGTATGCACGTGTGTGTGTGTGTGTGTGCGCGCTTTACCGCCGCGCGCTTGGCAGAGCCCAGGGAGTGCAAACAGTGGCAGTGGGTGGCAGGGATCCTCGGTGGCCTCTCGCCCAGCTGGAGGAGAGCCATTTGCCCCGTGAGGGAGCACCCAGTCGCCCTGGCTCGGCCCGCTGCTCTTGCCAGTGGGAACTCCTCTTGGCTGAGGCCTGACGCCGTCGTAAGCGCTGACAATCACTGACACATCACTGGCTGAGGCCTCGCAGACACACAACATTACACAGGCCCTGAGTCAAAAGTGAGTCCGACATTGTAATGCAAAGAATGTTCATCCGTGGATATCGAAACGGGAAACTATTGACATAATTGAAATAAGAGCGTGTTTTTTTTGCTTGTTCTTTGCCTCGCTTTCATATTTCATTTTGAATCATTTTCACATACATCACTTTTTGTAGTAAAAAAAGTCGTTTTACAGATTTTTATTGTAATTTCTAGTGAAATACAATTGACTTTTGCACGCATGTTTGCTTCGGGGGTAAGGCTGTCGGGGTGTAAGTGTGCTTGCTGTGAGATAAAGATGTAGGTAACATTGCAGTTCCTAACTGTGCTGCCTTATCAGTGGCGGCCAGAGTGCCGTCAAATGCATTAATTAAAAAACACGTTCAGGCGTGTACTCCGCCAGCTGCAAGTCAGAAATCAGGGAGCATATTTCAGATGTTTTTCAAAAAGGTACGTCTGAAACCCAAACAATGCAGTATTTATTAACTGTGTGTGTGTGTGTGTGTGTGTGTGTGTGTGTGGAAGTTGAAAAGAAATTGGCGGTTAAAACCAGTTAAGCCTCGCTAGTATCACAACCAGGCTGTCTCTGAACTATGATCCGTGGGCCAACTTGTCTCTCTGGGGAGAGTGGGGAATTTCCCAGACCCCTAAACACCCCGCCATCTCTCTTTCCCCTCTGTCCCCCCCCCCCCCCCCCTCCAGACCAGTCGAGACGAGCAGGTTTGAACCCTCTCCCTGTGTTGCTGGCCTCCCATGCCCATTGCCACTCAAGCAGCAGGGGTCCAGTGCATTTGTCTCATAATTATCCGACTGGATGGGGGGGTTCTGAAGATGAAAGAGGCGAATCACAGAGCTCCTCTGTCAAAGGTCTGTCTGCCTGACTGGGGGGTTTTGGATCTATCTCCCTTGTCCTCTCTCTCTCTCTCGCGGCTTCCACCGCCCCCCCCACCACCTCGACTCCATCACACACACACACAGTCTTACTTTTCCTCAAGAGCTGCCTCCACAGAGCATAATCGCCGACAGTGAACGCTCGTGCACAGCCCCCCCCCACCCCTCCTCTACCAGCCACCCCGCTGATTCATTCACAACTACAAAACTGCAGAAATACCCCCCACCCTCACATCCTGAAAGACTTCAGACTCTCTTCTTTTTTTTTTCAACCCCCCCCCTCACATGCTCCGCCCACCAACCCATCGGCTAGCCGCCCACCTCACCCGCTTGCCCTCCCCCCCCCCCCCCTCACCCACCTCCTCTTTTCTCCTCTCCACCCTCCCCACCACCACCTTTCTCCTTCTTCTCCTCTTAACTACTGGCTAGGAGTTAATGGACTGTTTTGGCTAGTCTCCAGACGGTGAGTGTCACCTCATTAGCCTATACCGGCTCGCTCCCAGACTGCTCCTTGTGTGTGTGTGTGTGTGTGCGTGTTTGTGTGTGTGTGTGTGCAGGAGGAGGACTACAACGACGGAATGTCATTGGTCTGTCTCCCCCCCCCAACCCTCCCACCACACACCCCCTTACCCTCTCCCTCTCCCCTTCCCACCACTAGAATGAATGAGAAAACATGCATGCATAATTAAATCTATAGTCTCGTCCTCACTCCACCCTCCCTTCCCTCCTTCCTCCACAGCCGTGCATTTAAAAAAAAAGCAGAAAAAAAAAAAAAAGCTCCTGCTTGGAAGTTTGCCACCGTGAAAAAAAAAAAAAAAAAGCGGTGTCTTCGAAACCAGAGAGATGTGGCCAACCTTCCACCCTCGTATGGACCTATTCTTTTTTTATCCCGGCCCGCCGAATGGCAGGGTGGCAACAGCGGGCGAATGTAAATGCCACCCGGTCCTGCCAGTCAATTACGCCGCAACAAAGCTAATTGTTTGTTTGGTGCATACCAAAAAGATGCCGAGGTTGGTCCATTGATGGGCCCATTGTTTCAACGCAGATGCGAAGTTCTTTTTTCTCACACGGCTAGACTTGACGCTGATTAAACGTGTGAATGATGAGACCCACGCTTTCGGAAGATTTATGCAACTGTTACATTTAAAGTGTAACTAGATTTAGGAATTATTTCAGTGAATCAAAAGATTCACTGATATATTCAATTAATCAATTAGTTGTTTGTCAGGAAATAGTCATAAAGGCCCATCACAACTCCCCAAAGCCCAGACGGAAGCCTTCAAATAGCTTGTTTTGTCACAGATTTCTAATATATTTAATTTGCAAAGATAAAAATTGAGAAACTGAATCCAGCCAGCGTTTGTAATTTTTGCACAGTTAATTGATTTCAAAAGATGATGTCAGGGAATCGGTTTTTTTTCCGTCGATCCAATAATTGATTAAAGAATGTTGCTATTCATACATGAACATATCTGCAACACTTCATGCAATGGATGGTTCCAGGTGTCGCAAAGGAGATTAAAAATTTTGGGCAACATGCTAAGGAACGGCTACATTGTGAGAAAAGGACGACCAGAGAGAGAGAGAGAGAGAGAGAGAGAGTGGGAGGAGGTGGACACGTTAAGCAGGGCGCAGTGTGCTGACTGGAGGCCAGCCTGCTCATTTTTCATGGGACAGATGAGCCACTGTGTCGCGTTGCTGTTGTGTAGTTTGCCTGCAGCTCGGCACGCCGACTGCATCGCACATGCACGGCACAGATCAGCTCGCCGCGGGATGCTGGGTGTGTGCCTCGGGCTGTGCATGCATGTGTGTCAGCCTCTGGGTTAAACGTGCGTGTGTGTGTGTGTGTGTGTCCACGTGTAGTACAACATTATAGAGCTAGCATTCGGAGCTCGCTTTTGATTTCCGCGTCTGTATGCGCGGTATATGCTTTCCGTGTAGAGGTGGGTAAACTTTATTTCTCAAATTAAAAGGTGGGGAAGTTGAATTTAGATGGGTTAACCCTCATCTGCATCCTTGGTTCTGTGGCTGTGTATCCCCTTTGTGCTCGCCAGGTTCTTCCTTCTCCTCTCCCGGGGCCGATGTGGCTAATGATCCGTCAGGGCATTCAGTCCCTTGTTCAAGGCCCACTCGCCACTGAATGCGCTCCCTCCCCGTCCACACTGTTTGGTGACCTCAATGAGGAGCCTGTTGTCCTGCCGGCTCGGTTAAAATGCTCTCCTCTTTTCACTGCCCGTGAGAGTTTACTGAGGAGAAGGCACAGAGACTTCGGCGGAGAGAAAGAGGGCCCGCTCTCTGCCGGCATTAGTATGCGCCGACTAGAAACAAACACACACTGATGATTCCACGCGCACACGCGCACATTCACGCCGAGGTGGCAATGCTCACATCGAGAGATGCACACGCACACAAGAGAGAGGTACGAGTGAGCCGGGTCACACACAGTCAACCGCACACACATACACTGTATGGCTCCTCATTGTTCTTGTCTGGGCTGGGATCCCACTTGATTCCATAAGTCTCAAAACCCTGACAGTCCTACTGTGTGTGTGTGTGTCTCTCCCCTTCTGCTCTATTGAACAAGTCTGTGGTGTCTGGCTCGGAGAAAAGAAGGCAAAATGTCATTGTTCTCGCAGACGTTTCAACTTTGCCCCTCTCACTTTCTATCTGCCTTTCTCTCGCTTTTCGTCTGAGAGTGTGTGTGTGTGTGTGTGTGTGTGTGTGTGTGTGTGTGTGTGTGTGTGTGTGTGTGTGTGTAACTCATCCTACTGTACCTGCATTCCCCCGTCAGTGGCAGTCATTCGATAGGGTAGCTATCCGGATTACCAGGTGCTCCTTTAAGCCAATAAGAAATACTTGCCTTGTTCCAATTATGAGATAATCATTACAGTGTCACACAGTGTCACACAGTGTATAGGCTCCATTTGGGAGAACACAGGGAGTCACAGTTTGTCAAAGGGAATACAATACTATGCATATCTGTCCGTGCAGAGGTATCACTGATAATAGTGTTACGCGTGGAAGAGGTTTGAAGAGAGGTACTCAAAAAGTGTTAAAGTTCAACACCCAGCCCGACCAAAGACAGACAAAATAGTTACAGCAGGAATTTGCACCACATTTCATTTTTTTTCTAGTTTTACTGCTTAGCTGCAGCTCATCTTTACCGCCGAGACAATGCCACCCCAAGATGGCGTCCCATTTGGCTGCAGCGCCTTGTCTTCCCTTCACCCTCGGCGCCAATATCACTTTCCTTTCGGCCAGGTCAGGTGCCAGCACTTTGCAGAACGCCATGCATGGGTCCGGGTGAGGGAGGGAGGGGGGGGGGGGCGGGCTGAGATGCCAGAATTTGGTGTGTGTGTGTGTGTGTGTGTGTGTGTGTGCAGGGAGGGGTCGGCGGCGGCAGGGGGGCATCGCCAGTTGGCAGGCTGGCACACAATGCCTGGCACGATAAGATCCTCCCTCTTCTGCGGGCAGATTTCCTCGCCCATATCTTTTGTTTGGCTTGTTTGGGTTGCGGCTCATCCTGATAAAGGCTACTTTGTTTAGACAACAAAGCGTGAGGGAGGGAGAGAAGAGAGAGATAGAAAGACAAAGAGATAGAGAGAGAGAGAGAGAGAGAGAGGGGGCATTAAAAAAGGCGGCAAGGGGGCGGTGGGGGGAGAGTGCCACCACAGATGGAGACATAAAAGAGAGACGTAAGTGTTAAAAAATAGGAGATATGAGGGGAAAAAATTATCGAGAAATTTTAAGACACAGTGTGCACTTATCGCCGGATAAGATGATATCGTCACAGATACACACTGCATAGTAGATCTACGCCGAGGCGGGTATGAAAAGATACAATAGGGGAGGGATACTGTTGCAGGACACAGCGACGGCGATAGATAGTGAGGAGATCTGGAGAGGAGAGCAGGTTCTGCCGGCTGCTGGGAAGCCGGCCCGAGCGGCGTGAGGTCATCGGCTAAAGCTATGAGTGATAGAAACCAGGAGCAGAGGAGGACACGGGACAAAGTACACACACATTCCACACCGGCACATGTACAGTCATTTGCACACATTGTCAAGACTTGCATGACCCCGTGTGCAACACACACACACACACACACACACACACACAAACAAACGCACACACACCCACACAGACATATTTCGCAGTTCCAAGGAAGGACAAACCGGTCTCCTGCAGCAGGAAGGGAAAGAAAAGCAGGACGACACTGAGCAGAAAGTCTGCTCGGCCACATCAAATATTTACTCAGGAGCAGCTGTATTGTCGAAACATTACGCATCGGAGCTGCTCCGTAATTAGGTCGATATTTTCTGCCCCTCTCTCTGTTTCCCCAGTTCTCCCGGAGTTCCACCCCTCTCCACCTCTCCTCCACGCTCCCCCTCCCCTCCCCTCAGCCTCCCCAGGCTGCTGAAATGTGTCTTGGCTCGGGACCCATGCCTCTGGCAGCCAGAGTGCTATACATGTGCACAGAACCCCGCTCGGCATAAAATGGCTGCCAGACAGGCTTCTCCTCCTGAAATGTCGACAGCGGTATGCATCTGCAGGGTGTGCATGTCGCGCGTGCGCACTGTTTTTTCTTCTTCTTTTTTTTCCGGAGGATATATGTACGTGTCTGCAAGTGTTTGCGGGCTAGGAGCGTGCACCGCCACTGTAAAAAAAAAAATAATAAAAAAGAGAAAGTTTCCCAAACTATGTGGCTAATTTGATCCACACTGTGTGAGTGTGTGTGTGTGTGTGTGTGTGCGTGTGTGTTCCACAATTTAGTGGGAGAAGAATGGGTATAATGCCAAAAAAATGAGAGGGTGGGTTAGAAGAGAGTGTGTGTGAGTGTTTTAGTGATTATAAAATCCAGGCGAGTAACACACATGGGCGTGGAAGAACCCTCACAAGCACTGAGAAATGTTCTCGCAGAGCCAGATTTCTGTTGCCATTACCCCTAATTGCCCTAATCGTTACAGTGGTATGATAAGTATCCCACTGGACAAGAAGGTGTAAGAACTCGTGGACACGTCCCAAATACCCACAAGCCCTCTCTGCTACTTTTTTCCCTTGCATGTCTTGTTTTTTTTTTTGCTGAGTAACTGCAGATAATCTGATTCATATACGTGGTGCTGTTTTTTTCTTCTTTTCCTTCATGAACCAGTTTGTTTATTTAAACAAGTGGCAGGGACGGAGGGTGCCAAGAAATGTTGTTTTTGGAAAAGGGCCGCGTGTGTACGTGCGTGTTAATGTGTATGTGTGTGTGTGTGTGTGTGTGTGTGTGTGTGGTGTCTAGCCCTGTGATCGAGGCCTGCCAAGCTCCCAGGGCAAATCCCAGCCTCCTCGACCGCAACACTGTTTATTTACAGGTTACACTACTGTTTATTTGAAGACTATCGGATTGGCTGGGGTTCTGCACAGGACACCTTTTAGATACGGACACCAGGCCCTCAGGCTCCAAATATGCCACTTCTTTACTTTATTTCAGCCACTTTAATGTACTGCATATTATTTTTAAATCGCAGGCAATTTATATGCTTTTAAATCCAACCCCTTTGTAGTGCGGAATAATTTTTTATTTGAGGCTTTATTTAAATACCTGTTCAGGGACAAAAGTGATGAATGTAAAAGAAAAAAAAAAAGTGAAGTAAATATAAACAGCACACTTGCGGCCTGACAAATGTGCAAGCGCTGCTCTAAACAATGTCATAATCACCCTGAAAGAAGATGAAGGAGCATGAAGCTGCCCTTTTCGGGTCAAAGGTAGAATGTAATGCAATAGGGGAGGTGTTTCCAGCTCCGGTGCAGGGCTGGCAGATGCGCCATATGCTCGCATCCCACCTTGAGTCATCCAGGTGGTCTCTCCTGGTGCTACAGTGGGGCCTCATGCTGGAAGATGCTGCCTGGGATCTCTAATTGCCGCCACCATCTGCTCTTTTTGTCATGGTTGCCTGTTCCGCCCTCAAAGAAGAAGGGGGGAAAAAAAACAACAACAACCAAAAACACAGAACTCTGATCCGTTCTAACCTCTCCCGCCTCTCCACCGTCTTTGCTCCTTCTCTCCCCTTCGCCACCTTTTCAGCGTTTACCTCATCTCCACTCTCCGGTGCTCTTTTTTTCCTCTCCCCTGGCCTCGTTTCTCTCCCACTCAGCAGTTCTCGGGGCGCGAGCGTAGACTTGGCAGTCGTAACGAGACTGATGGATGACTCCGAGAGTGGCATGGGGTGGGGTGGGGGGGGGGAGAAGACAGGGAGACAAGGCCACTGAGCTCCCTGCAATCACTTTATGGACGTGTGCTGTGCCAAATCCACACAAACCTCCGTCCGCTCACAAAAGCTGCTTTGCACACTGTGTGTGTGTGTGTGTGTGTGTGTGTGTGTGTGTGTGTGTGTGTGTGGGGAGAAACTTAAGGGACTCGCTGCTTATTGGTGCAAGGCAAACTTTGCTGGGACCAGACGACAACTTGAACATGTTGTTCAAGAGTGTACAACTTGCAATGATATGGATTTTTATTATGGACACGATTAACTGAAAATAATTTTTGATAATTGATTATTTGATGAAGACATTTTTCGAAGATAAATGCAAATAGTTTTGTCACTCCAGCTTCTCAAATTTGAAGATTTGCAGCTTCTCTCTGTTTTATATATTTGATTATTTTTGCCGTTTTTGGAGTTTGACGGGCATATTTCATTACTTTCTGCAATGTTGTAGGAGATAATCCTTTGTTGCAGCCCTATCTGCTTTAAATATTAAAACTTTTTCTATGTGTGCACTTGACAGATTTGACAGAGATCCCTTATAAAAAATGTGGGATGGGAAGGCATAAGTCATCCATATGTTTTTAGAAAGCAGAGCGGAGGTGTATTGTGAGACTATAACTTCTACGTTACTTGTACGTTTTTAGGGCTAAGAGTACTGGAAAGAGGGGATTTTTTCTTTTCTTCTTAACGTATGGTCCTGTTCCCTCCCTACTTTGTCATTGTTGAGCTTCGGCCAAGAACATTCTGTTTTTGCAGCGCTGTTTAATAGTCAAATTTAGGAGAGGGGGGAACAAGAGAGAGAGGGAGAGAGACACAGAGAGAGAACAAGTAAGGGATAAATCTTTCAACTACTTTTCTTCTCTCTCTCTCTCTCTCCCACCCCACCTCTCCTTCCCTCTCTCCGTTGCCCCCGTAACACAGCTCATGAGAGCTGCGGCAGGAAAAAGGGGTGTTGTTGCAAGGCGAGGGTATCTGAGTTCACTGTCTCTAGCTTCTTGTCTCGGCTCTCTCGCGTTAAAGACGGAGAGGAGAATCTCCCTTCTGGTTCTCATTGGGCCCTCTCCGTCTCAGGGCGTGTGTGGGCTTTGGCCGGTTTGGGTCGTTATGGGGGTCCACTCAGACGCACGGCAGTAGTTCAGTGCTACTTTCAGTCAGTTTTTCCTCCCAACACGAAACATACAACTATGATGAATACAGTTAATTTTGATGTTGCACAGCTTTTGCAGTTGCGTGATATAAAATGAAAAAAAAAGGGCTCATTTGCCTGTCAGTCATCAACCAGGGCAGGAAGCTTCGAGGTAAAAGACGTCAGTCCAGGCCATCTCATTCCATCTCATACCAAAAGTCTGCGCGCTGTACCCGATGGAAAGAATTCCACTCATGTTTCCTCGTAATTTCCCCGCCCCTCCTGTCCTCTCTCTCCACGTTTTGTTCTGTGCTCGTACCTTGCACAGCAGGACCGAACACATTCTGCACCCCCCCCCCCCAACACTCCCTTAGCCCCTTTGAAAAATTACCCAGAGGTCTGCTGGTAAAAAAAACTTTTAGGCTATCCAGTGTCAGACAGAGAGCTCTTTTCTTCGGTCTGCCTTCCCATTAATGATAATGCTGTTCAAACAAAACGGTCTTGTTTAATGTACAGTGGGTATGCTCGCCTCGACTGCTAGATAAGGAAACACATTAATGCATCAGGAAGTCCTGAGTCCCCTGAAATGCACTTTGTCTTTTTGAGTGTCTTGACAGAAGTTGTTCCTTAATTTTAATTTGACCTCAGTGAGTTTGTGGCTGTTGAGAGACAAACTGTAAATCAGATTAAAGTTCTGATTCACTTATTTTTTTTAATTACAAGTTACAGGATACAGTCTCCTCACCCAGCCACCAGGTGACATTTGCTGGAAATAATCAATGCTGACAAGAAACCAGTGTTTCAGTAAGATCTCCTCCTGCTTTACTAAGCCCCCCCCTCCCCTCCCGTCTCTCTGTGTGTTTGCAGACTCGCGGCAGTCAGGAAGTCCCAGTAACAATGAGCCAGGCAAGAACCCTCTTCCAGGTATGTACAGTACCAGTCATCCTCCCTCCTCCCTCCTGTCATCGCTCTATTGTTCCTCTGCAGCTTGCCCTCTGTACACCGTCGCTTACCTAGTTTGAATAGTGTTGATCTGCCGTGAACTCAGTCAAAATAGCAAATCCCTTACTGTCAAAACCCCCCCCCCAAACAAAACTGTACTGTACTGCCTTAGGCTCATACCATGTAATACCTTTGAAACGACAACAGAAAATATATATAATTGGAAACATTACATTTGAATCGTCATCATCCTAGTGGCAACATCCAAAACGGCGTGAAACCAAAACTGGGGTGGGAGTGAAAACATTACAGCAGATTGCACCATCTGTCATGGTGAGCCAGCTGTAGGGAATATTCTCCATCAAGCGCTGCCGTTCCCTTGGACTGACCTGCGCTGTGTGTCGTCACAACATTGGAATGAAAATAGTTTGAGAAGTATAATTAGTTGTCTACCTCAAGAGCCGGTTCTGCCGATTCACGTGCCAAGGAAAACATGCTAGCGAGCCAATGACTCGAGCCTCGGAGGCCCCGGGGCAGTGGCATGGTCCCCTTGCGAAAGCCGTTGGCTCACTGGAGGCATGAGGCTTTGTAGGTGCCAACCGAGTCCGCCTGCCTATCTTTCTGGCACGGTACGGAGTGCCCTTGGCGTTGCATCAAAGCCGAGCTTGGGTCATTTGGGTGTCAATAACTTGTCTGGCTATTTTACGCGTTTGACCTATAGCCTCTGGTTAGTGTTGTTGCTGAGTCCTGGGCAGGTTCATACAGAACACTGCAAACAATATACATTATAATTAGTTGGTCAAAAAAATACTTTTTCCGGAAAATGGGAGAAAAACGATTTTGACGTAGAAAGAACTCTTGTTTTGCCTCCAAAGCGGATTCCAAAACTGCTGAGTTGCATTGGAAAGAGTAAATAATCATGGATATAAATACTGCAGTTAATGACTCTTTTAAGGTGGACGTTTCTTGGTGTGATACGTTGTCTTAGCGTAACGGTGTCAATATTGACAGTTATGAAGTTTCCCTTGTTGTATCTGATCGAATGGGCCGCGCCTGCGTCTCAGCGTGGGCTCATTCGTTGTGCTCTCTGCAGCAGAATGTCACTCCCTCCTCCCCACACACCTGTCCTGTCACTCTCAACTGCACCGTACACACAGACTTGCTGCTGTTTGTTTGAACACTTCAACTGAAAAAGTACAGCACAGTAACGGGAATTTTTTTGTTTTTTTTCACAATGCACTCAATAATCCACAGCTCAAATCTCATGGAAACTAAGACCCTTAGACTACAGGAAGACAAGCGTGAATACTTGATGTGGTATAAAACCGGATGAATTCTCCTTTTTTTTTACCATTTTTTAAATGGGTTGAAATCCCTGTGTGGTGATCTGTACCTGCGTATTTATCTAGTCTTTGAAGTAGTCCACTTGCTCGTGTGTGACCTTTGTGCTCTTTCTAAATACAACAAACCAAAAACGGCCGATCGTTTTTCAATCTTCATACAAAATGAAGCAGAATGATTGAGAAGAGTTGGAAGACCTATTGAACTCAATGCTGCTGTTGATTTCACATTCAAAGAACTTCATTATGTGTACTTTTCAATTGGTATGAAAATGTTTTAATGAATAACAAGCACGACTGTGATAATGACTTTCCGTATGTCCCTCCTTGTGTCCGCAGTCTACTTGGAAGACAGCTTCATCAAATCAGGAGTCTTCAGTGTTACAGAACTGGTGCGAGTGTCCAGAAGTAAGTAGCCGCCGTCATATTGTCATTTTGCACTCGTTAACTAACCTGCACACCCACACAGGTGTTTTCAGGTATTCCTTCACTCATCGCTGATTAGAACTCTGCTCACATTGATGATAAGCGGCGCTTCGCTGGGAATCACATCAGGACAAAGTCCATGCACTTACAGGAATGTTGAAGGTGTAAGTTTCCCTGTCCTAACAGGTGCAACCTAGTTAATATGAGAGTCAGGGAGAAGTCAATCAATCACAGTCCGTACACGCCCCCCACACAGCCCTAAGCAGAGGTCTAACCGGGTAGCTGCAAACACCTTTAGATCTGCCTTAGTGTTGCTCGAACGCAGACCGATGTATTTGCGTGTTTACATGTAAACAGAATCTGTAACTCGCAGCTTTTTCTACAAATCTCTGTGTATTTACTGAAATCCACAATACAACTGTAGTGTGGCAAATCCAGTTTGTCCGGTCCGTCTGTATGAGCCTGTGTGCATCTGTATAGACACGTCTGCCCTCCGCAAAGTCGTTAAAAACGGTTGTCCCTCCAGCAGTCCTCTGATAGCTGAAGGCGCCCCAAGGCGTCCTTTTCCTGTACTTTAGCTCTGGAACATGCCTGCGGTGCACAAAGACTCCAGTCACCCCCAGTAACCTGTGTTTAAGAGAAACATACCGGTGTCATGCTGTCTGTGTATGTACCAGTCTATTCCCATCTCATGTACGACTCAGAGTGGTGTGTAATTCCTGTTCAGTGCTGCAGTCTAAAGTAGGTTTAGAGTGGGTTTGAAATAAAGTCAGGTTCGTCTACAGAGAGTTATTTGGCAACTATTTTGATGATCACGATTGTGATTCTGAATACGACGACTTTGGTTCCGGGTTCTGGATTCTTTTTCACAATTATTTCACTTTATACACCAAATTATTAGAGGAAAAAACCTGTCTATGAATGCCTATACTATCCTAGAATCATATACCCTTGAACTTCCAACTATAAAAAATGATGCTTTTATTCCCTGCACACAAATTTAGTTTTGGTCATTCACATGTTACCGTATTGAGAGCAACAAATAGTGTTTAAAGCGGACCTTGGTTTCCGTTCACCTGGCGTGTCAAAGTGTTTCTCGTGTAGGAAACATGTCTCATACATCAAGCTCTGAGAGGCAGAACCCACTCATTTCGATGCTCTGAGACCGACTGTCCTTTGAAAGGCTGTGTTTTTGTTTCGTGTTTAATTTGCCCCCTGACCAGATGGCTGCTGCGCTGGCGTCTTTGCTCTCATGTGACCGAGCCCGGTTTCACTAAAGCCAACTGAAGTCGAGCTGGAATTTTAAAAAGGTCGACGGACACACAGGAATTGTCACTCACTCAGCCGGTCACTCCCTGGGAAGATATCTAAGCAGCCGCTCGTCCGTCATCGCGCCTCTCTCCCGACTCTCCGGGCCGCTGAGACATTCTTTGAAGTCCATCAAAGGGGGCTGCGGAGTTCAAGGCTGACTTGCAATCCAGCATTTCGACAGGGACACTCATTAATACAACGGGAGCCTCCACTGCAAGTGTAAAGACATTTTGTCAACAGAAAATGTGGACATGCACAGGCAGATGAAACATAAAATGTTCCCCTCGTACAGAAAAGACAAGGTACTCCGCTAAAAGAAGCACTGCGTGGCAACATGCAGCATCATTGTTTCATTTTTTATCGTCTTAAACGAGATGACAGGCAGGGCAGCCAAGTGCCAAGAAGAGAGACAGTAAAGAGAAACCAGCACAGACAGAAGTGGTTGGGGGTATCCTCATCCATGAATGAAAAGAAGAAAAAAACCCAAAACAATGGTCTTGTATTCGGCGTCCTCGGGCCGGATGCATTCCTCCACAGGCAGCTCGGTATGGGTAGCAGCGGGTAGGGGCCTTTGCCAGGGCTACAGTGGGCTGCCAGGGCGGAGGCTGGCGGAGGGATCGTGCCAGTGGTGAACCTCAGACCACAACAGACGGCGCCACACACTCCATCCTCTCATCGACTGCAAACCAACCAACCAACCGCTCGAGCCGCAGGCGGCCTCGCGGGCCACACGCTGGAGAGCGAGAGAGAGGCGTGTGGGAGACAGAGGAGAGGGAGAGAGAGTGACGATGGGTGGTGAACTCCTTTTGTTCTGTAAACACTGGCGCGGCCTCCCTTGAAACAATATCCCTCACCTTGACCGCAGTGAGAAAAACAACACCTTTCCCCACTGTAAATCACTATGTGAGGAAACTGCTGAGTGTTATACTGGACCGCAGAGAAGAGAAAAAATGTGGACGATTGCGAATTCGGTTTTCAAATTTACTTTACTTCCAGAGGCCGAGCTCATCTAACTTTTGATGCATCACAAATTAATCTATTTAACAACAAAAAGGCCTTCTTTTGGTGCTATTAGCTATACAACACTGTTGTATTACGGCTGTATATCTAAATATTCAGTGTGTCTTCTTAGTGCCACATATAAAACTTAGCTGCTGTAAACATTCTCGTGAAAATGTCCTTACCTGCAGCAACAAGCGCGTTGGGAAGCATTGACTTGTTAATCAAGAGTGCTCAGCAGATATGCCTGCGATGGTCAGACAGTTAACCTGTGAATGGGGAGCTCTTAATTTGATACGCAGGGCCTCCAAACACCAAGCGTCAATAACAGTCAGTCAAGCTATCGTGCAATTAATTGTGCGCCTCTAGATGCGAGTAGAGGGAAAGACGCAGCACTCAGTCTGACAACACTGCTGACACTGGACTCCCTCTTTGCAAGTGATTACAGAGTAACTGTCTCTCTTTTGTTTTCTCTGTGTCCTCTGCAGTGCCCATCACCCACGGTGCTGCGGTAAACTTCTCCATGGCCGACATGCCCAGCCAGCCCTACTATCATGACCTGAACTCCAGCGTGGGGCTGCACCGCTCGCTGTCCTCCCCTCCCGGCAGGTCAGTGGAAGTTACAGCAACGAAGCCCTTTTTTTGGGGGCAAAGTTGGGGGAGGAAAAGACTTTCTATTATAGAAAGTCACATTGTATATTATTATCAATACAAGAAGAAATATGGCTCCTAGTATTAATGCTAAGCTAAGCTAACCATCTCCTAGCACTAGCTTCATTTTTAGCACATAATGCCAAAAAAATGACTGGCTCTGCTAAACTATGAAATTGACCGTGTCCCACAGCAAAAGGCCCAAAACCGTCAACATGGAGGAGAACATGGACACCAGCCCGACAGGACCCGACTTCTACTCGTCACCCAGCTCGCCAGCCAGCAGTCGGGCCAACTGGCACGATAGAGAAGGAGGTGATTTTCCTGTTTTTATTTGACCATCTTTATCCACTTATGGGAGTTTTTTTTTTCATCAGGCTTTGGATGTACTTTGTCAGTAACACCCTCCAACGCATTCACACAGTTACACACACACGGGTTGCACAGAGTCGGGGAGCAGCCCTTGTGCGACTACAGTCTCTTGCACAGCTCGCCGCTGCGTGGCAGCATGTTGACAGGATTTAATGAGGGGTAGGAGAGCATTACCCGTTTCGCCTTCATCGCATGCAAATAGATTTTGATCAAAGCAAACACCTCACGTCCCTTTTGAACAGCTGAACTCCCTTTAACGCTCAGCCTTGTCATAAGCTACTGTACATCAATGCCGCCAGGCGTTTCATTGCGGACGAACTGCATCTGGTTTCTTTGCACATGAACCGGTTCAACCCTCTTAAAATACATACCATGACAGAGATAGCCCCAGGCATCGCCAGTCATATAAATGTTTGAACCCATTTGAACCGCTGTCTGAATGTAAATCTGCTCGCTCACACCTGTCGCTTGCACAAAGAAAACATTGGATCCCACACTGCAGAGAGTCTGAGAACAAACTGTTCCAGATGAAATTCACAACTTGCGTAACGGCACGCCGGTCATTTTTGATGGCTGATAAACTGAGGTTCTTACATTCATACAAGTGCAAAGTTGTGAGTGTTCAAATGTTGGGTGGATCATTTTACTTCATATGCAGAGAGCTGAAACACTTTGTGGGTGGCGTTTATAGAGAAATGCCTTCTTATAAACGTCATGTAGAGCTATTAGACCTGCAGGGCAAAACGTGTCGGATGACTTCTCATCAGGAAATCAGGCTGTACATCTTGGCTGAACTTGAGAGGAATCTCCCGTCGGTAGAGTTTTGATGATCATGTGCCAACTTTAAGGCACAGGGCTAGTTTGGAAGGGTATTAAGAAATAAAGCACACCTAATGAGCTCATACATAGGGCTTAATGGATCTGGAAAAAAAGAAGAAGAAAAAAAAAGAAAAGGGAGAGAGCCGCGTGTAGCGAGAAACAAGCTGTCCTTCGTGCTCGTTTCTGCGTGCGAGAGAGAAAGCGAGATCCTCGCGGGACAGCTTGCATGTCTCATTACGTTGTCTCCTGGTGCAGAGCAGAGCCCGTCACCCTTTTAATTAAGGCCTCACTGTCCCGTGTTTCCGGATCATTCTCACTCTCTGCTGACTTCTCTCTACACTCTGCTGCCCCGCACTACCTCTGGATTTTACCGGGTGGCAGGAAACGCTTTGTCGGACAAAGTGATTAGAAATAAAATGTCCCACCTTTTTTTTTTTCTCTTACTGTGGGTTTTAGTTTTAGTTTTAACTTTGTAAAACTCCTCGTTTTTTTCTTTCAATAGAATATATGTAGGAAGGCGGAGAGAGGAAAACACCAGCTGGCACAGGAGAGACACGGCACTGGTGGGATTCAAACTGCAGCCCAATGTGGCTACGGGAATATGTAGTCCTGTCCCTTTGCACAAGGCCTGAGAGTATTGCTCTGCGTCAACTTAGAAGCTTTGGGGCGAGGAGAAAGGGAAAGCAGTGGGTAGGAAAGTCTCCAAAGACAGCCATTATTCTGTCAGGGGAGAATAAATGAGAAGTGGGGTGATATTAAACCCATATGAGGCCTCTCAAGTGCCAAGCGGTCATTTCTCGCACATGGTTGTCGTTCGACAAAACCTCTCCGTGTCGAAGTAGAACTTGTTTCTCTCTTTTCTTTTATTAGGGAAAGTACTGCATGAATTAAGACTTTTTTTTGTATGTGAACGTACACATTCACAACTGGTCTAAGTGCAAAAAGAAAAAGAAAAAACCTCGGACTTTTTATTTAAACTATTTAAAGTGTAATTTCTGGTAATTAATTGTTTAGTTTAATTTCCCCAGGCGGTCCAGTCTGAAGCCTGAAGGATTTAATTAGCACAAGAGAGGAAAAGCTGAATACCTTCCCCACAGAACATATTTCCTATTTATACATGGAAACATTTCTCAGTGATCAATCTTCTCTTCGGTATTTCTCCGTCTGACACAAAAATGAAAGCACTTAAGCCTGTATCCTCTTGCAACCTCAGACTGGGAAATCCCCCTGAATTCCAGCCACCTTTGTCGCTCTCTTTCTCTGGAGAAGGGTAATTCTCACCCGTCACTCGGGTGGATCCTTCCATGTCCTCGGAGAGGAAAAGGGCGGTTAATACTATGGGAATGACCCAACAACAGGGTTTATGTAGCTTATTTTTTTTTTTTAAGGGGGGGGGAAGAGATGGATGATTTGAAAGTTATACACTCCAACAATCTGTGACGGACCAGAAAAGCACTTGATGAATGTTCATAGAAGAAGCAAGGAGCAGACATCGTCCGTTGCCTCTCACATCTATTTGTTATCACGTTCCCTTCAGACACCTCGTCTTAACACGGAAAATTGGAAAAAAATACGCACCGCCGTGACAGCAGAACATTGCTCATGACAATGTGGCGCAGCGATACTGTGCAACTTTAAGAGTTTGTGCGCATACTTTTAGTTTATAGAACGACACTCTTTTTTTTTTTAAACAAATTTCATGTCTTCTGCAGAGCCTTCAGGATTATTCATGGGGAATTACAGTACAGCTTGTCAGACACCGTGTAAGGCCGAGGCGAGCAGATGTTACAGTGTAATGTTCTATTTGAGATTACGTGAGGGTCTCGAAATTCCTAAATCCCATTTGAGCGACCGGCTGCTTTTGCAACTGTGCATCCGATCACTGGATTTAATTGTCTGCTCAGACTTGACAAAAGCCAAATTTTTCACAGGACTCATATTTCTTAGGGATGTCCAGTGATTTGTTATGATTCCAGAGATGATGAGTGATTTTGACCCTTTGCAGTGTCTCTATTATTTGCAAAATACATGTTCCATTTTGTCTACTGCATTCGCTAAAGACCCCTTGGTAATACTAATCCCACGCAGATCAAATTCTGCTTAATTTCAAACCGTAATTCATTTTTGGCACTTAATTCCTTTCATTCGTAGAGAAATGGAAGCATTAGTGGAAGCTGGAGGGAAAAAGGTTTTGATTCATTTTCAGCCTATTTATGCCAAAAATAAAAAAAAGTTGCAGTGTTTATTTCTGTGCACCGGTGATGCCATTTTATTTCACTTTTCCTGTAAAGAAATGTTAAACATGACACAGAAGCTGGACATATTGCTGCCATCTGGTCGTGTGCAAATATGCTGAAAGAACGGATCAAAGACTTTTAAGAGTCTAGATAATCAATAAGGCGTGTAGAAATGCCCTGACCTTGAGCACGCACTCATTTGTTTGTGTGTGTGTGTGTTTTTACCACTAGCAGATATGTCCTCTCCAACCATGAAGAAGCCAGAGAAGCCGCTGTTCAGCCCCACCTCCCCGCAGGACTCCTCACCACGACTCAGCACTTTCTCTCAGCCTCATCACCCAGGACTAACAGGTGTAGGACACAGTGGTGAGTTACTGCCGACTTTAACCACCAGCTCTCTCTTGTTAAATCTGCAGTCGTAATGGACTATTCCTTCATAAACACGGTCGAGAAAAAAAAAATCGATGTCGATGCTTCATTTACCCTCTCAGATCAATGATGATCGCTTTATCTTAACCCTCACAAACACTCAATCTTCCTCATCCTCTCAACTCCTCTGTCCGTCTCTCTTGCAGTTATATCGACGAGGAGCCCCCCTCCGCACTCGCCCCTGCAGTTCTCGGCCTCGGCTATCTTGCCCCCGGCGCCGTCGCCCTACTTCTCGCACACCACCATCCGCTACCCGCCCCACCTCAACCCGGCCGATACCCTCAAGAGCTACGTGCCGTCATACGACCCGTCCAGCCCGCAGAGCAGCCAGGTCAGTGATTTATTTTCGTCTTTTGAAGAAGCCAGTTTGTTGGCCAGACGTCGGGAGGCTGGTTTGGCAAGAGTTTCGTGGCCTCAAGTAGTCTTTTGTTATCTTGTTCGGCTCTATTCCCATCTGACCTAAGATAAATTACAGCATGCATTTGTCATTATTTCATTACTGCCTCTTTGGACTATTTGTAAGTAGAGAAACATCATCCTGTTTAGCTTGTTGTTGTTTTTTCTTTTATCTGGAACCTGCTCCTGGTCATTCATTATGTCATTAGAATGAACTGCTTTTTCTCAGCACTTTTTTTCCAGAAAATCTGAAAAGAAGAATCATTTTTACAAACCCCAAAATAAGACATCTTCAGCCCTTAAACTGACCACAGTAGATATTTATAATATTGGTCAGAAACCTATAATTACAGAAGCAAAGAGTTAACTTAATTAGATTAATTGACGGTGAATTAAATCATAGTTAAATCACTTTGCGGACCACTTTATGTGACAGAGAAGCATATGTTTTCTGTTTGATATAATGCTCATGGCAAAGGTTTTAGTGCGCTCTCTGCCTTATATTTGTAGTCGTGCTAAAAAAAAAAAAACAGCTCGACGTCAAGAAGTCAACCAAACTGTTGCAGTTGCAGTCACACGTGACGTACAAAACTGTATCAAGACATCGTAGTAAATCAAATAGCTTCGGGCTCTTATATATTCTGGGCATACACTGCAGCCAGTGTGTTGGAGAGAGAGCAGGCGTCTCTATAGATGAGAGAGCCGTGTGATTTTTATGTGAGTTTTATATCCCCGCTGTTCTCACTGTAAACAAAGGCCTCGTAGACGGCTCCATCTCCAGAGCAGGGAGCGGGCCAGAGGGGTATGGGGGGGGGGGGTGGGGGAGAGATTGTTACTCTAGAGAAAAACCGCGGGGAATGATAAAGGTTGTAAATATTTGCCGTTGCCGGGGCCCGACTCTTGTGCAGAATTAACTGGCCCTCTGCTGGGGTGCTGGAGAAAGGAGAGAGAGGGGGGGGGGGGGGGGGGGTTGGTGGCGGGCTAGTGAGGTAGGGGTCCGGTAGGGAAGAGAGAACGCTAGAAGACCAGTTGGGCGGGGGGGGGGGAGGCTCAGCAAATAACACAGCGCTTATAATCCCATGGCTGAGTGCCAGAATGTTTTTATGCTTGCTTTAACGCAGATTATATTACACTCTAATTAAACATTCTATTCACATGGAAGGGAACCCTGTGGACACATTTCTTTTCCAAAAAGGCCTGTTTGAGTTTTGAACTTGGGGCGGCCCTGAAATGAAACGCCCCAGACAGTCTCCAGCCGTCTGCAAAGAGTAGCTCCCACTAGCTTCCTTTAGTTCTTTCTCTATATATATAGTGTCGCTGCCTCGCTCTCTGTACTCGCGCATTCACGCCATTGTAACAGGTCCCTCCACAGCTCTCGCAGTCTTTTCATGCCCGAGTCCTCCTAAATTTCATTTATGAGCGCCATTAAAATCATTGTTTAAAATCATGTAGGAAATCCATCGTCGGTGACCGAGGATCCATTGTCGCTCGTGCCCCCCACCAGAGTTTTAGTAATAACTGTGACAATACGGCGACTGAAAGTACTTCAAATCTTTCCCTCAGATGGAGCATTAAGTGCAAGAGTGAGCGGTCTAGTCACCTTTTGTTGTTGATTTTGTGAGGACAAAACCGAGCAGTTAAGAGGAACTAACTGCCCCAGAAACAAGGCTAGGACATTCAGTTGCTTTAGTGCTAACCGTTTTGCAAAAGTGTTGTCTGTTACATGCTTGTATTGTTTTATTGAGATCGGCCCAACCGCACATTTACAAGCAAACAAGAGCTTGTAAACACAAGTGACTGGACACAGTTTGCCTGTCCTCCCATAGGCAGTTCTTTCTTCTGGAGCACCTTTTAGCAAAGCACCTGCTCAATTCACCATCCCTGTTTTAGTACGTTTTTTTTTTATTTAAGTTTCCACAACAAAAGCTGCTTAACCACAGAGATGGAGCAAGCCACTCCACACGTTTTGCATGAATAAATCATTCCATAAAATCAAGCGTTGAACAGTGTCTTGTTGTTGTCTGTACCCCCCGACTGCAGCCTAACAGCAGTCAGGTGGTCGGAAAGGTCCCGGGCCACTTCACCCCGGTTCTGGCTCCCTCCCCACACCACGGCGCTGTGCGACCCGTCTCGCTCTCCATGCCAGACACCAAGCCCATCACCACATCCACAGAAGGTGAGTCCGTAGCATCCTGTGCTGATAACCCATACCCATTACCTACTGCACACACCTTGAGTAAACACCTACGTCAAATGCAGCAAGGTGACTGGGCGTCAACATTTTTAAGTTGCTCTTTAACTATATGTGACATTCTAAAACATCTTAAGTGCAAAACGATCGCATGCTTGTCGAAAAAAATGTCCAAATGACTGAAGAAGTTGTGAACGTTGTGGGACTCCACATGCACGCCACTGGTGGTCGTTTGTAACGTTGACAAACGACTGATGGTAAGCCAACGTGGATGAAAGCAACAGCTCCGTGTGAATTCCTGAAATGCAAATTGTAATGCAAGCATGTATTTGTATTTTTGTGATGGCATGTTACCCAGGCTACTCAGCCCCTGGCACCCCGACGGCTAACCGTTTCGTAGGCCTGAGCCCAAGAGATCCAGCCTTCCTCCACCAGCAACAGGTGAGATCTCTCCCCCCCTCCAGAACTCACCTCACCGGCTCCTCTTATCCCTTCATTTTCTGTCCCCCATCTCCCCCGAACATCAGATGTGAAATCCCTGCCCTCTGCAAAAAAAAACTGTCGCACTCTGAATTTGATCCTCTAGGCGCTTCTAGATCAGATCAGAGCACTCATAGGCCGAGGTCAAGCACAGCATTCACTACTGGCATAAAACACGAACACGGTTTTCAGGATTGAGCCTTCACACACCTAAAAATTGGCAGGTTTTGGTGATAATCAAATTTATGTTTTGCTTTCAATTCGATGCAGTTCAGTTTTTGAAAGATCCTAAATGACCCACAATTTAATATTCCCAATTTTTAAAGAAATACACTTAAGCAGTGTAGAATTCACCTCTTGTCAGTAATTCATGCAGATGTATCTAAAAAAAAAAAAAACAGCTCTATTACATTTTCTCTTGAATCTGTAGTATTGATTATTATATAAAATATCATTTTGAGTGTGTGTGAGGGTTTAAAACCTACAGTCTGGCATAGAGAAAGGCATCGAATTCCTTCGGTTTCTTTCAAGTAAGTCAGGAAATCCATTGTCATCGTGTGGCCACTACTCAGAAGATGGATGGGACATGTGGGTGTCTTCGAGAGTGTAATGCGCTCAGCTCTGTTTCCTTCACACATTACTTTAGAAACACTCACATACACACATACCACATGTAATCAGCGCACTCATTTACGGCACACAAGCTGAATATTTAGCGTTGGCGTCACGCGGTTGCCCCAACAGCAGTCCTAGGGCAGATGTGGTCTCCCTGTGTGTGTGTGTGTGTGTGTGTGTGTCTGTGTGTGCGTACGTGAGAGTGTTTGCGAGTGCCTGCGAGGTTCGGAGTGTTGCGGTGTTGTCGGACGGGAGACAGTGCTCTCCCCCCACCCCGTCTTATTGAAAGCGCTGGTCTCAGGCCAAGGCTTTTCCAACCACAACTAATTGAATGCATCTGCACGCGGCTACATAACGATCGCTGGGTTTCTCCTCAGCTCGTTTTTTCATTTTTTTTTTTTATGTTTAGTGAAAATGACAAAGCTGGCCTCTGTTTCCTCACTCCTTTCTTTCTTTTTCGCTCTATGCCTTTCTTGCTCCCCATTTTATTTCCCTAAATTCAGAGTAGGCAAACGATATCGGTTGATATTTGGTAGCAGTCATGGGAGGATTTTATTCCACTCGGGAGGAGGAGGAGGAGGAGGAGGAGGAGAGGGAGGATTCACTTGGCTGATGTCGCGCAGTTTGTCTTCCACATTTTCTTGTAGCCTTGCTATTTCTTTCAGCGAGGCACAAAGTGACTACACACACAAGACAGCAGCAGTCTGATCAGAGCCGAGCGGCTGAATTTTGTCCAAAGCCTTGCCCCCAGAGGGCTAAATCAGCCAGATATATATATATATATACAGTATGATAATTCATTTAAAGAAATACAGTTTCTTTTTTCTTGATAATTTCTAATTAGCCAATTATCCTAAAACATACTTGTGTGATCCTGTTGCACTACCAAGACAAAACAGAAAGTATTTCAGGCCTAGCAAAGACAAACGTAACAAATCTTTGGACTTGCCCGGTAGGAAAGAGAGACAGTAGCTTAAAATGTAAAGAAGGATGCCATATCTATATGGAGATGAATAAGTGTTCTCGTCAGCTTAAGGAACTCTAAACAGTCTTCCAGTTGATTCATCGTGCTTCTGCTTGTCACGGTTGTTTTTGTTTTCCGTGGTTTGATTTAACGGCCTGGGGTCTGGCCCGGCGAAGCGGGGCCGACACCAGGGCCAAGTTTCTCAGGACTAAACACTTTCACCGAATACTCTGTCATTGTCCTCATCTGGCGGTGGGGATGTTTATTGTGTGGGATCCGTGAGGCTTACCGACACTTTTACGTGTTTAGTTGCAGCCGTTGGTCGCTGGGCTTGGTAGGAAAAAGGGAAGCAAGTCACACACACACACACATGGCGAGAGTTACGCTTTTTAAACGTGGTCTTTGTCTGTCTGTGTGGCGGACCGACAGAGGCCATGACTTGCACTGCATCAAGCTCTGCTGCTGTCAGAGCTTCTTTTTATTTTATTTAATTTTTTTGAAACAGAGGAAAAGCCGATTCATTTTAATTTAATTGGAACACTGGAATCATTGTTTGCTGTTTTAATTCCAAACTATGAATGATAATTATATTATTTAATTACTATAAAATAACTTATAATAGTCATCTAATAACTTGACTTTTTAGAGCAGTTTTAAAATATGGCACCACTAAAATAGAAGTCCCTGGACAAACACACACACACACACACACACACACACACACACACACACACACACACACACACACACACACACAGTAGGCTTCATAAATTTAAAAAAACAAAAAACAAAACCAAACAACACCACCACACGCTCCCACACCTGCTCCACGATTCCCAGGCAGCGAATGTGTGAAAACCCTCCATTCATCTCTCGCCTTGGTTAACCCCTCGAGGGAATGCCACCATCTAGCATTCCGCAGGGAGAGATCCGTGATCAGATGTCATTTGGTATTATCTAAGGAAGGATCCTAATCCACAATCTGCCCGCATCTGTTTGCTAACGTTCCCCGGCTCAGTCCCCCCCTTTTTCCCCGCTGCCCGTGCCACTCTGATGTGCCGGTGCCAGCGGACAGATGGCGAGCCCCTCGAGGAGCCGGTGGCACCGAGCGTCTGGCCCAACCCGCACATTCTCTCCAAGCTTTTGTCAGGCTGGAGAGTGCGAGAGAGCGGCGTGGGGGCTTAGTCTCCCAACCTTCCCTGAATACAGAGACGACACACTGGATGGAACAAGATGCATTGTTTCCTCCGAGAGTGTTATTTTAGCAGCTATTGATCAAATAAAACTAATATCAAACTGTAACATAATGAACCGTTAAAACATCCTTTAAAGGCCTAAAATTCTCTTTTTCCTTTCACACTACTTTGCATTTGTTCCGGAAAAAAAAACATAACCGAACCACAACACTGTATTTAAGTATGTCTTAAGTGGGAAACCATCATCGTCTCCGGATGTGTTCACCCAGGTGCTCGGAGGAGAAAGAACACATTTCTTGACCGCTGCAAATGGCTTTGAATATTCAGTGTATGCGCATATCTGATTAAATCCCTCTTAAGAGCCCCTGCAAAAAAAACGTCTGCCACTGCGCGCAGAGTGCTAACAGTGCAGTTTTATCCCGATGCATTACCAAATGAATGTGTTGACCACAGGGCAAGGTTAGGTTGGTATTGGCAGAGATAGCTCTCAGCTGGATTGCCGACACGTGCGCTTGCATAATGCATGCAAAGGAGACACCGTTTGTGTGTGGCTGTTTTTGTTGCAGTAATTTGTAATCTGTATGTACGGTTGGCATGTCTTAAAGAGGGGTGGTGGGGGGGGGGGGGTAGTGTGCGCGTGCATGTGTGTGTGAGTGTGTGTGTGTGTGTGTGTGTGTGTGTGTGTGTGAGTGTGTGAGTGTGCTGTTTAAGTTCAGTGTAATTTTGACCCCTAATCAATACAAACAGTTTAGCTAATGAAAAAAGTCTGCATGCTTGAGGGCATGCGTACTCCTTCCTGAATCCAAAAGTGCACTTACAGTGGAGCAATGATAATCGACAGGGTGCATGCATCCAGTGGATTGCATGGCTTCATTTGCTAACCATCTTACAAATGCAGTAACCCCCTCACGGATGAACTACCAATATGATGCCACTCACTTGTGACTAACTAACTCAGTTTTTTGTTTTTTACTTCCAGGTTAGCTGTCACCACTAACTGTGATTGCATGCTTTTCCTTTCTGTCTGTTTTATCCATAGCTTTGATTTCACTGTTATTTTCCCCAGTAAATATTGAATTCCACTATTTTTACATTGTCAGTAACAGCTAGGACTCATTTTTTTTTTAAATAATTGCTGCTCCTTGCTCTAGGCTGTTCTGCATGCATTTGTGTATACAGTGTTGAGTTGTAGTGTGATCTGAAGTGGAAGTTGTCTTGGCCCAGTGAACTGACTGCTAGGTTTCAATTGACAGCTGAGGAAGTGTGACTGGAGCGTGACTCAAAACGGCAGGCATTATGGCCCCAGTGCCACTGACGACACTTTGGGGATTACTTGGCAAAGGTAACCTTTTCATTCTCTTTCATGTCGTCTCTCTGTCTCTCTTACACCACACGAACACACACACACACACACACACACACACACACACACACACAAACTTCCATCGATAACAGCATATAATGAAAGCTTTTCTCAATTTTAGAAATGCACATATAAATTCACATAAAAATCTAATTTGTATGATCTGTGGCTGTGTTACGACTAAAGTGGTATTATTATCCCAGTAATTTATCATTTATTGCTTTTTTTTTACTTTTTATTGTATTTTTCTCTTATTTTAGGGTTAGTTTGTCTCTATTCTGCGGCATCATTTACCAGTTTCCCCCAGAATAATATATATTTAAGAGATTGCTGTGAATGTGTTTTATTCCAAATTTGATCCAAGTTTTGAAACAAAGCTTTCCTCTTGGATTCACACCCAACCAATCTCGTTTCATAACACAAACTTTTGATGAAAAGAACAAATAAAGTGCCACCATGTAGAATAACTGAAGTCATTTCAGGTCAGCTTTTTACTATGTACACTTTAACAAGATTAGCTTTGTTTGACTGTCTGCTAAAGTCATGCTTTACTCTCGGTACCTTAAAGTTACAGAAAGTCCCCCCTGCCCCCCCCCCCCCCTTGCCTCCATACTGTATCTCTCCCTCTCTGGGGGAAAAACCTGAACCATTTCACCATGGCAGGGCGAGCAAACTGAGCTTAGCTTTTTCCTGTTACGTCTCCCTTTTCCCCTTTTCCATGTAGGTGTAGATCATCTGTGTGAGTGAGAGAGAGTGTGTGTGCGTGTGTGTGTGTGTGTGTGTGTGTGCAGTGTGTGCCCGCTGAAGTTACAAACTCTTTTACAAACACACATGCACACAGCAGAACCCCCTTCAACAGGCCTCCTAATAGACCAGCGGAGGTAGCAGAGAAAATGTCCCCTGCAGCAGCAGCAGCAGCGAGGTCTCTTCTTACTTTACTCGCACAGCAGCTCACTCCTCATTTCGACATGCAAGTGTACAGTAATGAGCACAGATAAAATAGATCCCAACTGAATTTAGTTAATTTTGTTACAAAGACGGGATGGTAATTCCATTCTATTTTTCTTTTTCCCTCTATGATGGATTATTCACGTAAAACCATTCAACATATAGATGGAATCAGTCGGATTTCTCTTTTATCTCGCTTGCCCTTTAAACGGAGCGCTCCGCTGTGCCTCTTCAGTACTAGCCCCCAAATTAAAACGCTGCCAGACTCGCATGTTGCCATTGTGCAGGAAATGGGTCAGCAATCCATTAAGATGCCATTAGATAATCTAATTTAGGGAGCTAATCCTTAAACGAAGCACGCTGGATGCCGGGGCTGTGCTTGCAGGGAGTAGAATTAGTGAGATTTGGGAGCTTGGACAAGGCAAGGGGAGGCCATCTTGAAGGTTACCTAAGGAAATACGGCAATCGAGGTCAGATTGTTCTTATCCAGAGCTGCAACATAAAGCAACAACTCGGATGGAGACAAAATATATCGAAATAGTAGCATTTTAAAGCAAATTTTTACCATCTAGGCAGGCAGAGATTACAGCGAAAAGGGAGCTGCTTGACAAATTGGAACAACAACACCCAGAATTCCTGTGAAGTGGCACCAAAGAATGCACTTTCAACACGGCCTGTGTGTGATTGCATCATATGAAATAACTTAAAAGGCACAAGAAGCAAAAAATATCAATCATTGAAAGATCTGGCTTTCTTTGGATGGAGCCCTCACTTGCTGCATTTTGAGACAGAGTTTGTAGTCAAAGTTCAGTCACGCTAAAAAAAAAAAGGCAAATCTGCAAGTCTCAATTAATAGCGACGGGAGGATTCCAGCCCCCTACTTTGTGAAGCTGCCCAGCGCAGCTTTAGGTTATGGGATGCAGATACGGACTGACAGCCATCGATTTTAACAAGATTAAAACCGATCTGCCGGTTTAGCACGCACAAAGGCCCGCGAGTCCGCTTTTGTAGCTGTGTGGTCCCCCTAATGTTAGCCATTACCTGAGAGGAGTCTCCTAAGGACAGGGATGGAAGAAGTGAGGGAGGAAGATAGAAAGAAAGAAAGAAAGAAAGCAAAACGTGTAAGAGAGAAAGCTGCAGCCCCTTGGCCACTCTGTGCGCTCTTTGTTCAGCAAGGTAGGAAAAACTTAATCCCCCCTTTCCTGTCGGATGATTTTTGGCAGGGCGAAAGAGAGAAGGAGGAGGGAAGAAAGCAGGAGAGAGAGAGAGAGGAGAGCATGAGGACGGGCTGGACAGGGGGAAAAAACTGCTAGAGGGGATTAGCCTTGAGGTTGTTTTTAACTCTTTGCGCACTCCCAACCCAATCTGAAACTTGAGCGATGTTTGTTGTTATTTTTGAATACATCGTCTCTTCTCGTTCTTTCTTTCTTTGACTGGAGAGACTGACTCTTTTAGGCCACGAGGTGAATTGAATTTGCACTTCCATTGTTTCAAGTAAAAAGAGCAGTGACTAGTGATTTGTATAAAATGCAGACTGGTTGATCAGTGGCTTTCATGAACGCAGACAGTGTTGTCCTGTGATGATGGTTCACAAAGAAGCAGCATCTTCAGACTCAAGCCTTTTGGTTTTTTGTTACTTTTGAAAACGACTCTCCTCCTTGTCATCCATCTTCTCCCCAAACATTTCTTTTTTTCCCACCTCATTTTTCCCCGCTGTCTTCGTCCCACCGCCATCCTTCTTTCCCTTCTCTTCTACTTCCTGCCTCGATCCGCCCAGGACTTTATCCACTGCCGTTGCTGCACTTTAGCGTGTCGATAAAAAAAAAAAGTTAGGTACCGGGGCGAATATGGTCGAAAATGTGCGACACAGGTACTCTCAGACTTAGCGGGGGTGACGTGAGAGGTGGGGTGGGTGTCAGATGAGTGCACACTGGGGGCCTAAGGGGGAGAAGGGGGTGGGGGTGGTGGGCTAATTATCTGACATCTACGTAGAGCAGCACCCCACGGGAACAACATGCTGTTTGTTCCCGCTCGCGTTTTCAGTTAGCACCGTTGCTCCCCAGGAACAATCACTGTGTTGTTTTGCCATTAGCGTGAGATGAATAGGGATGGGACAGCTTTGTGTGGGGACCCCCAACCCCCCCCACCCCACCCCACCCCTCCTCCTCCTCCACCACCACCAATAGCACTCTCCCCCTCGTGCTTTTCTATACTGCCATCAATGCAGAGAGGAGGGCCTGCGTCACGGCCCTCTCACATGATGTCCTTCACTGGGAATCAAGTGGAATCACCTCAGCTTAAATTAATGAGCTATGTGCTGCCATTTTTCTTTTTGTTCGCCCATCTTCTGTCTGAACAAAACAAAAGTAAGACCTTGAGCCTTGATGACTGTCAGCAGAGCAGTGATGCTGTTTGTTAGCGAAGCAGTGTTCAGGATAACTGACAGAAAGAATCTGATTTTGACTAAACTGCACAAACAAGTTAATGGCATGTGACTAATCTCTCCGTCTCTCTCTGTGTCTTTTCCTTCTCTCTCTCTTTGCCTCTCTCTCTCTCTCTCTCTCTCTCCGCAGTCCTGGTACCTGGGCGAGCTTAGTTCCATTCCAAGTGTCGAACGGGACTCCGATTCTGCCAACAAATGTCCACCAGAACTACAGCATAAACATCATTGGTGAGCCCCTGGTCCCCGCTGAGACAGGGAACTGAACACACGGAGGCCGGATGACCCCCCCCCCACTCCTCCCCCCCCCGGATGAATGCGTTGACGGGGGTGTTGGCGGTGCCCAGTTAGCACTAAAGGTGTCCGCAGCCATGGATGAAACCAGCAAGCAGCACGAGCTGCACAATCGTCCCCCTCCCAGTCTCGTCCCTTCCATGACCCCCACCCCCCCACCTTCCCGTTCCATTTCCCATTAAGGACACTGGCCGCGAAGTGAAGAAGAGGGTCGGTTCGGAGGAAAGAGAAAAAAAAAGCAAAAGCTTCAGGTCTGCTGTCTCCTCGCCCTGCCCAGCCCACACATCCACCACCCACCAGTCAGTTGTTGTGTTTGCAGAACTTTTCAATCCATTCAAATACTGTGATGTATAGATGCCTTAATGTTTTATTGCATGACACTCTAGTCTCTTAGCGGCAATTCCTACTATTTTTCCATGTTGAGGGAAGTTGTACAATCTTGATTCGCATACACACACACACACACACACACACACAAGTGAAGAGGTCTGCGTATCGACACCTTCTGCCTGGTGGATGGCTCCGAGACTCTAAGCTCTCCGATCAGACCTCTTGAAAAGAGGCTTTCCCTCGTCAAACGATTCACTGTGTACACCATAGGAACAAAAAAAAAATTGTGAATTCAGAGTGTTTCTTTTGATTTTGATTTCAGTTTACTGTGATACGACTCTTTGTTCAGAAAAAAAAAATGTGTTGACTTTGTTTATTCTTAACTACTACTTACTTCAAGAATTAACGTAAATACTTACGGAAAGAGTTGAGAACTCTTGATGCGGTTTTCAAAAAACACTAAACGTTTGGCTTGAGATTGGACCCCTCATTAAAGAATTTGCAACTCCTTTACAAAAGGATTTAAAAAGACGGAGAATAAGAAAATCTCGATAGAGGCACGTGCAATTGAATTTTTGAAGGGAAGCTATCAGTCTGTCAGCCCTGAGACTCTAAAGGATGGGGGATAAATATTAAATGGTTTTATGGGTAAAATGTTGAAGAAAACATTTGAATTTGATTTCAGTCACATATCCGTCTTCTCACATGAGAACAACACCAAGCGTGGAAGGCAGTTGAAGGCAAGCACTAAGCTACCTGTTCAGCGCTGAGCAAAACCAGCACTTCTTTTGAGCCCTTCCCATCATTATGGGGAGTTTTTTTTAATTTATTTTAGGTAAAAAAAAAATAACCGAACATAAGTAAAGAAATGAGACACACATAGTGTATAAAAATGGCATTTCATGTTTTTTTTATTTTTAAATGTTCACGATAAGATCAAGAGCATAATGCATTTGGCCATCAGCTTCTAAAGCTTGTGTTTACAAAAAAAATATAAGGAATGCAAAGTGTTTATCCATGGAAATGTACAATTCATGCAAATGTACAGTAGGCTTTCTGTGTAAAGCTACAGTTTGTGCAAGGTTAATAACTCTGCAGTGGAAGAGGTTGAAAACTGAAATTATGAATCCAGGTGGTGGCAAATCCCTGAAATCTAGAATTGTGCACGGCATGTTCACAGCCATTGCCTCTCCAGTCCAGACGTATTTATACAAGGAAAATCTCTCCAATACTCTTAATTTGCACGATGACATATAGTCCACATTACGTGCCTTGCCTTTGAATATAGAGACATCACTACACTTGTTTTTGCTGCATTTATCATTATAGAAAGAAATTAACAATTTTATGATAAGAATTGTTTTGTACTCTGAATGAAATTGTTGATTTTTAACTTTATGTACTACTCTATCTCACAGTTACATTGCATATCAAGGCTGTGTGTAGTTGCCGTTCTAAAGTTTGTAATCAACCAGCGTTTTTTGTTTTTTTTCTTTCAGTATTTTGGTGGTTTTTCTAATAACCTGTCATCTTTTGTTTTCCTTGTTTTTCAATGCTCATTTTGTTCATCTTCCAATTACTATTGTGGAGGGTGGAATTCAGAATTATGAAAATTATGCAATACCAAGTTTTGCCTATGTAGGTAGTGCTTATAGATGCGTCAATTATTAGAGGCTAGTTTGGAGATAGACAATATTGTAATGCATTTATTTTGTTGATATCGTTGTTTGTCGTTGTTGTTGTTGATGATGTTGTTGTTGTTGTGGGTGTTTTCCTTTTTTATTGACCAAAGTGGGGACTGCTTTCTATGCAGTGTATGACAAGGTCTTTTATTTTTTATTTCTTTAGCATATAGGCCTACCGAATGACGGTGAGACATGTCCCAGTGTATTTTTGAATTCGGGAGTTTTAGGGGGAGGGGCGGTATTTTTTCTAGAAGTGAAAATGCACCCTTGGTCTTTCTACGGCTGCAAAGTCACTGATTGGTCTACTGTGACTCTTACTTTCAACTTTCCACCTGGGGTGCTAGCATGTGACCTTGAAGGAGCTCATTTTTTTCCACAGGAGAGACGGCTTGACTTGAGTATGACAATCATTTTAAGAAATCATTTTGCGTAGAATCCCACCCCTCTCGTAAATCCCTTGAAAGCCGCAACTGACGACAATTACTGTTGCATCGAATACTACGGCGTACTATTCTAAGCGTCACCGAATGCAATTCCCAAGTAGATGCCTTAAACACATCAGTGAAGTGGCCTGTGACCTGCGCAACAATCACACACCGACTAATGCTAGTGAGACCTGTCCAAATCAGTTCCAGACAGGCTCAAGCAAGCCTTTAGAAAGTATTTTATAAGGAGTAGATTTGTATAAATGTATATACGATGTGCACATATGTCAATTCCTGAGACACTTCCCCAGCAGAAAGCCCAGTAGAGTATGTTGAAGTAAATATTAGCGTGGTGTTGTCCAGTGGCCCAGTAGAAGCTTAAATAGAATTCACTAGAAGAAAAAAACAGCACTTAACTAGCACATAGGCAATCGTCTTCTTCCCCCGTTCAGTGTTTTGAACCTAGTCTTAAACTAAATCTCTCAGGCGTATTACAGGGCATTATTTATATAATCATTATCTTACCATTTTTAATGTAAAGAAAACATAAATACGACTTTTCTCACAGTGAGAGCAGCGCCTCCGATGCTGCTATGACACCTTTTGCACTCTTTCCCCACAATCGTGAAAGAAATGTTCCCCTCAGAGAGACGGTAGTGTACCGGGAGCTCTCCAGCTGTAGTTAGCGGAGGGCTAAGAAGCGGAAAACATTTTTTAAAATAATCCTCAAGTCAAGCTCTGTCTCTCCGTCTTCACCCAGATATCTTATGCAGACAAACAAATTGAAAAAGTCACCCCGTTCTATGTGCACTGTTCTGTCTTCTTTTGTTGTTTTATTCTTTTATTTTAGTTCTTTTAAAAAGAAAAACTACAAGTGCTTTGCAGCCTTTGGCCATTGGAGACCCCACTGACGTGCATTGTCCCCAAGTGTGTTTGTGAGTGAGTGTGTGTGTGTGTGTGTGTGTGTGTGTGTGTGTGTGTGTGTGTGTGTGTGTGTGTGTGTGTGTGTGTGTGTGTGTGTGTGTGTGTGTGTGTGAGTGAGTGAGTGAGTGAGTGATAAATGTGTCAGGGTCACTGTGCTGTTGGTGTTTATTTGAATAGGAGATTGTACATAAAGGTAAATATCCTGATTGCGTCAATAGCAGTAGTCTGTGGGCTTGAACTCTGCTTTGGTAGCGTGAGCGTTCGTGTGCATGCGCGCGTGTGTGCGTGTGACTTTGTGAGCTGGATGTGTGATCGAGTGCCTCTGACACAACACAATGAGAGAAGATGAGGGTCTTTCTATTGAAAAAAAAAAAAAAAAGCCTGCCGTGGGACAGGAGTTTGTACACTGTAAACTTTCTCGAGAGTTCTCCTCTTAAGCCCTTATTTGTAAATCTTCAATTCTGGGGAAAAATAAGTCAATTCCATTTTAGGAAAAAAAAAGAAAAAAAAAAAGCAAATTTAATTTGGGTTTTTGTTTTGGAGGCTGGATTTGAGTTAGAACTCTCCAGGTTTTCCCAATTAGTAGAGTCTAAAGTGTTTTCATCAGTTGTATTCCTGTATGTAAAGTAAAAAGGGGGGAAATATTCTATACAGACATAAATATTAAAAAACAACAATGAAGGCTTTTTTTTATTATATCTTATTATTATTTCTGATCTTGGTTAGTGCTTAGATATTTCCATTTGGGAAACACTTCATGAATATTTGAATTGTTGTTCTTTCCTTAGCGTGGCCATAGCAAGTGTGATGTGATTTAACTCATTTTTTTGGGTGTGAATTCTTGTCCAACAAGATCTTGGTGTGAGTGTGTTTCTTGTAGCAGCTGGGGGTGTATTCACTTAACCAGTAGAAAAGGCCCCAGATTGCACCTGACCTAAAGCGAGAAGCAGGGTAAAATCCGTAGTGACAAACTTCCTCGATTAATCTATGAGATGGTTTCTTTTTTTGTTTCTTTTCAGAGGAAATGTTGCAAGACGACATAGATCGGATTCGGGCGGCCAATTTTGAGCTGTCTACTTTGCTCATATGCAGACGACTCTCTTAAATATCTCTTTAAAATTCAGTAAGAACATCTAGGCATTGCTCATTTTGCACATTCCACATGCTGTCAATGCCTGATGCGATTTGGGAAACACTTCATTCACACTACAAACAAACATTACTTTAACTGCAGGTGCTTCAGAATAGGGTACTGTACCTTCCAGTTGATAATAGCTAGTGTATTTGCGCATTGGTTACGTTTTTCTATTGCTACGCAGGGTGTGATCGTAGTCTGTCAAAACGCTCTTGTAACTTTGCAAAATTTTGAATCAGTGTTCCACCCGCCAGAAAGAGCCGTATTTAAGTCAGATTTGACACTTGCAGCAACCTTATTTTAGAAAGTATTATGTCGTTGATCACTACGATCATCGAGAAACAGGACAACTTTATGGCACTCACGCAATATGTGCGATTTTCCTTTTATCAGAATGTCACGCACTCTGTGGGGACTGAGAGGGCGAATACATGCAGACTTAGAGGAAAAGATTAGAACTTAATTTTCATCCTACATGAGCAATACACACCTTCCATACGTTGGCTGGCTGCTAGTCACTTGGCATCAGGTTATTATAAAACATAAAAACCAGCATTTTTACAGGATGTAATATTCACCAAAAGAAGACAAAAAGATAGCAATGCAGTGCCTGTTCAAGCTGTCCCAAGTGTCTATTGTATATAATTGTAAAATGTGATAGACTTACTTTCATATGTGACAAGAAAAACACCATCACACAGAACCGAATGTTGCAAACTCATTTAGAAATATGCTCTTTATTACTTTTTTGATATCTTTTTTTTGTTGCGATTTATTAATTATCTCAGCACACAATGCCCACATCAAGCTTGTTAAAAATTTGAGAGGAAATGTTAATTCTTCTTTTTTCTTTTTCTCCTTTTTTTCTTTTGGGGAGGGGCAGTGGGGATCAGTGCTACAATAAGAGCAGTGAAAGGATGAACTCATGTCTTTTCTTAAGATTACTCATCGGTTTTCTCTGCACGGCTGGTTTATTTTTGGGTCTTGTGGCACTTTTACGTCCCTCTGCGCACACATTTCGATTTCATGAATCATGGTGGAATTATATATAACAAACAACAACAACAACACCAACAAAACAACATGTAAACAGTCTCCAGTAGTGATCGTAGTTACACTGCAAGTGTGTGCAAAGGTCTATGTATGTATCTGAATGTACGTTTTAGAGGACTTTTTGGAAACCTTTTTTGTTTTTTATCTTTTCATTGACAGTTTAGGAGCCACAGGTGTCCATTGTGAACTGTATAGCGAAGGCCTTGATATCCCTTTTTTTATTGATTTTAGAAATGCCGAGCATTAGGCGATGCCTTCAAGCTGGTTACATTTGGTGCAGGGGCTAAAATTGCCACAAGATTAAAATCAGTGTAAATAAAGGCTCAACTTTTTGTGATTGTTACTGTTATATCCAGCCTATACTGCTAGCAGCTGTTTTTACTGCAGTCAATTACTGGAAGTGGATATATTTCCTATGCAAAACTGTTTAAACAATAAAATGAGCTATGCTACAAAAATGACTTTTCTGCCGTGGCTCTTTCTTGTGTTTGTTTTGTTATATGTGACTTTGAATGATTGCAATTTGAGGCCTAAATATAAAAGTTCCTGTTAGAGGTCTGGCATCAGATTCAATCTATGTGAGATGTTCAGTTAAACTGTCACATTTCTGTGTTCAAGCCAGTTGGCTGAAAGTTGTGGGGAAATCTAAAAATCATTGAATTGCTGGAGTGGAGAGTAGGTCTGTTGCCCAATCCCAGGTTCATTCCTCCCATGTGAAATGTATCTTAGAATGAATACATCAAAATAAAAAGGCCGAATCACAAAGGTTTTGATATTTAACGCTGCGCTCTGCGGAAGCTTGTTGGAAGAAAGTTGATTTGGCGATATCCTGCCGTAACGTCATCTCATTTTTATTAATTTAATAAGTGGAATTCTGTGGTACTCGGGTCCATCTGAAGCCACAGAGCTGCCACCTGTGCTGTCAAATACATGTTTACTTAGCAGCTCTTTCTTCAAAATAGAGTCTGGTTATAAAATATTCACATCGTTGAATGTTTCCCATGAATATATTATTTTGAGATTTTTTCTTCCAAGTTAAGAGAAGAGGGTTACAATAATAAGGCTTACGAGGGTCTTGCCTTTTTCTTTTTAGATTCAACCCAGTTATTTCCGTACAGTGCCTAAAACAGATGAGAGGAACTGACTATTCGTTTAATATGAGAGTGATAACTGGCTATAACGTTCAGGATCACCTAACTCAGGAAAGTCTCCGAGAGAGAAAAACAAGGTGAGTAATTGCTGCAGAGGTGGAACGAGGACAGTGCCAAATCAGGAAAGACGAAACTTGACTTTAAGTATTAAACTAATTGGATTTCGTTGATTCTCAGAAGTGTGTCTGTGACAGTTTTCCCTGAAAGTAAACATTGGATTTCATGTCCTGGAGCGATCCCATGACCCAACATACCCGTGCTCCACCGTGGTATTACTCCAGCTAATCTACTGTAATACCTCGATCCCTGAGGACAGACTACAGTGTTTTGGACCACAGCGGTCTGCTGGGGCCTCGGAGGGTCATGCCAGGTAACATCCATATGGGTCACTGTGTCAAGTACATGAAGCTCTGATCTAGTAAGCCTTTCTAATGGGATTGAGGACATTGAAAAAGGCAAAAGTCAGTCTAAAGCGCCAATTAAGTCTCATTACGGGCCTGTGTGATGGGCTCAGGGCTCAGCTGGACACTTGATGACAACAACGGGCACCGTCGGCGGCCCACGAGTCCAAGCACCCACAAGACCAGGGGCGCCCTCCTAATGGTCGGTTGGGGCAGTGCATGCGGCATATTGAGCACAGAAAAGCCCACCTGGCCTGGGGCACGAACCGGAGTTCATTTGGCTATCATTAAAGAGGACCAACTATGTGGCACGCTGATATAAAATTACCCGATCTATAATGGTAATCATCATGCCATTTATCAAAATTGGCCAGTTGAGTCAACATCTGGCTTCAATAGGGGGCTCTAGTCGGTGAGGGTCTTGGCAGCGTCTTGTACCCTACATATTTTCCACTCTCTTTTATCAAGGCCTGCTGTCAGTGATTTGACGAAGCTAAATAGATGATGATTTGGCCCTATTATGTTTCACAGGGCTCAAGCAAAGGGGATTTGTTGATTGCCTTTGTGTTTGTCCAGTTCTTTTTTTTCTTCCTTCCTCTGTACCCTCATGGATCCAGGAGAGGTAACGGCGCCTTGTGGTTCTCCGACATGCGTCTGACTGCGTACCAAAGAGAGGATGGAGGAGGGGGGGGGGGGAGAGCACAGTGAGTACTCTCACACAACCCTGTGAGTGCAGAGGCTGGACTGGGCTGTTGGACACGAGCCAATGCCAGCACAAAGACTTCTGTCACATCCCCAAGTTTTATGGGAGAATATAATATTCATCTCGTGCGCTGTTGGAATAAGGTAATTCATTTATCTGATCCTTTCGTCTTTTGGCATCAAAGTATGAGTGTAATGCACTTTATCTAGCAGGAAGTCATTAAAGCGAAATTTGTGCAGATTTTCTTTATTGGTCTATGGACTGAGAGAAAGATTTATGTTTTTAGTGTTTGGTGCCGACAACGTGCAGCACATGATTTCAATACAAAAACAAAACAAAACATTAACTTTTTTGAAATGGATAAAAAATCTCATGTTTCTCTTTGAAAATAAATCCGCAAAGGAAGAGGCTTCAGTAACCAAGACTCCACTTAAAGGATTAGTTCAACATCTTGGGAAATAAAAAAACAAAGTGTATAAAGAGACAAGTTGTGGTTTTAGGGAAGGTAGCAGCTAGTTGTAGCTAGCTGTTTCCCCATGGTTCCAGTATTTATGCTAAGCTACGCTAACCATCCTAGCTGTATTTTCATATTTAAAAGACACATATAAGTGAATAAGTATTTTCCTTAACTAACTAATATTTGGAGAAACAATTTCACGTGAGCCCATCTCTTCCCGAAGAAGAACTTTAGCCTTTGTGAAGGAACACACAAGACATCAGACAACAGCCTGCGTCTGTTGGCAAAAAATGTAGTCGAAGAGAGCTCCGGGAATAAAAGAGGGCTGTCTGAAAACGCACTAGTCCTAAATAGTACTCTCAGCTCTGTGTATTCCCACACAAATTTGCATAAATTTCATAGTCTAAGTCATGGACTGTGGCTGGAGCGTGTTATTAGTCTATCTTTACGTGGTAGTACAGGCCGATCACACTGAGGGTTGTTGTTATCTCATTGAAAGCACCCTGGTATTACACCCAGCGGATTGAGAGTGGGTCTTAAGATCGTGGGATTTGTTCACATATTAAAGCATGTCTGTTTGGATGCGCGGAAAAAGAAACAGGTGTTCAGTGCTTGTGTGTGTGTGAGAGAGAGAGAGAGGAAGCGAACTCATGTGTGCGTCTTTGTGTTGCCCTCCCCCGCCCCCCCCCCACACTCCCACCCACCCCCCCGTGATGTTTATTCGTAAGCATACAAGCACATAGGATGAGAACGCTCCGTTCATATGTGTGTGTGTGTGTGTGTGTGTGTGTGTGTATGACTTGACAGAGGGGTGGGGGTGCTTTATTGAAAAGTGCTCCTCTCCTCCCCTGTTCAACATGCTGGATTAGCACCAGCAGTTTCCCATGGAGCTGTTCCCTCCCAGCCCCCCGGCCATTTGCATAAGGCGCAGACAGGCGGAGATGTGACAAACAAACCTGGCACACACACACACCGCCGGCTGCCTCCTTTACATGAACTCTTTCTACATGTTCTGTCGCCACGGCAAGAAAGAGACACAAGACGGAGCTCAAGCAAACCCACCTGCGTACACTTTGTACCATAAATGACCTTGTGTCTGAGTTCAAGCTGTACAGTGTGAATAAAATGGATCTGGGGTTTTGAGGCCTGTATTCCTGCTGGTGATCACAGTGATTCACATGTAAAGAAAAGCAAAGGGTTGAAGGAGGTGAGACGGGCTTTCATTTGGACAAAACTCCCCTGAATCAATGTATCCTCCCCCCTCGTTTTTTCTCTTCCTCCAAGATGGTAATGTTCACCTTAAAACATCTTTACAGTACTGTAGCTACATAACACAGCTCTCTGCACTGCTGTCCGGCCGCCAAGTTCCCATCAAGCCCCTGATTTATGGCGCTTGATGCATTCCTTGGCCCTGGCGAGGAGGCAGTTTAGCTGAAATATGAGAAGAGATGCAGAGAACACACTCAAAGTGTGTTCCAGTTTAGCCTGCCTGTGCACTACGAAGCTGGTGCAGCCGTAGAACTTTGTCCGTGCGAAACCTGAGAGACAGCTTGGGAGATTTTTTTTTATATATATATATATATCTGTCGATGGCAAAATATTTCAGCAATGTGGAACGGTCTGTCCGCCTCATCAGCATGTCGTGTTGGGTGATAACAAAAAGAAGAACTGTAACCCAGCTGTCACGAAAGCCCACAAGACCCCCTTTTGTCGGTTGTGACAGGCAGCATTTAGCCTCCTAAATTACATCGGGATTAAAAATATTGACTGCAACTCTGTGCCTTTTCCTGCCCACTTACATGTAGAAAATTACATGCAGGTGTAAGAAGGAAAAAAGATCAACCTTAATGTAGTATTTTGCTGTAAATGGCTTTCTTGCTTGTGCGGTAAAGACCTGCAATCAATCATAAAGGCTTCAAGTAGCGGTTTGTCTTCATTTGGGTCGAAATGTATGGAATTGCTGATAAATCTGATAAACAGGAACAGACATTTCTGGAAAAAAACGGAAGAGTCAGTATGTGAAGCGTTCACCGAGCATTGCTTTGTCCACTCCCGAGTTACAACAGTGTGATTACATGCTTTATTAAGTGCTGAAGTGCTCTCCCTGAGTAAAAGCAGATGTCACCACAAGGTCTGTCACTGAGTCTGGATCGGGCTGCCTGTGGTCAGTGTCTCAGCCCGCTTGTGGTTTCCCATCAATTGAGCACACAAAATCATCACCAAATAGAGCGAGTAAAAATACAGACCAACAACGTTTTTTTGTTTTTTTTTACATCACTGCACGTTTATATTACCCTGAACAAATACAACATCAGCATACAGCATGCTAGAAATACAAAATAAACTGCACCATACTTTGTTCAGCAAGAAGCCTTTGTTGTGGTTTTTTTAAGCAAATACTCACACTCACTACATCCCTCCAGCTCCAGGGCTGCTGGTCTGGATATCAGTCTGGCCTTTGACCTCTATGTTAGGAGAGCGAATGAATGGTTTCCATATTATGCCACATTTTATCCCATCACTCATAACTCCGACACTTCTATTTTAACTTCTAAAAATCAATCTTTGTGCAATCAGCCCTCTTCAGGGTAACAACTGGCATTTATACTAACTAGACATTTATATTGATATTCACTGGATGAATGTAAGACTTTGTCTATTTTGACTCGTTTCTTGCTTCTTTCTGGTTTCTGGCTTTCGACTGGCCTCAAGTTGATTGCCTTGATTTGAAACACCTGTCCTCGTTAGTGTAGATGCCAGTCAGGTGACTTGTTGTTCTCATTCCAAAGAAGGCTGTTTGCTGAACCGGCTGTCTCTGTGAGGTATGCGTGGGGAAGTTTTTGCTCTCTCTTTTATGTCTGCCAGCGAGCCAGCACCTCACCAGAATAGGTGAGTTTCCCCCCCTCATCACTTCACACTGTACCGTATTGGCATACGTCAACGTTAAACCACATCACATCGGCAGTTTGTCAGTAGTGTGCACCGACACCTCCGTGACCAACAGAGGCAAGGAGCGGGCCTTTTATCATGCTTTGCCTTTGTCTGAGCTTCATGGTAGTCCTTAGGCTTGATTTGATTTTTGAAAAGCCACTTTGCACCAAAAAAAAAATGTATGTGGATATGAAGGCAACATAGTAACTCTACCTTTTTATATAGCACACTACAGCATCACGTCTGAGAAAGGCTGATGTATCAACATATGTAAATTCTTAGAATAAGTGCTGTGCTCCCTGTGTTTCCCAACACTGGGAGAGAACAATGGTCAGGATTTACCTACCAACCATAGTATTAATTAATCATCGCACATCTGCAAGTGTGTATGCCCATTTTGGTGCCTGTTAATGTTTGTTGACTCGTGTGTGTTACAATGGTGCTGTGGCACTTTTGCACCTGTGCTACATTATAAACCTAAAGGCTTGGATAATAAGCTGCAGGTGCACTCCTGGCAAACAGAGTGGAGATGCAGGGGGTGGCAGTGCTGCAGTGTGTGTGTGTGTGTGTGTGTGTGATGGACGAGGGGAGGGTCACCTGCTGTTGCTGGTGGCACTCTACATTAGCAAGTATATGACATCACTCTGGCTCCTATACCTCGCTCTAAACAACGCGTTGACGGACGTTTTTAGCAGCGGAAACGACGATTCTTCCAGGAAATTGACGTCAAAGCGTTCGACAAAGAAATCAACTCTTTTGTCCGACATTCCACTCCGGCCTGTGTCACTGTCAATAATTATTGATGTTAATTACAGTGATGATTAGGGTAATTTCTTCATAGCTGTGTTGGCAGGTATGCAAAGTAAAGATGGGCTGATGGAACGGACCACAGAAGGGGGCTTCTCTCATTGACAGCATAGAGTTGAAGTGACAACCAATAAGGAGGCAATCTACTTCATGAAAATCTAATTATGTGATGAATGGTGCAATGTATAGACTGTGACAGATTAATATTGCACTCCCACCTGTGAAAACCCGGGCTGGAATAATTGTTTATGTTGGGGGGGAGAGCGACTTTATCTATATATAATGCAGACAGGGTTGTGTTGGTATCTTAATCAAGGTATCTATAAACATCTGCCTCATGTAACCCTGCTGTATATATGGAGATAAGGTCCATGCGGATTTCCAGTGTAAAATAAAAAAATAGTGCCAAGCTTGAAAATACAGCTTTGAAAATAGCTTTTTTTTCTGTGGAAGATTGATGAGTAATATTCACGTCATTAAAACGTTCAAATCCTTCTTCTGCTTAACATTTACTGTACTTTCTGCTGAAGCACTGCTACACTCTCTTGGCTAATGGCTTCCAGACATCGATGTGATTGAGCGAAAATCCTCCTCTGAAGCAGGAAACTGTGACGGACTTTTTCGAAGACGTTTGTAAGACTGATGCAATAGGAGTGTTCTTTGTTTAAACCCTTCTTGTGGCTTTTACCTTCAATGTTAAGGTTGTAACTCCCTGGGTTGAATTCGTACTTGGACACTCCAACTGTTTTCTGCTTTGCATTTAGTTTTTTTTACAAATTAAGAGTTGCAACTGTTTGCAGCGTAACATTAACAAAGACCATCAGTCCACCTGAAACAGGCTGTCTGGTTGTGAAGCATATCAAAATGACAAATTTAAAATCCTTGGTTTAGAAGTAAGGTAGCGAGGCAGTGTACAACATATGGCGCCGCGTGTTCAAACCTGGCAACGGGCAACGGATGAACAATGAAGATTTCCTCTAAATGAAACAAAACCCCGTCAAAAAAAAGGACCATCATTAGAAGGGCTGCAAGTGTAACCTTCACTTTCATGTGCCCATGGGAGTGAGCGCGACAAGAGTGGGAGACTTTTTGATTCTTTCAGCTGCATTTGGAGAGAGACCGAACATGCACTGAGCTCTTGGATCTTCTCCTCCACACTTTCCCATATGGCATATGGATCTGGGTGTAGATGGAAGGATAAGACGGGGGGGGGGAGAAGAAGAGTCCCATATGTGTGTCTGTTTCTCTTCATTAGCTCCCAGCCAAACAGAAGTACCTCCTCAGCAGCTTGATTGAAATGAATGTTGTTAAAAAATGTCAAGACGGACGCAGTTCATTAACACAAGGACTTGACATCACAAACGCAAATGTTCCCAGAGATTTTGACATTGCCTCTAAGAAAAAAAGGCTTCAATTTATTAAATATATTTTCATGTTCAAGTTGGACGCAAAACGTCCACCTTGATGTCTCTGCCGTCTGACACTGCTGACACTGATTAAGGAGGATAGTGTTAAAACACGGCTTCCGGTTGGAAGTTCTGGAGGTGATTTTATACTGCAAGTTACAACTTGGCACAGATTGTTCCTGGAATCTATGAACAGAATTAATTGAGACATTCCTTTTTTTTTTTTTATGCAATCTTACACCTGCAATGGGTTTTTTTTCTGCAACTTGACGGCAGGGCAACAAACTGTAACCCAAAAATAATGACCTGAAAGAGGCTTAAATGCTCCGTAGAGCTGTGTGAGAATTTAATTAAGGTTGGTTCTTTTCTACAAGTGAAACCAAATACAATCCACATTAGAGCTGAAATGATTTGTTGATTCACTGATTAGTCAATTGACAGAAAATAACTGGCAGTTATTTTAATGATCAGATGAATCCTTTTTTTTTTCTCAAGAAGAAATGGTGAAACAATTCCAATATTCTCTTACTCCAGCCTCTCAAATGAGAGGATAACTTACTTTACATCAATCCACACATCTGAAGACCTCTAGCTTGGCTCTGTGAAGTTGTGATGGACGTCTTTTGACAATTGTTTTTTATCGTTTATCAATTAGTTGAAATTATTTTTGGCAGATTAATGGACAATAAATATAATCAGCAGCTGAAGCTCTGTTACACTACTTATTGATCCATTGTTTATAGAAGAATATTGATTAGAGCAGCTTTGAGGCACAATTCAGTCAAACAAGAGCCATTCTCTGTGTTTAAGGAATAAATAGCCTGCTGTGGTTTGTACGGCAGAAGCCCGAAAACTTGAGCATTCCAGCCAACTACTTCAGTTCAATCCATTAATGCTGCAGCTCCATTCCCACCGCGGTGACCCCCTCCCTCCCTCCGCTAGCTACCAAGTCTAGACAAAGTACCCATTGTGGCACTGTCCTCATTCTTCCTGCAACACCACCAACACCCTTTTAAGAATTTCACTATTCCCACCCCTGCAAACCTAGACCTAAATTTAGTCATATAGGACGACATCTAAATTTGAGAACGTAGATTTTTGATGTATTCGACATAATGACTTGCCAAAACACCACTTATCTGAGTCATAAATTGGGCCTGACCTCTTTATCTGGATTAATCACTTAAAAGTTACCTGTGATGTTGATGCACTGTGCTTTCCAATAGATGTTCAGTCCTGTGACTTCTTTCTCCTTGGGCTCTCAGTTGAGGATTCTGGAAATTATGCCAGTTTTGTTGGACTTTTTTTTTTCTGTCTGTCAAGTGGGCTGTCAAGTGGACATCTTTCTTCACAGATGATTCACTGAATTCGACCCACGGCACCTCCAGGGGCTCAACTGTAAATTCCATCATCCTAAATCCATCCAGTTCTGACGACTTTTCTCAGCGTTGAAAAGCACAGTATTTCTTGTCACACAGACACGATCAATTTGGACATGGCCTCCCCTTGACACTTTTTGCCCATTTCCCTGGTGGGATGGGGATAAATCCGCTGTTACCTTGAAGGAGGTGTTGACACTCGGCCCGGCACCAATGAATTGCACCGTTGCCTCAATTAGCTGCTCAGGATCTTGTGTCAGTGCCATGAGGACAAGGGGGCGATGTGATACTCTGCACCCGAGGCTCTGTCGCTTACCTGGTGGCCCCATAGTATGTTTTAGCATATCATATGCCCGCTAACGCATACACGCTCCCAGCTCTTTTTACACGGATTCGGCAGAAAAGCAGCCACAGGGGGCCTTCTGCAGGTCCATGACTCCTCCTTGGGCCAGGAATGCACCTCTCTAACCAGGGCTAGGCCTGACGGGGAATAAGTTACAGCCGATCGGATGTAGGATATTCTCTGGAAACTGGTAGTTGCCAGCAGGATTAAGGTTAAGGAGCATTCCGTTGCTAGATCAGCGCTTAGGGGCACCTTGTAGCTCGGAGGAAGTTGCCCCGGTAGAAGGGGGCAAGTGTACCTCCCTGGTACCCCCTAGCCACCCTCCTCCAACTGCCATCTGATGTGAGGTAACATGTGAGGGCGAGCTTCCATCTGTCCACGGTATACGCTAGCAGAAGGTGCAGCTAATGAGGCTTGATTTGCTGCTGCACCTGCCTCCAATCGGGGGGGGTGGGGGGGGGGGGGTGATGGTAGTAGTGGTGGTGGTGGTGGTTGTGTGTGAGTGTACTGGGGATGGTCTCTCACCAGTCTCCCTTCCTCCTCCTCATCCACCCGCCCCCCTCTCCCCCTCAAGGTGTAATCATTGGTTAGCTTGTATGGGAGCGCCTGCAGGTTGCTGGACCCTGGGAATTCATTAGGAAGTAGGTGAGGACTTGGTTTGAAAGAGGCCTTTTGACCTGCCTCCAAACACACTCGCATTACAAAGCAGAGGACGATTCAAAGGGAGAGAGGAGTCGGCCAACTTGTCGATGCGTCTTCAATGCTAGCACGGTAGTCTGCCTGTTGTTAAAAGGGAACAATTTAACGCTCATATTTGAGCTTCGCCAGCTTTTTTTCGCAACAATTCCAGTTGTTGCATCAGAATCTGTGACTAGTTAAAGTTTATGAAATGCAACTAAAACAAGATCTTTTTTTAGTAGTTTAAAATGAGGTTGTTTTTCTCCAGATGGTGTGAGGGGGAGGTGTTATGTCCACATGTTAAATGCAGCATGTTTATCCCCCTTCTCTGTTCCCTGTCACAGATACCATTTGACACAAGAGCTCTTCAGGGGCCAGTTATTCCAGGCCATTGAATCCAGATCAAAACCAGCCCTGTGTTTTTGTGACTCAGTGTTCAGCTCAGCTTTTATTCACAATCGGTAGCATACTGCTTCTGGAACTGAGGAGGGGAGGCATCTCCTCACCGCAGCTCTGCATTATAAGCCACAGATATGACCAGCTCTCTGGAGGGAGACATCCCAACAGTGTGCGTTTAGGGTCTTTTGTCGCACACGGTCTTGTAAAAATGTTGCATTTGAGTGCTGTGTTTCAGCGTAAGAATTTCCGTGGGAAAAAAAAGAGGACTGCCCCAAGGCAGTACTTAAAACTAGTAGTGAACCCATCGTTGGGAGCCCTATTATGCAAGCTGCGTGAATAATCCTCAGGGTGATGTCATTGCCGACAAAAGCGGTGTGGCACTCTAGATTATTTTCAAATTAGCTGCTCCATTCAGAAAAGTTGAGGCCCAAATTAGAGCTTGAATATTAATGAGTGACCCGGGCAGACCGGTAATACTTAACATTCACGTTTGATTTAGAGAATATATAGTTCAAACTGAGCCGGCCGTCTTTCCATCAATGGGTATAATCACCAAACTCGGTGGATGTTATCTTGATGAAAAATAGCGTTTTATCAGGTCTCGTATCAGCATGCTGCAGTCACCGAACATGCTGTACGCTTGACCATGTTATTCATCAGCATCTGGAAAGAAAACTATGTCGGCGATTTGCATTCCAGCCACCCCACTTCATGCTGCAGCTCATGATTTCATGAATACTTTATTGCTCAAGTTTGTCCAAATGGCTCACATTTCAAATTAGTTTATCTTACAGTATCTGACCTAAAAGTAAAAAGATACCACTCGGCATCTATAAATAATGTGAGCCACTGTGGCTCCTCAGCCCTGCAGAACCTCCCTAAATTGCATTTTACTCTCAACCTGTCTCCCCGTGGATTTTTATATATTTTTTTCTTAAATGTCAAATCTGAGATCTTGTAAATCAGAGCTTTGTCACCAATCGAATCAACTGCTGAGAGATAAGTCCATGGCCTGTGTTGAAATGATGAGCCCGCTCCATGGGAAAAGAGTTTATGCCGAGAATGCTGATCATCCCATCGGGCTCATTTGTTTACTTTCAAATTCCCTCTTTTGTGTGGTTTGGAATTGGAGCAATGTTTGTCCTTGCTTTGGCAAAGGGGGGGGAATCACTTGAGATGTGATTAAGAAAATGGATACTGCCCTCTTCTGGCGGAAACAATGATCACTTCTCTATGAATCAATAGCAATTACAACATTACTACAGCAATCAGAGCAATGCAAAACCACAATTGTAGAAATTTTAGCATTTTTCAGATTTTCCGCAGGACTAGTACAGTTTCCAGAGAACAGACTTCTCCTACTATTCTATCTGTATTATTTCCCTTAAAGTCATAGTTCTAATTGCAAATATGTGTGTGTGTGCATATGTGACAACTGATATGACCAGTGGATGCCACTTTCCTACTTCCAGCATGTGAGGGAGGGGGAATATTTCAACTCTAGATCCTGAAATAAAATGCAAAATTAGCAATTGTTTGACAATTTACCAGGGAGGCCATCGTGCTCTAACCAGGTAATTGTCCAGAGCTTTTAACGACCACTGCAAATCATTCATTAAAGCGATGTATAAATCCCATATGTTTCCTGCGCCTCTCTCTTGTGTATAATGGTGCTCCATCCTCGCGGCTGACGTGGGTCAGATCTTCAGGCAGGTGGCTGGGAAATGGAGGCAGATGGGCCGAGCACGCCGCCACTGAATCTGTGAAGTTCTCTCTTCAGTTTCAAGCTGCACCGATGGGCCCTTAAATTATTACCGGGCCCCCCATTCATAATTAGCCCAGGCCTGGTGGGGACCAAAGCCCCACTAATGATGCCTTTGTTGACGCTGATCCACGCTGCACAATCAACAAGAGGGGACGTATGACTGGGAGAAGCAGTCCCACATTGAGTGATAACGTGCCTTGAGGGCAGCCTCTCTAAAACAATCACGCACGGTTGCAGCTCTCCCCTCGTTAAAGATGAGTGTTCACATGGGGCGTGAGACTGAGTGTGTGCGTGTGTGTGTGTGTGTGTGTGTGTGTGTGTATGTGTGAGAAAGAGAAGCTTGTAGGTCTTCAGATATGCCAGTTCCCATAGGCAGTATTTGATTTCATAAGCTCTCCAACAGCAGTCATTGCAAAGATGTCTCCATCCATCCATTAATATTCAGTCTAGTGTGATGCATATTATATTTATTTATTTTAATTTAAGTACTTCACTGCTAACATGCCTTATCCTTGTTCCTCCAATATCGATCGATTTTAATAACATTTTTTCATAATAATGCTAATCCCTATGATACAGGTTTCATCAAGTTTGAGTTGTTTTTATTGGTAGAACGCTGCAGCTCGAGTCCTCACTAAGACCAAGAAAGTGGATCACATCACTCCAGTTCTGAGGTCTTTGCAATGGCTTCCTGTGCAACAAAGAATTGACTTTACATTCCTGCTGTTGGTTTATAAAGCACTGAATGGTTTCGGGCTAAAATACATCTCTGATCTGCTGCTACCTTGTGAACCATCCCGACCCCTTAGGTGGTCTGGGACCGGTCTGCTCTCTGTTCCCAGAGTCAGAACTAAACATGGAGAAGCAGCGTTCAGTTTCTCTGCTCCACATATCTGGAACAAAGTCCCAGAAAGCTGCAGGTCTGCTGAGACCCTCAGCTCCTTTAAATCCAGATTGAAGACTTTTCTGTTTGCTGCCTTTAATTGAACCAGATTCAAGGATATTAATCAATTCCCTGCATTTTACTGCTGTATTTTATTTCTTACACTGCTTTTTAGTGTTTTAATGACTGTTTTTAATGTGTGTTTAAATCTCCTTTTCTTTTGCCTTATGTTTTGATGTTTTTAATGGTTTTATGTGAAGCACTTTGAATTGCCTTGTTGTTGAAGTGTGCTATACAAATAGCCTTGCCTTGGTAATCAAATGTCTTTATCAATTTGTCAAAACAATATATGGCCATAAACACTTTTTTAACTTTACTTGGAAGACATGCCATTAGACAATATGCATTACAATTGGACATTAGGTTTAATTTCAGAGTTGTCCCCAATCTTGCAATAGTACAAGATAAGAAGGCTTTGATTTGACGGCCTTTGTGTATTTAAACAGCAACAGCTGACGTGTGTCAGTGTAGAACTGTGTGCACTCGAGACAATTTAGATGATGTTCAGACCACTGCAGTTAGTGCTGTGTCCAGATTTGTATTATAGAGGGAGGAAAAATGGCTCACGATTCATATAGAATCATATAATAAATATATTCTTAATGAAAGGTGAAACTTCACCAACACATTTCAAAGCATAAAAAAAAATTCTGGAAAAATTGCCAAAGGAAACGGTTCTGTGGCTCCTACCTTGAAGAGGTACCTGAATCCTTTTTTTGAGTTCCTCATCAGCAGAGTTGGAAGAAATGGTGAGATTTATTTTGTATTAATAAAAGAATCGATATCAAAATGCTCAATTGAAACTAAAAGCCCTGCAAACATGTTTTATTCAAATACAGATTCATAAGTACGAGGGGCTAAATGCAGCACTATCAGAAATGTACTCGTTAGACAGCATGCATTATAATATTGTATAATTAGTACTGATACATCCACATGTAAGGAGCATATATGTCAAATAAATGTGGTGTGGTCAAAAGTTAAATATTTCCCTTTAAAACATAATGCCGTATATGTGTAATGTAGCATAAAATAAATACATGTAGGCAGGAGGTTATTTTACTCCCACATAATGTTTGCATTCATGTATGAGAGAGATTTTGGAGAATAGTGGTTGAATGTGCCGGGGTCTCAAAGTCCCAAAAAAATTGCACATTTTCAGACATTTCAAAGTAACTGATTTCATAATACCCATCAGAAATCACATTTTTACATTTCAATAGAACGAAAAAAAAAAAAATCAGCCCACTGCCTCCCTCTGCCAGCTCTCCTTCACCTGACCATTTCACCTTTCCAGTTCAAAATGCCAAGCAAATCCACTCCTACGTACGAGTAGGCCTACAGATGAGAGAAAAAGGTCTCGTAGGTCTGAACTGTGTGAATGCACTTTCTTCCTCGTGGTCACGACAACTCATCTTCTGCCTTGAAGTTAGTTTGAAGAAAAGAGACAAAGGGAATGAATCGCATGCACGTTGTGTATATCATGTTATTTCACATAGTACACAATTCACTGTTTCCTTGAGAGGATGCGCTTAAACATCACTTGAGCCTCCATCTCTGAAGGAGACTGAATTTTTTTGGCAGCTCCTGTCATCCTCACTGCCATTGGGAGAGCTGGCAACATGGTGGCACCAGCATCTGTTCGGAGCGAGAGGAGGGAAAGGATTTATTTTGCACTTTTGGGATAAACCAACAAAATATTGGTCAAATATGCATTGGCTCCTGATGTACTTTGGAGATAACGGCAAGATAATTGTTTGGTACCACAATGCAGATCCAGGGTGAGATTTCTGGTATGTTGTGTGAGGGGGGGCTATTTGTAGCAGATGAAGCGTTTGGCTTTCTAACAGGGGGGGGGGTGGATCCCCAAAGTCCAGAATCTTGGCCCTTTTTCAAATGAAAGTGTATTTGTGCTTTTATTAGTGTGCGTTGACAGACTGCACTCCACCCACTGGTTAAGTCCAGCTTTGAAGTTACGCGTGAAAAGGATTACCAAAAGAAAAATAATTTGGAATACACTCTGAATGATTGAATTCAGAGATGTATTCAGAGTATATTTGGCAAATTCCAGTTCAAATAAGTTAAACTTCCTAAATTTAGATGTCTGGACCCACATTTTTCAATACACATTCTATTTTGACAAAAAAGAATTTTTGACATATTTAAAATGAGCTCATTGCTTTGCCTGCTGAGAGTTAGACAAGAAGATCAATATCACTGTCATGTCTATAAACTAAATATGAGGTTACACACAGCAGCAGGATAACTCGGCTTAGCATAAAGACTGTAAAGAGGAAACGGATACTCTGGCTGTGTACAGAGGTAGCAACACACTTGAGTAATCCATTCAAAAAATACAATGAAGAAATAAATGTGTAAAATTGACACATTGTGGTGTTACAACTCCTGTTAATGAGCTGTGCATCTCTGTTTGCGGTCCTAAGCTAACTGACAGACGGAGACAGAGTGGTATCAATCTTCTTATGTCGTTTTCTTCAAGAAATGCAAACTATTGATTTAAGTATTATAAAAAGTGTCTGAACAGCAGGGAATTGTCTTCAGGCACATATTATCTAAAGGATGCATCCCATATTGCTAATGGTCTTTTTCAGCCTAAATACTCCCCAGGGTGCACTGTAATGTGAGTTAAGCCCATAATGTAAGATGTTTAACCGTTTTCTGATGATGGTTTCACAAGAGTCTTGTTAATGTCAGCCTGGCATGTTTTCCAAGATCTAATAATTCAGCCTTTGGCACACTACTCTTTGGAAATATGATTGTTAAGATGTTGTTACAGTTGTGTGAACCCTGTGATTAACAATGTCTGAGCAGTGCGACTCACTGATTCCATTGAAACTAAGATGTAGGAAGTCAGCTGTGGAGAAGCCCGTTATGGTTTTTTTTTGGCGTGTTGGAGAGAGACTGTTTGCAGCCAATTGTTCAAAACCCAATTGTTTCTCAGATCTGAGCAAAGCGCATGTAGTGATGCAATGAACTGATGAAAAGAGGACTCGATCATAGCTGTGGTGTAGTTGTATAGTATGATAAGTGAAAGCTCAAAAGTAGACTCCGTAGAAAAAAAAAAAAAGGGGACTGCTTTAGATTTGTGTTATCACAAGATTCCTCTAAGTTTCACTAAATCACATATGTTTCTGTTTATCACATGGCTCAGCCCGGTGGGCACCATTTTAGAAAGTGCTTGCTATCAGACCAGAAGCTAACAGTTTCCAGATCAAACCCCATTCTCCCCAATCCAATACTTTCAGTATTCAGTAAAACACAACATTTACTTGGTGCACGGCTTCTTAAAAACAAATATGAAAATCTATAACGTGAAATGTGTTTTCTGGACATATTTTCGGGACATACGCAGGGCAGACGGCCACAACTGTACCTAGCAGATTAGACTTCTCCACTTCTTCCTGTTTCATTCCATCCAGGTGCATACTGGGAACGCTGCCATCTATATCCCTCGGTGCACAACAGTACAGCGCAGCTGTGGAAGCCACCTAAATTTGATTCCTCTTGTTGTAGCCTAGCAACGGCGGGTATTAGCGCACACAAGCTGGATGGATGCGGTTCTGGTGCCAGAGGCAGGATGGGCGCCTGGTTGCAGCTCATTGGCAGATGACATTGAGTGAAAGCTGGCATTCTGAGATTAGGGGATCAGATGCTCACAGTGCTCTATGCAGGAAGTAGTATGAAATGCAAAATCAATACCGGGGGGGGCTTGACAGGTTCTTTACACTCGATGTACACAGATACACCGTGCATAATGTTGTTATACACACGTAAACCCACATTACACCAATTCGGTTTTTAATTTGTTGGGATACTGTAGCTTTTTTTAAAAAATATTTGCAGAGGACCATTTAAAAAAAAAAAATCTGTTATCAGATCTTGGCTCCCGCTGCAGATAAGGAAAGTGGCCCAGGATTTGAGCAGATGTACTGGCGTATTTCCAGTAAGCACAAATTCCTAATGTCACCTTTGCTATTGATTTACTTTGAATAAATAAGCTGCTGTTTAGACTTGTTGTGGCAACTCGGCACAGGGGGCAGCCTGGTGGTTTGTGTGTACCATATAAACATGAATTTAAACCAGCCCAGGACTTTTGTCACATGGCTGTCTTGTGTCCCCCCCCCCCCCCCCCAAAAAAAAACCTTACGACAACACAGCCAAACAATACACCTCCTTGTAGATTTAAAAAACAAGCCAGTAGCATTTCCACTGGCTTGAGGCCGCTGAGCGGGGGAGGCTACTCTCCCCACGAAAAGCGTTGGCAGCTACGCTAGTTTCTGTTTGCTGGAATACCAGATGCCTCACGCCACATGCTTCGACCACTTTGATTTCATCTCCGTGCAGTTGTTGATCAGATCTGTCTCTGTTTGACGCAACCTGCCTCCCGTCTCCCTCATAACTTTCATCTTTTTCAAGCCGGGCAGGCAGGCGGCTGCGGCTGTCTTGAGATGTCACCCGGTGACGTGCAGTGTCCATCTGGTATATGTTGTAATGGGGCTGGATGAATGAATGGCCAGCCACTCCACTGCTTCCTTTATGAATCTCAGCAGTGGCGCTGTCCAACTTTGATTCCCCAGTTATTAGGGAATCGAATTCCCCACTGAGGCGACGCCCAGAGGAGAGGAAGAGAAAGAGACGCACAAAAAGAGTGTGAAATCTGTGGCAGGGCTACAGAACATATTGTACAGCCCACCACCACTCTCTTCCTGGAGCCTCTTCTTCTTTCTTCTTTCTAAACATGTTAACGCCACAATCAGCCCTCTAAAACTGGAAGGATGGCAAAGATGTCACAACAAACCAATGTGCAGCATGATATTATTAAACTGGTGAGTTGTATGAATCTTGATCTTCTTTGTGGCTGAGAGAGAGAGAGAAATATTGCGGTTGTTTAAAGAGTAGCAGATCATAAAAAAGCAGTCTGAAGGTTTTGTAATGAACCAAGCACCCTACGTCAGAGACAGACTACATTGGGTGAAGAACCCTTGGGGGATTTTCCTTCATCTTATAAAATATCAACCGTTTCCCTCTGAATTTAAAGGGCTCCTACTGGATCCCATCACAAGGGGATTAAAGAGGAAAAGGGCAACTGGGATCACTTGGAGAGCGGACCCCTTCCACTTGAGCCAACACTCAAGCAGGGATGAAGTGGAGGCGCAGAGACAACCCAGAGGGAGAGAGCACAGAGGGTAGGGAGAGACGGGGAGGTGGCATAGTTTGGGTTCCCAATATGTGTCCGGGGAATCCGAAGTGAGGCCAGATGGCACAGGCCTGCCGGTCTTTGGGAATCACAGCATACGGCGGCGGGACGCATGGCAGAAGGTAGCGGGAAACAGTGCCGGGGTCAGCTCTTGATGTTGGACGCTCCCCGGAGCGGTTCCTTCCATCCCTTTGAACAAGAGAGCATCTCCACACAACTGTGCCGCTCACTCTGCTTAATGCGGCAGTTGACTTCAAACGCCGCGCTATTCCCTCCTGCCCAAAGCCTCCTGAGTTCTAAACATATGTTGTCAGACCTGATGAAAACTCTGTGCCAATAACATGCCACTGAGCGCCACGCATGGACATATGTGTTCTGTTTTTTCGCCACAACTTTCATCCCGTACAATTTCCTCTGACTCACTCCGAACCGACGTGTCGGAGTCCACGTCACCAAAGTGGCGGCAGCGCTTCTGTCATGCCAGTGTGCTTTGTCATAGAATGAAGCGCGATATGATTGCAGCCAATTACATCAGTCAGCTCTCTGAGACAGATGTCCAATATAACCTGGTTAGCGCTAATAGGCCGATTTTTAAACAAGAGTAATTATTCGTCTCTCGCAGACCAGTAAAAGAGACGGATGCTAATATCTGATGCTGAATGTGTGTGACAGGTGTTACCACCAATTTCCCTCAGTCTCCTGTGGCATCGGCCACTATGAAAACATCTTAAAACATGTCTACACACATTTTTAACACATACTCTTTGACTCTGGGAAAGGAGCTACTCTGCATATGCATACTGATTATCTCCCTCTATTTCTGTCTAAATAACAGTTTTTTGGAAGCCAAGTGTGGTGTTAGGATTGTTGTTGCATCTCCATATCCGTGTATAGACTAAGATCCTCTCGTTATTCTCATTAATGGTCCATCTGTCATCTTGGCAGAAACCCACTGCCATAGAGTTAGCTATGATTAACATTTAATCTATATGATTTTCTAATGAGAGCGGGGTGCCACACTCGGCAATGATTGATTTGTTCGCCTTTTTAATAATGGCTCTAGTTGTTGAGGGAGATGTTTAACTCTGTGCTGATTATGACGCCATTGTTTTCTGCATTTCACACAGTGCTACTTATTACTGTGAATTTCTGCTGTTGACCATTTTGGTTATTATTAGTAGTCGTAGGGGAGGATGGAAACACTGTCACTCAGCTGCAAGTGGTGCAACCTTCTGTAGTTTGGCTTTTGATAATCTTTATTTCAATCATGAAGTTTGCTTGTTTGGTGTGTCTAGGTTTCCTTCAGGTGGTCCGGACCGTCGAAGCTTGTTTAGATGAATATATATAGTACATGCATTGCAATAGATTGTGTGTCTCTTAAAGTCACCCTGTGCATGCTGGGATGCATTCCAACTCCTGTGACCCTGAACAGGAATAAGCAAAGATTTACACATTTTCTTTTTGCAACATTAAACAAAAGCTTTTTAAAACATTTTCCATTAAGATTTCCGCAAATGAGTATTTCCAACATTAGTTAGTCCCTTGATTGTTTTTGTGATTAGTTAATTATCTGTTAAGTCAACAAAATGTCAGATAATAATGAAACGTAGTCAAATCAAGTCGATTATCTTTATATGGCTCAAAATCTAATTTGCCTGAGCAGCGCATGATAACCTTGATTCTTACACTCGAGTATTTAACGGGGCAGAGGAGGAAACCTCGGTAGGGCAAAATCCCTCTTCCAGGATGCAACAGATGTTGTATGTGCTGTATTTAGTAGACAGACATTACAATAACTACACCGCAGGAAAACAGAATAACAATATTAGGGTCCATAGAAGTATGAAGAACCTCAGAAACCATTGGGCCACACTAGGTGCTGCCAAAACAGGCAGGACCTGGGTCAAACAACCTCCTCTCTACCGTCCACCCCAAATACCCCATTCCAATTTGCTGGAGCCCATGACGACAAATGCTGTGTTTTGTCTGGCCAACAGTTCAAAACCCAAAGATATTACATTTAAAGCAATATAAGAATATTTGAGAAGCTGGAGCGAGCAAATGTTTGGTGTTAGGAAATCAATGGGATGTTTAAAAAAAGGATAATTAATGAGTATGAGCTACCAGTTTGCAGGTGTTTACTGTCTTTAACTTGCTCTTCGTGCCCCAACTCAAAAACGATATTTTGCTGATTAAATGGACAGAAAAATCTGCCACATCAATACGAAAAATAAAATACCTCCGCTTCTCATATACTGCAGATGCCTAAAGACACCAACTTGCGTTGCAGTTCTCCGTCTGTATGAGCGACATAGATCTGAAACCTTCCATAGGCTTCACCCAGACATCTGCCATACATGGCAACATGAATGGAACTGTTGGCTTGAGTTCAAGCTTTTCGAGAGTGCCTTTTGTCTGCGAACGGCCCATTGTGGAAGGATAGGAGGACGGTGTTTACGGTCGCCGCTGCCTCCGTGGCCCCCACAAGGCGGATAATGAGACACAGTCGTTATCAGTGACAGCCGAGGGCCACGAGGACTTGCATCGGCCCGGTGTCTCCGCTCGGATCCTCCCAGGGTGAGAGAGAAGATTAGGATGACGCTGGTGTCGAATTGCTCCATCGTAGAAACCGCATATAAAAATTGTTTCTGAGCAGGAGATGTATATTTCAGATTGTAATTATCCAGTTGGTCAAGGAAGAAGTGATGAGGTGCTTTGTAAATGTAAGGTGGCCTATAGATCTGTCTTTTAAACAACCTCAAATCCTCCAGTTGACACGTGTAGAAATGCTGACCTTCAAAAGCTAACGTTAGCTTGGCCCTGCTGAACAAAGCCAGGTGACTGGAAGCTTCCCAACCAAATGTACAGCCTGGTCACACTCCCAGGGCGTCAGAACCCCACGCTTAGGTCGTGGCCATTGCCATTGACACCAAAGGCGCCCTACAGCGCCTGTATATGAGATGCACTGTGCGTTCTAATTAATAACTAGTTTAAACCCATCATTATTAGACACCCAGAGCAATGTAGCTTAAGTTGCGTAACAAATGTACTTATTTAAACCCAACACATGATGATTTTTCTAAACCTATAGTTTTGTTGCCTAAACAGCATGTGTTGGCTTCCTTAGACCTCCAGCCCCTTTGCCAAGCTAACGTTTCCCATGACTTCATATCAACTGTCTTTCAAACTCCTGGCAAGACAACAAACAATTCAACCCAGAAAATATAAGTATTGAATAGAGTATTGGAGCATTCTTAAGGTAAGTAACTGCAATTTCTAAATTAAATCCCCTTCACTACCGTGTTCCTTCCCAACACTGAGAAGTTTTGATCTGAACTATAGCCAATGTTTGTTTGAACTTTGACATTTCTGTTACCAAACCAACCTCCCCCTACACACAGATGCCATTCATTCTTATCTCACAGCTCAGGCCAAACATAAAAGTGAATCAGTGGTGGCGCACTTTATCCTCTATCCATGCTGGATGTGGCACAACATCTTAATTGATTTGTTCCAAAACCAGATGAAGTGAGTCACAAAAATCTGCTCTATATGCCCCTAGATAAGTGCAAAGAAGCACGTTTTCTCCTTTGAAGAGTATCCAGCAATTATTTGTGGTATTTGCGGACAAACACCATTGTTCATGGAATTTAGGGTCGAAGCTGAGGCCCTTACAGATGATTTATGTATTCAGCTGGGGATGGGGGTGGATAAAATGGGCAAATTTCATCCGGCTGCAGAAAGCTCCAGCCCAGCGGGCCCGGAGAAGGCTTAAACATAAGCAGGACGGGTGCCAGGTCCTCTCCTCGGCCATTGTGCTTTAATTAACCTACATAGGAGCTGACTGCTTAAATGTGCAGTGATAGATAAGGCCCCTTGGATGATTGATTTATTTACTGCACATGCAAGTGATTTCCATAACATTACTATCCCCAATTACTAGCCATATGAGGCACAAACATCATTAACAGCCAGCCTCAACGTATGTATGTGCACGAGTGAACCAAAATGCAGTAAAACATCCATTGCAGTGGATATTAGCCACCGAAAACATGACAACGCTTCGGGGAAACTGCAATCGGGAAGAAACATCTCTGCATTAGGATCAGCCAAGGTCAGTGACGTCTCGGTGAGGGACGGTGAGGAGCAATTACACTAAATGATTAAGGGATGGTGGATCCACGACTCTTGGAGACATTGTTTTACAAAAGCACACTGGCTCTGGCTTTGTCAAGTAAAGCCTGGCACGGGCCCAGCAGCAGTCTGAGGCTGTGATTGCAGCAGAACGTCTCCATCAGAGAGCACTAGAAGGTAACGGTGGGATTAAAATGGGCACTGCTGGCACATACAGGCGGGCAGAGTGTTTCATTTTTTTTTTTTTTTCGCTAGGCCATTGTTCCATATGTGCTCCACCTGCGCCTCTCAGAGCCTCGCGCCAAACACACGGCCGGCAGGCTCCACCATCCTTGCTGATTGGAAGTTGCCATGGTGACGCTGGAAGCCGGCACTGAAAATGGGGGGTTGCGCTGTAAATCACAACATGGTATTTTTTTAATTTAGGAAATTGGCAAAGGAAGTGTAGTAAATGAATCGTCGTTAATAATAATTCACATATGGGACAAAACACAATTAGGCTGTTTTTGGCTACAGGCAAAGAGCAGGCAGCTCCCTCTAAAATGTGATCTCATCTCATCAAAGGCACTTCAGCTCTCCCAGTAGTCCTGAGTGAGGACATAGTCCGTCTCGATCTGATAATGATGTTTATGGAAATAATATCAGTGAAGATTATCATTGGACACAGAGAGCAGCGAGATGGAGACATCAGTCATGTAATGATGACCCATAAATTGATTCCTTATCAGCGCATGCAAATGGATGGTAAGAGTGATTCAGTGCATTGGAGGACAGAAAACTCATATTTATTTGTTTCCCTCTGGGAAGCTTACCCACTACTCGACGCGGTTTTGTTTCATAAGCTATTTTTTCATAAAGTGTTTGGAGTGCAGAGGAGAGGCGAGCAGCAAAGCTCACCCGTAGTTTTTAATAACACGATGGCCACCATCCAGCTTCAGACGAGTGCTGGGATTGGCTGATCCCTTCACACCCTGGCACCTGGAGAAGCCAGAAGTGTGTGTGTGTGTGTGTGTGTGTGTAGAGGTGTGTGTGTGTGTGTGTGTGTGTGTGTGTGTGTGGGAGGGAGGGCGAGGGAGACTGTTATTGGTGGCTGCACTATTGGAGGCGTGACAAGGCCCTCACCTGCAACCAAGTGAGAAGAAAAATCATTAAAATGGTTTCAGGCCAAAAGCCTTTGCATAAAATCCAGAAACTTTTAGCTTAAAAAAAGAAATCTCCTTAAATTCAAAGTTCAAAGTACATTGAAGGAAATTCTTGGCTTTGGTTTTGGTATTTGCAGCAGGTGTGCGAGGAAATATGTGAGAAGGAAAACCTCCCCGTCTAAAGATTTGCAGGGCTTGAGTTTGTAGGAGACCGACAAATCTGCAGTGATGCTCATCACTCGCCGTGGTGACCCGCGTATTTGCCTCCGATTAGCAGCCTCTGCTGAAAAACGGCTGTGCAAATATGATATGTACATTTGCATGTTTGTTGTCATTTGACCATTAATCCAAATTGAAACTGGTGGTAAACAGCATTGTGTGGATGTGTGTTTGATTGTTCAGCTGTGGTCTGCAGGATCATCCAGTGGGTTGAAATGTGCAAAAAGGAGCGTCGATTAAAAAGCGCCATCGATGGGGACAAATTCAAGATATTCTGCCATTTCCCGGCACAAGCTCTGAGAGAGAACGTAAAAATATACTATTCTGATCTCAAGATGTTTATTTAAGTTGGTGCCATCTGCGGGGGATCGTGCACTAGCTTATCCTGTGCGGATGTGACCTTTGTGAGTCATTGAAAATCCAGAGTAGTAACAGACAAACTGACCTGCAGAGGAATTAGCCGCTGCTCCTTTCGTCTCCTGCAAACCCAACAGCTTGAACACGCCTGGGCGCTGCCTCACAAAGGCGCTCTACAGAGGAGGCCTATTAATCTTCCCAAAGCCTCAAAAAGCAGTGGAGCCAGCGTGGGCCCCCGAGTCTGGTGCCTGGGGCCCACAGACAGGGGCCCTTGGCAGGCTCTGCGGGGTCACTCTTGGCCCTCGATCAAATGAGCAGGGGGCGGGGACAAGGGCACAGGACGGAGTACCTGTGCCCTTTGGCAGATGCCAGGGCTGAGGCGTGCTCCGGGGAGAGGTGAGCGGATCAGTCCTGGTGCTGCTGGCCTTCACCAACATCAATCAGGATGTGGCTGCTGTTTCTCCATCATTAAAGAGGAGATAGATGGAATGTACTCCGAAAGGGGTGCAGCTTTTCTCTCTGGTGTTGAAGGCCCGACGTGGAATAATCAACACCTGTGGCACCACTTTTTCCTAGGCTGTTGTCTTTGTTGATCATGTAGAGACATCACTTTGTCCTAATATCTTATTCCTCTGTAACATAGCGCTCTATTCATCAGCGTAAATTTGGGTATGGGTGGTGGGGACATGTCCCTTAGTGGCATAGTGGTTGGTCAGACAAAAACTTTTAAAAATGCATCAATGAGGCAAACTGTTGACGTTCCTTCACTATAATGAACAGGGGACACTGTAGTTTATTTGTCAAACCAACATACACCACCCACCCTGCTGCTGTAAATACTCACAATCATACCAAATGTGTATTCATCCGCAGCAGAAAATAGTCCCCAAACAAATGTTCTTTACTTTTGTTTGAGTAAGGTTTGCTAAAAACGTCAGTGCCCATCTGTCTTAAGAAAGTACAGAGCCTTTTTCAAGAAAATTAAACTATATATTTAAGAATTTATATTTCATAATAACACAAACAGGAGCAGGTAGATTGAGACTAGAGCTGTCGTGTAGACACAATAGAGTTTGTGTTAACATTAGTCAGCAATAAATGACACATAGCAGAAGGTACAGCAACACCTTCTGGACACAATTCACACAGAATGCACAGAATGTGGAAATCATTGGAGGCTCCAGGAAAACCGTGACTGAGCGAGGCTTAATTACAATGCAGCTTAATAATTCATTTAATTTATGCAATGATATTAACACATATTCATGGTTCAAACGGTTTATTTTGAAATAAAATGAATCCCGTAAACTTATCACTTATAACTCTTTAATACACTCCACAATAGGTAACATGATAATGTAATCTGATTATTTCAAACACTGGTACTGACGAGCATTGTTTTGTGGAGAAATAGCAGTTTTCTACCAGTCCCAAGGGTACAGTTTTGAATCCAACACAGACCTTTGACCTTTTGTGGAGGAGGTTACGGGAAACCAGAGTTTCACCGCGGAGATCAAAAAACGGAATCACATTGTTTACAGTATCTACATCCATTAACCATTTCAAAGCGATGTGTGTGTGTATAAAGGAGTCACTGTCGGAAATATAGGCAAGGTGCTGCCCTCTTTGAGGAAGATCTCCAAACCCTCCGCATAAATCTGAATTAAAAGAAGCGAGGAGACCGCAACTCTGTGCTCTCAATTCGTTTATCAACAGAAAACTGTGATTTAAAATCTTGTGTTTTCACATTTTACTCCCCAAGAGGTTTGCTCCTGACTCTCCACTTCACTCAAGTCCTCATTCACATCTATTGAATTCAGTTTTTTTTGCAGTTATATAGTCTTAAAAAAAAGTTTGTGTCTAGTATGTTTTTCTATGACACGAGCCAACGTTTTTTTGAACAATAATTAAATTTCCTGAACTGTTCACGCTCAAACAGCAGCAGCAAACCTCGGTTACCTTTTTTTACGTCGTCCAAAAGCAAAAACCATAAAATGATCCTGTTATCGTGTTAAAGCTTCAGCATCCTTCCGCTGGGTCTATTGCCTCTTAAACAAATAGACCTCGCTCCCGTCTTTTCACTGTGTGTAAGGACTTGTCAGAATGGATATACCCTGCTGTGGCTGCTGCTCTTTTCACCCCACAGCCTGCGAGGACCCGAACAGAGCTCTACTGTGCCTCAGCGGACATTGAAATTCCCCCGACGTTTGTACAGTGAATTCCATTTCCGAGCCTTTTGATTCATACTTCCCCCCCCCCCCCCCCCCCTTCTCTCTTTTTGCTGTGAAGTACCTTTTTGTCCCCTGTTTGAACTTTCGCTGAAGAAGTACTCTGGCAAATGGAGGTTGGGGGGGGTCAGACAAAATGGGGTGAAATGAATGACTGGAGAAGGAGGGAAACCTGTGAAGAGTAATGACATGCAATGATTAAAGGAAACGCATTAAATAAGGTCTCTATAAACGAGCGCTACTCCTGTCGAGGCTGTTATGGAGTGGGCTGTTTACATAAGTGCAAATAGTAATTCACACTTCTTAATGTGGTTTACACCGATTTGAACTGCAACAACTGATGTGTCTGAAAATGTGTATTTAATTGACATTTTTAAAAGTTCAACCTATTAGAGTCTCAGAAACACTTTTTGCATATTTTTTTACTTCTGCATTAGCTGTAATCCCTGCTTGCTGTTGGTCAACGCATAATTAATCATCTAATTAGTGGCTAAAAAGGAAGCGAAGGTCAATATCTCCTTTCCTGCTCCAGCTCCCTACAGCCTGGCCGCTCAATGTCTCGATAGCCGATCGAAGGTGTCCACATTGTGTCCGGGGGGGGGTCAGCTCAGAACAGCTTGTTCTCATCGCAGTGAGGCTCATCTATACTGTATGCGGGGTTGTGGATTAGTGGATGAAAGAATGCCACTGACTGTGAAATTGCCTGATTTTTATCGGGGATGTTGGGGGGGGGGAGCAGCTGTGCACAATCCTCTGCCCTAATCCAGGGGTCGGAGAAAAGGACCGAGCAGGAAGGGGAGGTGTGGATGTGTGTTATTGCCTCCCTGTGTGTGTGTGTGTGTGTGTGTGTGTGTGTGTGTGTGTGTGTGTGTTGCATGCATGCCAAGGTGCACAATGGAGAAGTTCTGAGTGGTTGTGTTAATGCATGCTCCTTCTAGTTATCCCTGATAGGTTGTCCCAGTGTTTGTACTCTCGTGAGTGTTTTTGCGGCAGTGTGGAACCAGCGGCGTCGCAGCGATGCAGGAAGGATTCAGCAGATGACTGAGGCGAAAGCTTTGGCTTTTCATGTTTCAATTGGTCGAGGCCATCACCAGTTAAGAACTGTGTCATAGCAGTATTATTGATGCGTTGACCGTGTAATCCTGTCTTTCCACTATCTGGCCAAGCCTGCTGCTGGAATAGAGGGAGGGGGGGGGGGGGAAAGAAATCCAAACAGGGAAGTTTGTAAAGGTTTCAACTGAATTTTCAATTCTTCCATTCACTGTCGAAGGGAAGCTAAAAGCTGCACTTATGGGTGTACTTATGTTTCAAATGTGTAATATGAAAGAGGTAATTCATAGTGACCCACCCAAAGACAATTATCGCCCCAACTCTCCAGTTATCCTCAGGTTTTAGCATCTTTCAGCTTATTGTTTTGGGTGTTAGCAGGCTGCTAATTTACTGTTTTGGTTCAGCCTCGCCGCTCTGAACGGCATCGTTTACAGACGCAGCACAGCACACTGAAGGGTAGACGGAGGAAGTTAGCAACCAGCTGTTACACATTGGTGAGCATTTAACTGCTGGAGAGACAGATATTTGTCTCAGGAGTTGGTTGGAGACCAAGAAGCTAAAGCTAAATGGAGAGTAGATATTGGACTATGTGTGGTGAATAGACACTACTTCAAATGGATGCTGATGTAGCCGGGCTATTTCTGGATGTGTAAATAGTCAACTCCTTTTTAAAACGTTCGCCATATCAACATTATACGGTGATTTGATGTGTCAATATATCACACGTTTGAAGATAATACATCCTTCACATATCTTATTACCATAACCTTTAAGATTTGTTGTAAAATGTTAGAAAATATAGATAGAAAAGTCTCACAAAATGAAAGTATTGTACCTACAGTACTTTTCACTTCACTGGGTAGAAAGAGTCAGCTTGGTCAACCAAATGACATCCTAATTATAGTTTGGATGTGGATATACAGTACGGGGTTTTGAAAGACAGTGAATCTTTGATCCCTTCGTCTTTGATGTGGCGCGGCCCGCATATAGAAGCCTGTTTTTGTGTGGGCGACACATGCCCATGAAGCGCTCCGTCTCTCTGCGACTGGGGAATCCATTCCTTGTGGCGACGCTCGGATGTTTGTACGCAGGATGAATCGAGGCCCAATCTCGGTGGCGGTGCCTTGACGCACGCGCTGAAACGCGCTCAGCAGGTGACAGGCAAACATATGCCTCAAATGCCATGGGGTCCTGAAGCCGGATCATCTCCAAAGGCTAACTGGCAGGTCTAAGTAGGGACGGCATTAATACATATTATTCACAAAGAGCATGATTGAACAGAAAAATGTGCCCGGCGTGTACCCAGCTGCTTTGTTGGCACATACTCTGCCTGGGCTTCAAGACTGAGCTTGGATTTAGCCATGCATTCACTGAATTCCCCATGCAGCTCTTATTCATTCATTCAGGCACAGGCTGGGCTGCACCAACGTACGTGTGTGTGTGTGTGACTGTGTGTGTGTGTGTGTGTGTGTGAGACTATGTGCATTTGTGCCAATGCCTGAATAGTTTGGTAAATCACAGCAAATTTTTGACAAGTATATACAGGAAGCGTTTATTATTCAGTAATTCAATGGATGTGATTTAAAAAGGCCTCTTTGCGCTTTTTTTAATAGATTATTCTAAAGCCGTTTGTCACACACAGATGCCTGCACTGTGGCAGCTGAACAGAATGAGTTTCCCAGGAAAATTAAGCCTTTGACCTTTAATTTTACAGTCACTTGCTGTTACAGCACCCCTCTGTGGATATTTCTGTTCATCTCAGCGAGCTGAGTTGTATCAGTTTTACAGTTTTCATTTTATTTCAATTATATTTAATGAGCAGATTCGATTTGACATGTCTTGGCTGTAGCAAACCAATCTGTTGCTGATCTGTTTACGTTCATGAACGTGTATGGGTAGTTTTTTTTTTCTTAACCACAGCTTGTCTCGAAGCCATCAGGAGGTCAGCAGGTGCTTCTGGGTTTGACAGATGTCTTTGGTTGCTTCACACAGCGAGTGTGAAGGAGATATTTAAAGATACAGCGCCCTCTAGAGGCAAATGTGTGAAGGGTGTTTTAGGCCAACGTTTGCTGGGATATTGATCCACAGACCCATGAAAACATATTACACTTTTTACGCTGTTTTTAACCTTTTTTTATTTTTATTTAATTTACTTGTTCACTGTGTGAAAAATTCATGAACAAAATGTATTACAATATTAGCCGCTGAATTATTGACAATATGGTGACATTGAATTCAACGTGTAATAAATAGTCTAATTAGTTTAATTAAGTGTAACTTTCAAAATGAGATTGTTGTTGACGTGGAAAAATTTCATGAGACATTTTACAAAATTAAGAAATTGATTCTGAAGATGTACATTTGCTTACAAAGGTAACGTCACACACATATTGTACATTACTGATGAACAAACAGTAGGAAATATATAAAAAGAAATCTGTCATTACTCCTATTACTTTGAAAAACAGATCTTTGTAAATACGTGGTGAAACATCTGGTGGGAGAATAGAGTCGCTGTAGAGTGATGATGGGGCCTGCAAATATGAACAAAATGTGTATAAGCTTGAATAAATGTGAAGATGAAATTTAGCTGACATTATAAATAGAAAACTAGGTTCATTGATTTCAGTCTTACCGTCACTATTTATCACCTTTCGAGAACAAACTCGGCTGCGAAACAATTCAGATGGACACTTGTTACTGGTTTGTTTACTATAACTTCATGACCGTTTCAACTCCGATGACATTCAGTATGCATGTAAACTTAACACATTTCTGCCATGCTGAAGCAAACTCACAAGCTGTCCTTTAAGTGGCTTGCTGTAACATTCAGACTCCACTGCTTGGCTTCCCCATCGACTTTCACTCACTGTAACACCTGGAGGGAAATGATCCAATATGCACAGCTGAACAGAGAATTGTTCAGTAAAAGAAAATAGAAAAAACTCCCATTTAGTGCAAGTGAAACTCACTCGATCAAGACAGGGCACTTGGGATTTGATTAAATAACACTTCCCCCGAGGATTAATCCCCCCCACCACTGCAACTGGGGAAACTACAGAGGCATGCAAGCACAGGTCTTTCCTCCATGCACACAGAGATCTACGGTTTTAAAGACTCACTTGGCGTGTGATGAACGATGTTGATTTTATCTGGTGGGGAGAGAAGAGTTTCTGAGCCATTTACAGTACACAGTTTAATACTGTAAGGGGGCTACTTGTTCCCGCTTTAACGGCGCTGCATATTATTTATTTTGAAGTTCCAGGAAAGCTGCAGCTCTGTGGAGCCTCACTGTGATGACAGCACAGCTTAACCCTCGCGTCCAGGAAAGAGGAATATTTACCATAGACACTGTCGCCGTCCTCTCTGCTGTTGAGTATTCTGGCTCTCAGATCTCTGAACTTCTCCTGCGGAGACAAAGATCAGTGCTTTTAGTATTAGACAGACACGCATCCACTTATTTAGAATGATGAGATTTCCATATATGATGATGCGTTTCCACAGGCTGAGAAAAGGGAATCGATCAAAGTTTTGCAGTTTTGCTCATAAATCTTTTGGTGCCTTCATGGAGGTCCGCTGGAAAACTGCAATCAATGTCTAACAATGCACCAACCACAGAAGCATGAAAGAGTGCATTTAACCCCACTAACATTTACATATTTATATACAGTAGACCAATAGATCTGGTGATTTATCAGACTCGGATTTTACATTGTCGCATTTAGATATAAAGAGACATTTCCCTTCGTAACTTCCCACATTTGTTTTCTTTTTTTAAATCCCAAAGAGGTTAAATAATCAATATTGCACAAACGCTGCAATGACAACAGTTAAAAGTCCTAAATATCAATACAAAACAAAAAAAAGTAATTTGTTCTTCTGTCCTCTCCCGTTAATCATCTTATATCTTCATCTTATGACTCTTAGGAAGGGTCCGATCCCTAAATTTGGGAACCACTGGATACAATTTTTCTTTTTGGCCATCAAACAGAAGCTCAAAACACTGCCACACCGCCCACGCCTTTAATCACATGTTCCCTTCTTGCACTGTGCAAGTACCGAGTGCAAGACAACCAGCGGTAAGTGGCTCTTCATCACTAGCTCTCCTCTCTGTGGAGCCATCGCTGTGTTTTCCTGGACAGCCCTTTCCTTGTACCCTCGTGCTCTCCTGTGAGTATGATTGCGTTGCAGCTTGGCTTGGCATGAGCAACAGATGGTTCTAGTTTTATTAGGGTTTTGTTCCGGCTATTGCTCATTCATTCCAAGTCCATGTGTGGGTGTGCGATCACAGTGTGCGATATAGTCCCATACCTGCTGGACGGCGTCCATGCCCTTCTGAGCCCGCTGCCACTCGCCGAAGCGCTCCAGGGCCCCGTCCACAGTGAGTGAACCGGCCTTCACCCTCTGCTGGAGCTCGATGAGCTGCTGCTGCAGCCTGTTTGGCTGGTTTGGCACAAAGGTATCGTAGGTGGAGGAGATGCCGTCCTCCCGCCCGCGTGCAGCAACTCGATAGAAATGTCATGAAAAGAAATATCAAATATCGGGTGTAAAACACAAAGTTAACGAGCAAGATCTCAAATGTAACATCAGAAATTGAACGGTTATTTTTTTGTGACAGAAATAAGACAAGCAAGGGCATGAAGCCGCTCCAGATGGCCTTCATAGTGATGCCTTGCTGATAGTGGGATTTTGCTCTCCACATCTGTAACGGCAGGTAATGTTCTGGGTGACTGTGATGATCTTTGGACCCGTCACTCAGTGCCACCAACATTACAGCGGAGCAGGAAAATGTCTTTGTATCTCTGTAGGTGCTCAATAGCAGAAGCAGCTCTTTCACGCTTTGATTTTATTGTTTTGGGACCCACGTGTGTTTGAATAATTCATTTAACAAAGCACAACATATGATGTAAGAACCCAGCAGGTAATTCCACCAGCTTGTCAATCATAAGAGAGAAGTCAGCTAAAAATCATTGGCACGGTAAAAGTCCTGCTGTTACGAGGAGAACATTTACAATCTGCACATCTCAAAGTCAGAATACAAATTCAGCCCGGAAAAGGAGAAATTCATTATTTTTTGGAGACAGTGCAAACAGAAATGCATGGCAACTGCCTACTGTGCTGCAAGCTGAAGGGGCCTCGTATATTTGATCCAAAATTATGGCTGCGGCTGTCTTTTTGGTCGTGAATGATAAAGCCAGACACCCCGAGAGTGGTGATTAAAGTGTCTGTGCATTAATATGCAGATTAAAACCGTTGCTGCTGTCATACCCTGCTCTATTTCCGTCTACCTCTCAACTGTACCCTGTCTTATAAAAGGTATTTATCATATAATTGCCAAAAAAAGATCTTTTAAAAAGTCAGAAAATCTCTTTTGAAGCTCTAACAAAAAGATTCCATCGATTGTTTTTGAAGCTTTAGTCATTTTAGAGACTAAAAGTCAGGAGACATCTGTTGTGATATAGACTATTCTTTTTGTAATCTGTCCCTTGTGAGCTCCACCACTTTATGGAGGTGCAATACTACATTACTACATCTTTGATTGATCTTTTCCCCCAGTATCACCCGACACTCACCTTGCTTAGTGGGAAGTGAATACAGATCAGCGGTGCTCTGTGGCGGCGTCGTCTTCTGCTGGAACACTGTGAAACACAGAGCAGCTCACAATAACTAACATTACAAAATGTAACGTTCAACTTTTAAAAGGAGAATGTTCTTGTTGACATCACCCTCACTGAACACACTGCAAGGTCTCAAGCCGGAGCTGATTTGACAAACGTCTACACAAGATTTGTGTGCCTACATTTGAACAATCCCCCCCACAAGATGGCGCCACAGCCTAAACCTACAACCCATTGAGTGGATTGCTGAATCTGAACAGCCAGCAGAAAACAAACATCCCATCAATCTAAATGTTTCAGAAGAACACCAATACAATTTAATCTAAATACATGTTGTACTTGTTTTTCCATTCCAGAGCTTAAAATTTGTTTCTCTCAGAGAAAGACACGCATTCAGCTCTGGATTGAATTAAACGCCCCTGGATGATGCTTTTTGGTTTGGATGTGAGCTCTCCGTATGAAAGGCTACACTGTTTAGCTGTCAGGAGGGCGGAGGAGCTGCGGCTGTGTGACCAACACTGGATTCAAATTCAAACATCCACACCCTGAAAGATAATCCCCCACCTCTGACCATTTCCTCCATGACGGCGTCTCTCCTTTCCCCACTTCATGTTTCGAGCGCGGCTTTGCTCACAAACACAAGCCTGGCTTTGTGGCTCAATTCCCGAATCAAACTGTGTGGAGCCACAGCTGAGGGGCAGATCCACATGAAGTAGTAGTGTAGTCTACAAGCGGAGTAATTCCACTCTGTGAGACTGAATTTGATTCACATTCACAACAGAAACCCCCCCCCCTCCTCGTTATTTCCACTTGTGCAGTGGTCTCCAATAACTGTCTCCTCGCCTAATCCTCCACCGAGCCTCATCTCCACTCTCGCATCTCTCACTGTGGCGGCGGGAGTGAGGAGCAAAATGTGATCCTTGTGCAGTTTGTTGAAGCTCCACTGTCTCAATGGATGGAAACCCCAAAATCCCTCTCCTCTCTCCCTCGTGCACTCTGGGGACAAGGACGATGGAAAACATGTGTAATGACTTATTCTGGCTGACTTGGCCTCGGTCTGGCCGAGATTGGTTGCAGATGGCAGCACGGTAGTTCCTTCTCTGTTACTGCGGGGATGGTTGGGGATGCAGTGGTGCACTGTTTTTTTTTTTTTTTTTTTGCTTTGTAGGCCCCACCGGGAAGAATAAACTGCATGATGGAGATGGAGATAGGGCGCTTACGTCATTAAAATCATGTTTGTGTGTTTTGAATATGCAAGTGATGGTTAGTGGGGGGGCGAGTGCAATATCTGTGGGAATAACAATGACTTGTCGAAGCATGCGTGTATGTTTGTATTTGCAAGATGTAAGAGAGAGAGAAGCTGTTTTAATGATTCATAAGCCTTAATAATACCAGTCACTTTTGGATGTTTCCTCTTCATGAAATATTCATGCAGCTGAAATTGAACAGTTAGAGACTGTGGGCTTTCTCTTTCCTCAGTTTGTTTTGCAGGGGAGGGGGGGGGGGGTGGGGGGGATATGTTGTGGTTTATGGGATCAAAACAAACTACGTTGCAAAAAAAAAAGCATCTCTACTGACAATGGCAATGCACATTCCAGGCACTTCCTCCCTCCCACATGCTCTCCCGAACTCCCCCTTCACACACTGTGCATGACTCAGTGTTGTTGTCTTTTTACTCCGAATCAGCTCCATCATGTCCTGTGATTTGGAAGAAAACGGGGGCAACACAAGACTCATAAGTTACCTTTAATGATGTAAGGGGTTCTGTCCTCCGCGTGGGTGATCTCGGGCCGAGGCGTGGGCGCTGGTGGGCGACTGCCAATGACCACGTCTTCTGTGGAGTTCAGGACGGTGTCGTATTCATCACTCTCACCCAGCGGTGCATAGATAGCCTCGTCCTCCCCCTCTTCGTGCTCTTTTTGTGGATGTGCGGTGGAGGGAGTCCCTAATGCACAAAGTGTTTACAGCACTGTTGCCTGAGTGTGACGATGGAGTTCTGCATGCTGACTTTGCTACCGTTTACAGCTACATCGGAGGAAAGGCTACACGCTGTGCCCATCGGCAAGGGGGGGGGGGGAATATTCAGTGCTCGGAAATGAACAGCAACTCGGCATATACGGATGTGATGGGATAGAACAAACACCATTACCAGCTTTCCTTTGTCCTCCCACTTCCCATCAGTCCTTCACTCACCTGCAGCGCACATCATTTCGTACAAACCGGCATCCCCATTGTCCTCGTCTGAGCCGAGCATATTCTGCAATAACAGAGAATGAAGAGATGCGTTTTATGCCTCTTCCAAATCACAAAGAAGCGGATCAATAGAGGCAATTTAGAATTCAAGGAAAGACATGTCTAATCTGTTATGTTGGAGCTGGGCATTTGCTATGTAAGGGTGGGTTTGTTTTACTTTTTTTAGTATGTACAATACTAAAACTATTAAGCTCCGTCACACCATAGGCTGATATCTGCCTCCATGCCTCCATCCTTTACTATGCAGTTTTCTCATGTCAGTTTGTGACAAACGTCGAGACTGTTGATTGAGGTTCCCCACCGCATCGGTTAGGACATCAACTTGTGGCAAAAGCAATTTCAGAGCTATCGCTGGAATTGGAGTGGTGGCTGTAAGTTACCTCGCCTGCTGCTGGATAACAGAGAGCAGTGTTCCCTCTGACAGCAAAGCTGCTGCCGAGTCGGCCTATCTGCTAATAGCATGCTGAGGGACAGACAGGGCCTATGATCAGGGTAATTATGAAATCAGACAAATCTTCCCCTTTCAGTCCAAACATATCATTTAGTGAGCAATTCAAGGCCCGTGGCTTGATATTTAGACTGCATCCGTAATTAGATTGCGGTACAGCTATCAATTAACTGCTGCATTTCAACTTCTGATAGAAATGTGAAGAACTGAAGAGTTGTCATAATTTCGAAATTACTAGTGAAAAGCTGCTTTGTTAGAGAATTTTTTTTTTGACATAGGAACCATTAAGGAAATGCAATAAATGCTATTTCACAACATAACACTTTTTGGACTAATCACTACAGTGTACACTTTATGTATTTTGAATCAAGTTAACTATAATTACAATGTATTAATGGGGACCTATTGGGGGGGAAAAACTCACTTTCAGTGCTTGTGCACATACATTTGGGTATCTGGAGTGCCTACAATCACACAAACTGTGAAATAAGGCGACCCACTCAGTCTTTTGTGGACTGCCTTGATCGGAAAACAATTTGACAACTTGTTGTTATACACGTGAACTTATAATGTATTCTTAGTTCAATAACAATCTCAGTCAGTAATATAAATAAGAACATATGAGATACAGCTCACTTTGATGAAGATGTCCTCCGTATAACCCGCCAAGCTCTGTGCGCAGTTTCCAAGCAACACAGCCACTCATGACTCAATTACAATATTGCACCATTCCTACTACTGCAAATTACTGATTGGTTGCCAAGAATACATTACTTAACAGTGGAGGTTCATATCGAGCCCAACAGGTAGAAGGGACGGGTTAATTACCGCCGCAGCGTGAACATTGAATTCTAATAGTTGGATGCTGTGAGCACAATGTGGTATTTTCAGAGGTAATTTCTGGACAGGGGGGGGAGAGGAATTTATTTACTAACCACGAATGCTGAATCATTTTACAGATGTCTGAAACTGCAGGAGCCCCCGGGGCATTCCAGACAAATTCACTTTCACCGCCGCAATCCAAGCAGCAGTGCCTCAGACAAAACAGCAGGCATGATTTTGTTAGAGGGGGAGAGCAAATCTCAAGTGAATCTAGAGTAAGATAAGGAGCGTAAATCGCTTTTCAGCAGCTGAAATGGTCAATTCACAAGCTGGCTCGTCTCAGCTCTCGGTGCCCCGCGTGCTGGTTGTCTTTTGACATCGTGGTTTCAGGATAAGAGTGTTGGGTTTGTGGTAGATTGTAGAGTGTAACACGTAACGCATCACTTCAGTGACGTGCAGACAAAATAAGTAGTGGTCAGCTCAGCAGGCAAAGAAACACTTCAAACTAGGTTTACTTTGTACAGTGTTATACTTCTAGTTTTCTTTTAAAACCATGTATCCTAGTCGGCCTATATAACAAGACTACAGCCATGCTAGCAGCTCCTTGAGGCTGTACTTAAACACAGTGATGCTGTGAGCCAAATGTCAATATGCTCACAATGGTAATGCTAACATGCTGGTGTTTAGCAGGTATGGTGTTAACCATGCTGACCTATTATTTAGCATGCTAATATTAGCTAATTAGCACTGAACTCAAACCACAAATTTAATGTCAACCCTCATGGTTGCACTAAAGGAAAAGTCAGGGGATCCCCAAACTCAGGATTCATCAACCAGGAACCATGAATGTCTATAATATTTTGAAACAATCCATTGACCAGATATTTTAGAGGACCGACGGTGCCATTCATGAAGCAACTCTGCTAGCATAGCTGAAGACATGGCTCAAAGTGGTTGGATAAATGTTTATTTTTCCTGTAGCCCAGTCCTGCGATACACGTGCAACGTATAGCCTGAGGGATGAAAACTGTTTCTTTTTTTAGAAACAGGGATGACTGTATGATTCAAATGATAAACAAATCTGCGAAGTTTGCCTGTAATGATGATGTGCAGTCACTGACCGAACAAACATAACATGCAAAATAGGGTCGGTGGAATCAACAAATCCCTGGATTAGCGTACGTCACCTAATTTGTCTATGCTGCATTTGAGTAGAGAGATACGGCATGCAGCACGTAAACAGTTCTTTTGAGGACCATACAGTTGCAAGCTGATTTGTATTTTTGTGTGAGAGCACGCAGTGGAATCTAGGAGCGCAGAGTCCATCTAAATACCAAGTGACCCAGTACTAAAATTAAATAAGGACAATGTGTGTTTGTGTTAGTAATTACGATGAGCTGGCACATTGCGGTCTGTGGACATAAACATCGCAGATAATAGCATTTTCTTTATTTATATTCTAGTTATGCTCCCCCTGAATAATTCAGCTTTCCCCTCTGGAGCGGTTCACAGCTAATTAACAAAGAAGTGTGGTGCCAGGGCAGACTCGTGGATCTGATGCAGGGCCTGTGAGTGATTCAGCCCGTGTGTGAAGCAGGGGACCGATCCATCTCTGGTTTTATTGACAGAGTTCTGCCACACCGATGCCCAAATCACTGATGCAGCGTGGCTTGATTAATTGGAGGTGGGGGGAAACACTGCAGATGAGTTAATGAAAAAAAAGGAGCAAGAACAAAACACCACGACACATACGTCCTCTTATACTTCCTCTGACACGCCACACAAGCACAGTATGCATGTAGTTTGCTGTTAAGATACATTTTAATTACCCTCCAAGGAGACCACAAATGTCAGTTGCTTGTGCATGTCTAATCTGTCTGTTATGTTGCATCTATAGGCTTGTTGAAGTCCCCGTGGGGAGACCTGTGTTTGACTCTACCACTCCCCTGTCAGCTCAGCTGACTCGCTGCAGACTCACAGCGAGCACTTTGACTCACTAGAGCAATCTGATCAAACCTCGCGCCATCTGCAGTCACTCTCAATTAGCAGCGTTGCTAGGGGGATAAATACATTTGCAACAGCTGTTGGAGTGTCTAAATTTCCCTGGAGGGGCGATACTCTAGGTTGATTCTAGACATCAGAGAATGTTAAAAGTTGTCGGTGTTATTAGGGAAGACTGGAGCAGAGATTTTCATATGAATGAATGAGCACGATGTCTGTTACCAATTGACAAGTAGCCGATTCAACTGCTGATACAAGCTTTTGACGCAAGTATTTTGTTTCAAAATTTGAGTTACAGTATAGTTGGAGGAATACGATTGTATGTACTAAATAATTGGTTTACAACTACATCGCAGTGTTTTAGATGAAACTATGCAACAGCATGTGAAGTAGTCAAAATTAGCTCCAAATTGACTTCCTAATTCATTTAAATGCTGCTTTCATGCTAGGCTAACTGGAGAGCAGGGCCGTCCTTCAATCAGAGGATCGGCGGTTCGATCCCCGGTGCTCCCATAGCTGTGCCTACAGTGTGATAGGATATGAATTGTAAGTCGCTTTGGATAAAAGCGTCTGCTAAAATGACTAATGTAATCTGCAGCCAGTTAGCTTAGCTTTGCCAAAAGCGTGGAAACAGGGGGGAAACTGCTAGCCTGTTTCTGTCCAAAGATAACAAAAATCTTCCCCGCAGCACCTATAAAGCTCACTAATTAACGTGTTTTTCAAGAATTGTGTTGGATGTTCTACAGGGGGTCATGTGCCACACTATTGAGTGACTTCATTGAGTCTACCCTGATTGTACACCTGTCCATCCTGGGAGAGGGATCCCTCCTCTGTTGCTCTCCCTAAGCTTTCTTCCTCTTTTCTCCCCGTTAAAGGGTTTTTTGGGGGAATTCTTCTTGTTCCAATGTGAGGGTCCCGGGACAGAGGATGTCGCATGTGTACAGATTGTAAAGCCCTGAGGCAAATTTGTGATTTTGGGCTATACAAAAATAAATTGAATTGAATTGCTTGGCAACCTCACGATGATGAGACTCAAGGAAGTGACTGTGCCTGCATGGCAAAGAAATAGTCTGGCACATAACCTTCCATTTATATTTCAGTTTCTGTAGGGATTAAACAAATGAGATGTAAACATGTTGAGTTTAAGCATTAGAGGTGATGCTTGATGGAGTTTGTCTGTTTACCTTCGGACAGTTCCAGGCCAACATACAGGCAGGAACTGTAAGTATTCTTTATATTTTTCCATAAAAGTGAATCATGTTTATGTAAAAATGTTAATTTGCTTCTTGCATCAAGTGTAGTATTTGCAGGACACACCAGAAATGATGTGGTGTTTTCAGCCTGCCGTCTTTGCTAATGTTACACCACTGGGCACATCACGTCTTTCTTCTGATGATAATGTCCTCACTGCCTAATTAAATTAGCATTGGGGGAAAAAAACAAAAAAACACGATGATCCTAGTGCCCTTCAGAATTATCAAATAAAAGGATATGCATGCATGCAAAGGATCTATTACATTTGGATTGCTGCTTTTATGTTTCTCCCCACACAATGAAATGGGAGGTTGAAAAGAAACAGGCTGTTCATATTAACACGGGGAAATGGCAGCCATTACGCAAGAAAAGTGTTAGTGGCTGCATTAATTGTCTGAATGTATGCAGACGACCTGCGCTCTGAACCATTGTGCATGCATGAACAAACACAGCCTTTCGATTATCTGTGGGGGTGTTCCATTAGGAACCTCATAGGAGATGGAGGAGGGGGGGGAAGGGTGTACCATCAATCCACCAACTGTGCCATGAGCTGGATGTAAAGACACTAGATAGAAGGGAGTGAGGTCGCACTCTCCCTGTTTTCCCCCTTTCTATCCTCTCCGTTCTGTTTATTATTGATAACCACTCACTCATAGCCCTAACGCTGTAGTTGTGTTAGTAAGAGTGTTCCTGGGCCCTCGCTTTCAGATCTCAAAAGCCAAGGTGCATGTGTTGTTTTGCTCAGCTGTCCGCAGGTAACTGAAAACCATAGAATTTCAATTCCAATACTTTAGGTGACATTACATCCAGCCAGCTAAATAATGTCATCGGGTGGATTTAATTAGCTCACAGAGCACTGAACATGTGAAGCCGTCATCGGATATTGGCATTTTGAGAAATGCGTTTATTGTATACAGGGTCAATAAAGCCAATATATTTACTGGCATGTTGCAAGGACGCATTAACTGGAACAGAGGGGAAAATTATCCGGAGCATGACAATGCATGAAACCCTATTTGAGAGCTGTGAACAGTTCATATGGAAATAGTTACCAGTGTTTCCTTCAATAAGACGTGAAGCTCTGTATGGCCGTGACTCTTGGCGATCTCAGTGGGCGTCTGTCCGTGGCGATTGGCTGTGTGCATCGCTCGCTCGGCACCTGGACACAGCAGGAGCAGGCTGGAGACGCTCTTGAATCCATACCGGGCAGCGAAGTGGAGGAGCGATGGCGCGTCTGCATGGTGGAGCTCTGATTATAATTTTTTACAAAAAATCCCCACTCACCACTTCCTTCCGTAACGTGACCCGATGTGTGCAATCTAACACAATCAGGAGAGTCGAAGGAAGACAGCTCGGAGGCACTTATTGACCTTATTTTTCTTAGTTCCTTTTTAGCAGAGTTAGGATCAATCTTAGTGGCTGATGAAGCCATCAATCTGCCACATAATGAGCCAAGACATAATGGAAGGCTTCCTTTTCATGGTGGATCATGTGCATCCTGCAACAGGAACGCATTCTAACTGTGAAACTTATGTTTAGTCCACATTGTTGCGTAAACACAGTTGAAGTGAATCCAATTGACATTGTGATGTGGAAATATTTGTATCCCTGAACATCTAAATGTATTTTAAAGAAAGTTCTCCCTGGTTGTTTATTCAGATGTTATTCAATGTTAAGTGTAGAGTAAGCAATCCCACAGTGCTGTACCTCTTCCAGGTGTGTTTTCACAATGCCGTCCCTGAAATCCTCCGCTGGGCATGCCCGCCAACAACATGGAGGACAACTTCTGGTCCAGCTTCTCCACAGAGGACTCCTGAAGAGCCTGGAAATCCAGAGAGACGGACCGTTCACAAGCTGGACACATATTGAAATAATTTGAGGCGAGGCGAGTCAGCGCAAGCAAATTAGCAACTAAAAGTCCAACAAAAGCAGCATTTAAAACAATGGATTTTAAGTTGCCGTACAGTCTATAGAGGCACAATAAAGATGCCAAGTTGAACATAACCAAATGCATCAGAGTCCATTTGTGTCGGTCCAGACTTTGTGTTTGAAATTCTCTTGGCAAATTCTTCTTTTGGCAATGCTCAAGTTTGCCTCTTCAGCAAAAGAGACCTAATCGAATCAAGTGTTCATGGCCGAAACCTGCTGTCTCTTCATTTCCAGAGAGGAGACGGGGAAACTGTGGCGCACATAAAACATCAGCAGAAATATGTAGATTCAATTAATTTTCTGTTTTTCTGCGTCTTTCCAACGACTCGAAGGGGATCGATTATCAGCAGTGTTTTCGGGCGGCGATTGACTAATTTCCTGTAACTGTGTTGCATAACGATGAGTCACTGAGTAACAGTCACAATGCCTTGGAAAAATGACTTTTATTAAGGGTGGAGAGAATAGAACAGCGTTCCAATGCGTTTCCTAAATCAATGATTGATGGAGTTATTTGAATATATTTGCAAGTGTTGGAGGTTTAATTAAAGTTTGAGGTATGCCCACTGCTTGTACAAACAACGGAGCAGTGTAATATTAAGTTGACTTTCTTTTTACAGAAAGTAACATACAAACAAAGTTTAGAAATATTAATGTTCATCTTCATTACAGCATTGCCATTGAAAGGTTTGGCCGTGTTGCCAACTGCAGTTGGCAGTTCTCCAGACTATGATTTCATACACAGAAAAAAAAAAAAGAAACCCCGACTACCTTCTATTAAAGTGCTACTCCATTTAGTACTGCACTGCCATAAAGAAGTAGTGGGACTGGCAAACACACTGAAGAGAGAGAAAAAAAAAATCAAAAGACCTGATGAACTGACTTTTTGTCCCTGGCATGGGTCAAACTCGAAAAACACCATCCTACATCTCCCATGGTGCAACTCAATAGCAGGCATTTGTTAGCCTGCCTGGTAAATGCCCACATTTGAAACAGCCCTTTAAATGACTTTACCTGACACATGAAATCTACAGGGTCTGCTGCCCTCGCCAGAAGGGAGGTTATTTCCTCCATGTTGCTGTAGTACTGCAGCTGTGCCTTGCTCAGTGGCACCCCACCGCTATACACGGTCACTCTTACATTTCCTGCTGGAAAATCTGCAATAGAAAACATACAGATACTGTACACGGGCTGAACCTAATATTTCATTGTATAGTATTTTAAATCATACACTCATTGTTATTTTGTTCACCTGGTGCATTGACGCACAGGATCCGCTCATTCCAGCACGCAGGCTTCACCCTCAGCGTCTGATTCTCACCAGTGAACTCAACCTCGGCGTCGCTGCCAGCCGACTCATTTCTCAACAGGATGAACACTTCCGTAGAGCTCTGCCAAAGAGACAGTACAGTGAACTGCAATGCAGTAAATGTTAAGGACTCTTTGTGAAAAAGTGCTGGCTGAGTGCCTCACCCTGCATGGAACTCTGGAGGGAACGACCACAATGTTGGATTTGACACTTGACTGCATTTGTTCCGCCTTTTGCTCTGATCCTAATTGTTGACGTGTCAAGGGGTTGACATTTGCCGCCACTAACGCACCTAGAAAAGATGGGACATTTACTGTAACATCACAGTGATGTCTACTAAATGTGTTCCAGATACCAGAAGCTATCCAGGAGTGTTTTTTAGGGCTATAACGTGGCTATAGGGATGGCAATGTTGGCCAAATTGAACTATCTTGCCAACTAAAAGATGCATTGCCATGAAATTTCACATTTATGATCCTCAGAGGATGAATCCTATACCGACTTTGGTGATCCTCTGACGTTTCCTTTGGCACCACCGTGAGGTTATCGTTAATGAGTGAACTGTCTCAACAACTACTATAATGTAATCACTTGGCAATTACCTCTCTATCTCGCTCCTTTAATCGAGTCAACATTTCAATGGTTTATGACTAAATACCTGCAAAACTAATGATATTCCCATCAGCCTCCATTGTACTTTGTGGTTAACAGAGCCACCAACATGGCTGTGTAGAATATTTGTCTTGTTATTTACAATCGAACTAGGTTAAATTACACAAAATCGAAAAACTCTCTGGTATATATGATTAAAAGTGACATTTTAAGTCATGCAAATAGAAATAGGAAAGGTCTCGTAATTTCCAACACTGTTGATTTAGCTTTTCATGCCGTGATCATAGAAACCAGTCATGAAGTGCCCTTTATTCACCAGTTTACACTGGAACTTGTCAAACACCCACGTATCTGTTGCATGTGGTAACAAACAAACAGCATCATCCTGTATGAATAGGGAAGGCACTCCTGGGTTAAAATATAACCATTTGTGGGATCCTGGCCTGAAGCCCTTCACTGTATCAGTGCAATGAAGTGATGCAGAGTGCACTTGAATTTGCATTGCTCACAAAGAGTATAGTCAGTGTAGCCGAAGAGGAAAGACTATTTGCATCATACGATGCGCACACACCTGTCGAAAATACAAGCCCGCTCCTCTGCTTTACAATTTTATACAAATATTGCAATTAGGAAAAACAAGGAAGGAGAGAGAGGATAATTGACAGGGCAAGATGAGGGGAAATGCTAGAGATACACACAGAGTCACAAAAGAAGTCTCTGCGGCTGGTGCCTTAGAAAATATTGGATGTCAAATCTTTAGCACACACAATTCACAGGAAGAAAAAAAAGTCAGTAAACAGGTTTCCGAGCTGCTGCTCAGCCAGTCTCAAATGCTCAAATAATGAGCATTCTTTCCCCCTCGCATTTATGGCAGGGTGACGGCGAGGCCATGTGAAGGGCATTCTGAAGAGGGTGATTGTGTTCTGGGTTTGCAGACTGGGACGCACGCTTTGACTAAATTGCAATCTGTTTTACTGTCGCGCATTAAGATATTTCTGGCCACTATTCATTGATTCATATTACTATAAATGATCATTATCTTAGAGTTTCCGTGGATAAAAGGATTATTTTTGAAAACTGCAGCATCCGAATTGGAGTGACACTTCTTAGGTTCAAATATATTGACTATGAGCACAAGACATTTTTTGCGAGGAAACTCAGGTGGGATTGCATACCTCACTGGATTCTGAAATGAGGTCAGGGACTTCCAGGGCTCTTTGATTTCATCCTAGGTCCCCAGTAAATTATACAAATACTTTGATTTCACTATTAATCAATTCTGCAGAATTCTTTAGAGGTGGAATATTGTGAACGAGCATGTATTTGTACCTTCCTTTCTGTAGTGCAGCCAATATTAAAATCATATCTGAAGCCAGAATCTTCCCACATGGGGCTCAAGACTAAATGTTATCAACATGTGGTCAGTGATATTTGAGGTTTCACAAAAAAAACCTTTTGGTGCAAATTCCCTACCTTTTCCCACAATATCAGTCACAACGGTCAGGTACTCATGAGCATCTTGTTCACTGGAGATCTGCAGGCACTCATCGCGGTTCAGGGGCACCAGCTCCAGCAGTGGGGTCAGACTCTCCACCCCACACAGCAGCACCACCACATGAGCTGCAGGACGCAATACACGGGCCAGGAAGAAGCGCCGCTTCTGGCACAGACCCTCCAGCATTCCCTTGGAGAGGACCAGGAGCTTGCAGGTGTACTGGACCAGCCTGAGGAAGTCGTCCCGCCGACTGGACACCGTAGCGATGTCGTAGCAGTAGATCCCAGCCTCTGAGATTGGACCAGTGAAGACTGAATGCAGATAAGTTGCCCATTGCTCTGCCTCCGTCTCATAGATGATTAACAGCTGCTCAGCTACAAGAGGACGTCAGAATTGTCATATACAAAAACAACCAACACTTCAATATTGTTTCGAGATATTTTGTGCCAATATTGTTGCTCCGAGCATTGCAAATAATCATGAATCAGCAAGACTCGTATATTAAAAGCGATGAATGGTTTTCGTTACTCCAGTAAAAATGTATTGAGTGAATAATCGACGCAATGGGACTGCTTACCTGTCTGGCTCATGGCTACAGGTCCGTTTGTGTGCAGGTTCAACTTCACAGTGACATGGAAAACAGCACTGGTATTGTCAGGAAGAGCTCAGATAAGAGGGCGTTTCCTGCTCCACCAACATGGACAAAGAAATGAGACCATTTTTTAAGTGAACGTAGAGCCTGTTCTCTGGAATTTGCTCCATTTAATTTACTACAGCACTAGCTCCATGGCAGCAATCCTAAGTAATTAAGTCATTTAACCAGTAGAATTAAATGTACGTCATCCATGTGTCACGTGGGGGCAAAAAGACATCAAGGGATGGACCCAAATGCAGAGAGACCCGGGGGAACAGAGGGATGATTCACAATAAGAAATGTCCAAAACAAAACTTATAGCAGGGGAGTCCTGAAGTGTGTAACTAAATACCCAACGCAAACAAGAACGGGCAAAACAACACAAAACAGGATCATGCAATTCAGACATGTGCACAAGCGATATTAGCAGGAACACTGCAGGGAACAAAGCATGAAGCCCTAGTAGACAAACCGACACAGACACAGGGGAACACAGGGTTTAAAGACACTGGGGAGGTGTGGAGGTGATTAGACACAGGAGGATTCAATCACGGGCGGGGCAGACAATTACAAAGGCGAGAAAACACGGGGACACATGAGGTGAGGCAGGGAAATTCAAAATAAAACTGGAAACAAACTAAATCAAAACCAAGATCGTGACACCATGTGATGGAAAAATTGATTATGTGGTTTGGACATTAAAAGTCTTGTAATCCAAGTTTGTTTTTTTGCTGTCAACATGTAACTGGTACTGGCACAACCAAACCCAACACACAAAATGTGGTTTTTTTCTTTATATATCGTCATGGAATAAAAAACTACACAAACCAACAGTGGAAGTAGTCTAAACTGAAACTGAAATACAAAAAAACAAAAGCACACAAACTAAAGAAAGCCATAACTTTCTATTCAATGAAAGGCCATTAAAAGGACAGAGCACGACGATGAGCAGAAAACGGCAAATAAACAGAAAAGGTCGCTGTCAAGCAGACAACAGGTAATCAGAAAGAGAAAAACTTGAGTCTCCGACCTGACCGGCGTTTAATTAAGTCTACAGAGCCATGGTTGCAAAGCAGAGCACTAGAGCCATGGCGCGTGTTAAAACTAATGATCTGGTGTGAATGTCTCCACTACAGGCAGAAATAAAAAGGCAGTGGGATGTTCTGACCTATGCACACGCACACACACACACACACACACACACACACACACACACACACACACACACACACACACACAGTCCATCATTGAGAGAAATGTTAAACTCAGGGCTTCATTAACTGCCTTCACCTGCCAAACAACTGACTCATACCACACCAGTGTCTCACTAATAGCAGTTTGCCACCATTTATTCCCTTCGGGCAGCAGTGGGGTAACTGAAATCCACAACCGCTGAGAAAATGAGCAGGTGAGTGCCGAGGTCTCCTTCAGACAAATCGCCGATGACTCACCAATGAAAGGTCGTTCTGTTCCATGCAGATCCACACACTTCTAACTCACTCACATTGTATGTATGTCTACCATGATCTAACCACAAAGACAGGATCTGTCGTGAGTTCAACTGAGCAGAACACGTATACTGTAGCAGACATTAAAGCCAGCTACTTTTGTATGGAAACATGTAGACAAATGAGTAAATGTCAGGTTAACTGTGACCTCAAAGAGATATGTTATTATCACTGTAAACAGACAAGAAGTGAAGCTGCAACTCTTATCCTGAGGGTGGCACTGGAGGAAAAGTATTCAAGCATCCAAAATAGACAGATCAGCATTTCACCAAAAAGAAAGATTAAAAAGTAGTTCACAAAATAAAAATAAATACAACTTTACTCACTATCTCGTCATTTTGACAGTTTATCTCAAAACCTTCACTTACCAACTCATGTTTGATTTACCTTCTCATCATTTTATCACAGGATTTTGACTTATTATCTCATAATTTTGACTTTTCAGCTTGTAATCTTTTACTCACTATCTTGACTGACTTTTGTCTCATACCTTTTTTGTCTTAGTATCTCATACGTTTGTCTGTATACCTTATTAACTTGACTTAGCAAGTCAAGACTATCAACCTTCAAAAAGCTGCAGTTGAAAATTAGCCAGTGGGTTAACACAGGCACATTTATAGAAATGTTGATTAATCTATGTTATCTTTACAAATAAAGAAATAAAATAAAGACCATGCACAATTTTACCATTTTTTTCTCTTTCAGGTGGAAATAAGCTTCTGTACTGAGAATGTATCTCTAGGGTCCAAATACATGTTCAATAGATAGATCCTTTGTTGTGCTAAATCTAACATATTATCTGCTTTTGTGAAGTGATCACTATTTATATTTGTATCTGTTCATCAAAGTATTTATTGTGCACACCCAGCCACAAATGTGTATCACAAGTTATGCATACCAGTTATTCACACCAGACCAGATTGACACAGAAACAGTCCTTTAATAAAAGTGAATGGACACGAAGAGTGGCAGCCTGCCGCTCTCCGCCAATAGGAGTCGCCGCTGTGAGTCGGGGGCGGGTCCTGTGGGTTAGCACTTTAGACTGCGCACTGCGCTCATACAACTTGATACAGAGTAACAGTAAATCAGACAGAGCAGCTCCTCCAGCACCAGCAGTGAAATTGTAACCCTGTTGCAAGTATTTTTGGCCGCTGATAGGACCGAGTGAGATCACTGCGGTCTCTTTTTCTCGGATAGACTCGAGAGTTGTTCGGCAAAAGAGCAACGCAGGGACCTTTTTTTTTTTTCCTTCTTCTCCCAGTCTCATTTCTGCTATATCTCAATATTATACCACAATGGAAATGTCCGAAAACAAGCCGAATGATGAACCGAAGTTATCTACGACGGACAGGGTGGTGAAATGTAAGTGTATTTTGTTCATGCCACGCTGAAAACGAGACGCTGCCCGCGGCTCTGGCTCTCTGACCAGCGGTGGCAGACTTGGAAGAATTCACGGTCGCAGCAGCAGCAGCAGCAAAAATTGTTTGCTGTGCTATGGAGGAAGAAGGGTGTTAGCCGAGCTATGACAGCAGCAGTAAACTAGGAAGTGAGGGCAACTCCAGTGTGCAGACCAGAGCGGCGAATTCTTCCAGAAATGTTGTCACATTTGTCTGTACATGCACTGTTTTCATTAGCAGCAGCTGTGCCAGATGCATGACCACTCGGTTCATATACACAGTGCACAGCTTTACAGTATGCATGCAGATATTGCACAACCCGAGGGCGATTTCCCCTCATTTTGCATGCACCACCAAGCATAGTTTCACCAAGGCTCTATTTTTCTTCTTCTTCTTCTTCACCATTGCATAATAGTACTTGATGTCGCCTGTGTTTTGTGATCTCCCCGTTTTGAGGGGTGTCCATCGTGTGTGCCTTTAGTGTCCATGCCATATGGGGAGGTGCTTCCCTGCCTTCTGTGCATTTTTTTTTTTTTTTACAGGTCTGACATTCCACCTTTGCAGTCTACCATAAGAATGCAATAAAGATCACTATCAAGTCAACCTACCTCTTGGAGCAATGCAGCCTGCCCAGTTGCATGTCCGTTGACATCTTATGTTGACTTAAAGGCAGCAGCACTCCACTTAAAATTGCAGTGTCGAAGCCAATTTCTGTGAGAATATGAGCGCCTAATGTCGTTGGAAGTGGGATTTCTCTCATTGGAAGACCAACGCAAAAAAGCCCCCTTTTTTCCCCTCGGCATCGAGATGACAGAATGTGTTTTATTCGTGGCCTGTGCTGGTTGTGCTCCACCAGCACTAGTTGCAACCATTATCCTCTCCAGCTTCCAGCACATCACAACAGGCGTGTGCACAGTCGGGAAGCGTTAAGTCATCTTTTTTTATTTTATTTTTTTCAAGGGTTCAACCGCTTGAAATGATCGGATCATCGGTGAGCATTAAACGTTAAAGATTTTGTCTGCTGAGAAAGGGTGGAAAGGCCACGCTACAGTGTTCAAAAGACCATGACTGGAGTCATTGACTATATTAAAAGACGAGCCATGAGCTCCCTTAGCAAATATAGTTCCACTTGATTGCTTCCTTTAGGCTGAGCTTTGTGCCCTTTAAAAAAAAGTTAAACGAATTGATGACTGCAACGAGGTGTTTTCGGTACAGAGATAACCCGTCGCGTTTTGGCTACATTCCCGCTCAGAAAATGGGGTTGAACGTTAAAAGGGAGTCACGGCTTGTCTTGGGTGCTTTTGGTGATGAATATTTCAAGAGATCATCCCCCCCTACCCGTCTCCACCAACTTGAAGGCGAATGAAAAATAGATACAACAAGTACGGGCCCTGTTTGAAGAGATTTAACATGATCAGTGGGGATACTTGGCCTGGTCGCGTTACGCAGATCTGAAGCTCCTTTTTCGCTGAGGAGATGCCAACGTATCGCAACGTCTCAACGCTGTGTTTTCCCTTCTCTGCTTGGCAGAAGGTCTGTTTTTGGTATCGGGTTAAAAGGCATTGATTGGTCTTTTTTTTTTGGAGGGGCTGTCGGGGAATCCGAGGGCTCCGGTTTCCTTCGGCTCACTCTTCAACCAGATGATCGGCAAAGTAATTCCGCTCATTATTCATCCAAGTTTGGAGAAGTCCGTGTTTTGGTAATGCATCAGTATTATGACAACACTGACGCTGGCTGTGTACAAAGCACCTCTCCAAAATAACTGCAGGCTATAGGTGTGAAGTAATTTGTTTTTCAGCTGCCTTGGTTTGCCCCGCTACGAGGTGTCAGTCCAACTTATCATAAGTGCTTTGCATCCACCTGTTCTCCAAAAACGCATTATCATAATGCTCCTGAGAGCCGCTGCCGCATGCATAGTAATTACTCATCAGAGTTTAATCAACTGAAGCAGGAGAAGTTGCGTAATTTGCGTCGTGTTTTCGTCCCAGACCGAAAGAACCTGAATTACATGAGCATATCTTTCCACTGTTACGTTTTAATGAGCGCCATTGCTTCTAAGGTAGTCAGCTGTTTGATATTGTTGTTAGTATAGAATTCGTGCTCGTTGGTTCAAGAATCTGAATTTTTTTTCCACAACCCAAGTTTATATACTTAAATGAGCAATATATCGATATGGTATGTTTTTTTTCCTGGTTTTAAACGCTGCATTACAGTTTAATGATTTAAATTTCTGAACTCACCAGACTGTTCTTGCTGCTATTATTTGCCTTTGCCTACTTAGTCATTATACCTACTTTCCTCATGATTAATTATCAAAGATCCCATCGCGTGAACATTTTATGGAAGCACCAATGGTCAACCCTACAATATCGGCGCAATATCGATATCTGGTCCAAGATATCGTGATATTAGATTTTCTCCATATTGCCCAGCCCTATCAAATATGCTCAGTTTAATATCATAGAGTAGGAAAACTAAATATTCACATTGGAGAACCTGAAACCAAGGAATCTTTTGGCACTTTTACTTTTCAACTCCAATGAACCATTATCACACACCATTCATTGAACTTTTTTAAAAATCAACATCAGCATTTGCAGCGACTACAGTTCTTTTTTTAATGTATAATTACTGCTAATTAACTACGATTTTGAATGTGGAAACAAAAGTGTGCTCTGCATTTGTGCACCGAATGAAAGTTTGCACCCGAGCGACCCCCGGTTAGATATCAAACAAACAAACCGTTGGTAATAATGTCGTCACGGTGCGAACATTACACCCACCGCGCTCCGAAGCACAACAAGCTCAGTAATGGTGTTTTTCCGTCGCCAGCCCAGAAGCAGGGCCTCCGAGCCCCCGATGGTGGGTCCTTCTCTGCGAGCGGAGATGGATAACATCTGACATTTGACTTTTGAGGAGAGGCCCCCGTGCTCAGACATGCGTGGGCTGGAGAAATGGCGGTGGTGACAGCGGCGCAATGCCAGCCACTGATCCCAGCTGGATAGCCGAGTCATTTATAGAACAGAACATTAAGTAATGCCACATACTTGATCCTTGCCTTACATGTGAACACCTGCATACGGTTCTGCTTCATTTTCATGAGCTGGCATGTGTGTGCGCCATCATTCTGTTGGGTTTTCTTTCTCACCAGGTACAAACACACTGTAATACAGAGGTATTAATTCATCATTTGTCTGGATTCTCCCTCTGGGGGCCGCCATTCTCAGTAATATTTCCTCATTAGCATTCATAAACCTCGCCATTAGCTTTATTTGCATGGCAATAAGTTCGCTGTGGGAAAGTTAATGAATTTATAATCACTGCTGCTGCTTTTTTTTTCTTCTATTTATTTATTTATTTATTTATTACACTGTCAGTCTGTAATTTGAAAAGTTAAAATTTCAGTAGAAAACTGAAACTTTTTGTCGCATAAATTATTCTTCTGCAAGACCGTCAATTTGACTCCAGAGTGACGTTCGTGTGCCGCAGACATCACGCTGCCTTTATTCCTTTTGGCTTTCCAATTCTCGAGGGTGGTTGCATTGTTTTTTTTGACTGGCTGCCCAAAAAATTGTAAGCGTTTATTGTGCGGATTGAAAGACACTGATCGCTGCAGCGATATATATATATATATATATTTTCATTCTATTAGGCTGCCTCTCCTCTAATGGGTTGAATTGATTCCCTCTGTGAGAGGTGCCTAAGAATTTGATTCACTCATGGTGGTTGCTCGGCATTTCTTGTCTCACGGGAAAGTGTGAATGAGGGGAAAATAGAGGCACCGATCGAACCTCTTTTGTGTTATTACGGCGAACACGGTTAGGATAATTGTTTTAATTTATATTCCAATTCTTAAAATTTTTAGTTTTTACCAGAACATCACACGAAAGCTGAAATGGCAGAAATGGACAGGAAATGTATCCATAACAATTTAGATTACCGTCAGTAATTTAAAAAGGGAAACGAATGAATTGTTAATAAACATAATCACGGTTGCAGCACTTTAAAATGCTACTACTGCTTATGAATATTATTACTATACTACCATAGCGTTGCAGCCTAATACTAAGGATCTAGCCCTCCACTCGGCACGTACAGGTGAAAGTAATCCTGCTGGCAGCCGCTTCTGTGTTTCAGAAGCAGAGTGGTTAATTAGAGCCTGTGATTGGACAGTTTGCCTGCGAGCAGGGAGCGCTTGATCTGCTGCACGAGAGCAGGAGCTGAAATAGCAAACTGTCAATAGAATAAATCATGATCACAATTATTATTATTTGTGCAACATAGTTTGCTGATTGGTCCAGCTGTCAGCTGCTGGCCTCAACTGATTTTCTCTCCAGGCTTCAACCTTGTCATGAGCAAAAGGCCCGAAAGATTTAAGGTGGCTGTGCGAGGCTGCTGCTCTCTGGTTGGTTTGAAACTCTTTTTGTAAATAAGAAAAAGTTAATCGGTTTCATAGTCTTCAGGGATGCCCCATCCGTGCTTGCTGTCATGTCTCCTTGGCATGTGAAGAAGCCTGGGTCTTGGTGGCTGAGGAAGGGGGGGGGGGGGGGGCGAGTGTCGTCCTCCTCCTCAGCATCTTTTGACAGCGGTCCACTCAATCAGCTCGACCTGGAAATGTCTCCCACAGCAGAAACTGTGTGACAAGAAGATAACCAAACAAGCGACCGAAACCTCTCATGTATCTGCTTGCCTAGTCTGCTGTCAAGTAAAAGATGATTTTGGGCTTCTTTCTCTTTTTGATAACCGTGTGTTGCATTTTAGTTGGGGAGACTTAGACTTACCTCTGTTGCGACGTGACGCTCGGATACACAGTCCGCGGTATTCTGAACCTGAGTAAGTGCACCTTTACCGCTCATTAGATTAAAGAGGAATTAGGCTCTGTTGTGGATTTAGGGCACGGTAAAGCGGCGGATTTGGACCGATTACGCTCCATATAGGGGGATAAAGGCGGCTCTGCTCAAGAGGTTGTAATCTGACTCCATGCATTAAAGCCGCTGCGCTTGCTAATTCATGTGAACAAATGGATGTTGGGTCTCGATAAAGCAATAGGGGGAGAAAAACAGTTTACCTACCTTTGGCGTTTTTAGATTGTTGCTAAGCCTACGAGTACAGTTCGGGGATCTGCTGTCCTTTTAAACTCCCGCTGTTGATGCATCTGAACCAGTACAGTTATAATAAGCAGTTTCGTAGCTCATATGTAGAGGGACAGAGTTTTACTGCAGCTTTTTGCCATTGCGGCTCATCACATTTCGCCTTCCAATGCGCTACATTCTCCTCTTCAACCACCAAAGTGCCATTTCGCTGAGGAGCAAACAAACTAAATTATTCCACTCTCGATTGCTTGCACACACATTTGGCGTCCGTGAGCCATGCATCATGACGTTGCGCAATCGTATTTGCTATAAAAAAAAAGAAATCCGCCTCCGTATAAACAAACACTCAGCATTTCCCATTTCATTTCTGGCACACGGGCCTTTTGTCGGCTGCAGCGGCGAACAAAAGCGTTTTTTTGCAACGGGGGCAGGAGTCGTGTGTCATTAGATCCCTCCCTGGAGCTGGTCACAGAGCAATCAATACAGTGTCTACAACACATGTAAACTACATGTTGGACACCCGGTACAGTGAGCGCGGGGAAGGATGGGCCAAATCCGGAGTAGTCAATCGGCTTTCTCACCTCAAGTCCCAAAGCAGTTGGATTTTGAGGGAGTAGAGTGTACACATGTATACATACATGCATGCATTCACATGGGCCACAGCATGGGCCACTTTTAGTTGATTTTAGGATCCAGATGTAGAAAAAAACATCTGTCACGGGACTGTTGCCAAATGCTGTTTAGCAAAAAATGTTGAGCAAAGGCTGTGACTCATTAGCTTCACAGAGACTCATTCAATTAACAACTCTGCGGATGTTTATTTTGGTTCAGGAGCGAGTTTGTGTGTGTTTGTTTTGTGTGTGTGTGCATAATTTGATTTAGTAAATTACAGTCAGATTTGGTAACTGTTGGCCAAAATCAGCAAAAACAAGCGAGGCTGTCGTTTTTGTTTTGCATGGTGAATCGGAACAAGACGGCTTAATTACACTTAACAACACTGTTCTGTGTGATAAGAAGGTGTTTCAGTTACAAAGACACTGAAGATTTGAGCTGACTTTATACTTTAAAACACTCTTAGGCATCAATATCTAAAGGCTTGCTTTCTTTTGAACTGTATACATAAAGTAAACAAACAACTAATTATCCCGAATAAAAAAAAAAAAAAAGCCTTATGAAATGATGAGGAGCAGTTAGTAATTAGTTTTAGTGTTCTAGCTTTGCAAGTTTACAGTATTTTTATCGTTCCTGTCCCATTCAGGAACAGGAAGGTGCAGGGATCTCTGACTTTATGGATCTCTTGCTTGTCTGCAGTGCTTGTTTGTGAAATATAGTGTCGGTACAATTTCGGCGCTGCGTTGGTAGGAGCGAAGGTATCGTTGCTGAAGCCGCATTGTGTTATTATTTTGTTCTGTTACCATATTGCTGCAGCTACATCTGCATTGAATCAATGCATCCGTGTAATGAATGAATCCTTGCACCTCTGGCTGTATCATTAGCAGAGAATTGCAGTCTGTTTACATTTTAAAAACGCCTGAATATTTATTTAACTCTGGCCCACAGGTATGCACGCACACACACACACACACACACACACACACACAGCCACCTCAAACCGCATGCTAAATGAGAAACCATTTTGCACCTCAGAATAAAACGCAGGTATGTGCCCCAAGAGGACAAACCTCTTCAGTTTGAACACCCGCGCTGTATTTAGGCCTCGTTTCTCCCGCCGTACTTGTCTCCATTACCAGGAGGAGGTTCCTTGTGGTGAAAGAAACCCAACCATACCTGTATGCTAAATGGGAGACTTGTCTTCTTGGATCGGGAACAAGCCCTGGCATGCTGCCGTGTGACAGATGCAAACATAGACACACGCTCCTGTGTTGTGGCAGCCAACCGGTTTTGTATTTAAATATGGGTAAAATGAGTAAAGCCGTCTGCGGGCCTGCCTGTAAATGTGAGATTAGCAAGCAGAGAAAAGTCACAGCGGGGGGGGAAGGGGGGGGATGTCGTAGCTCTTGTGTGGGCTCGTTGACTCGGTGCATGTGTTGCGGGGAATGACATGGGAAGGGGTGTGCAGTATCTCATGGTAACTGTCAGTGCGGGATTGTCTCTTCTCTGCTGTCTCGTAGGCATCGCTACTTGTTGACACACACACACACGCATAAATTAAAGCTGATGTAAATGAAAACCTATTCCTCTGAAGAACTGACGAATATGCAGATTTCTTTCCTTTTTCGGTACGTGGGCGTGTGCGTGAGGTGACATGCAAGAAACGCAGCAGGCACATCAGCCAACGTAGCATCAGAGCGGTGCATTCAGACAATTTGCCCTGTGATTTCTGGCTTTCACATGCAGTCTGTCATTTTTAAGGGCATTTTTCAGCACCGGCGGCTTTTGACTATAAACCAGGAGACCCTTCGGAGTGAAGTACGTGTGGGGATTTATAGTCAGTGTCATGTGGATCGGTTTGCCGGCTGTTTGCTGCTCTATCAAAGAACGCAGCGGAGGGTTGATCCCACTTCCTCACCGGTTTATTTACCACTTTTCATCATCGTCGTCATTTCAACTTGCGGCTTCGAGAAATGAATCCTTTTTGCCGGACAGATTTTTATCAGACAAGGAGATCATGTCTGGTGCATCCAGTTCCTTTTAATTATCAGACCAATCAATACTTTTAATCAAGTATTATTGATGCACTCCTTAAAGCCTCCAGTAACAGAGTGAGAGCAATAGAACCACTTTTACTTTTCTGGTTGACTTGTACAATGTGATTCAGTATTTTTAGGATATTTAGACTAAAAATGAGCTTAATTGGGGAAAACTCTAAATACAGATGGGTAAATAAGCCATTATGTGCCACGTTGTTTTTCCTCCGTTCATTCACTGTTGATCTGTGGAAAGACAACCTCGGGGGTAACGTTTCCCTTCTTTCAGGTGTTGTTAGCCCAACGAGCTAAAGCACCCAGTGTGTGGACGAGAGAGAAACTCCAGCTATACAAATACAGCTGGAGGTGAGTCGAGGCCCCAAGGTTTATTTACACTCATTCACACGCGTTAATTATAGACCACCTGGCTGAAAATGCACCCCCTTAGTCCGTGTGGTGGTGAATTTGGTTGGTGTCTGCTTGTCTTAGTCTACCATAGAAATAATCTTTCATTGGATGTCAGCTTGTTCTATAATTGACCTGACAGGATGTACCTATCGGTACTCCTTGATGTTGACTAACAATCTTCTGATCTACATATTTATGTATTTATTCCCCCCCCCCCCAAATTGAATTTTGCATGAATCAAGCCTAAAACCTGAATGTCTAAAAATGGGACATTACCAGGGGCTAGGTTTGGCCCAGTTCTGATGATGGCAGGTCGCTCAGTCACTCCCGCCCACGTGGAGGGGAGAGGGAAGAGGACTCACTCCAAACACTCTGTCTACAGAGGCCGGCCCTGAGCCAGAGTCGTGACTGGAGGACCTGTATTTGTTACCATGCCCCTTGCTGTTTTGTCTGTTGAATCAGGCCCCCAGGGTCAATTCAAAAACGGACCACCGGGTGACATTTCATTACTGGCGGTTGGCCCCCCCTCAGCAACTCATCTCCTTCTGCGAATAGTCTGCTAGTAATTGCCGGGGGTAAATTCATCTTGGTTAAAGTTAGATTTAATTTACATCGGTTTGTCCTCGACGGACTGTATCTCAGCAACGGCAAAAAGGCCGGTGACAGACGGTCACTGCCCCCCCCCACCCTGTAAGTAAAGCCGACTCGGAGTTGGCCCCCGCAGTTTGCCGGGGGCCAAGGGGAGCGCGGTGATGGTGCAAACTGATATCTCATCAGACCGACGCCCACAGCGGGCCTCTGTTAGCCAGATTGCAGAGAGGTTAGTGTGTCCCAGGGCTCCGATTGATTTTGTGCCTGTCCAAACCACGCCGGGGAGCCATGCATTACAATGACCAATCATGTGAGCTTTAATGGTCGTCCCGCTCCCTATCGGACCATTAGGGGGGCGGAGGGAGGGCTCGTGGACTCTGCTCGCATCTCTTCGCTGTCAGGTGGGGCCCTGCCACTTACGAGCTGCAGCGTTTCGCTTTTTATTGACCGCACGCAGAGAGATCCTGTTTCTCCGTAGAGACTGTGGCGTTAAGCTCGTTAGCTGCCATTGTTGGGCATGTTCATACATGCGCCCGTGTGATGGGCGATGACTCGGAAGAATGTCAAACTCAAAGGAAAGTAGTAGGAGCCTCCCATTCCACTGATGTTACTTTTTGTTTGTGTGAAGCTTCTAAAAAAAATACTGAATCATGAAACCGTGGGAGACATGTTGTTTCAACAAGCTAATATTGACTCAGTGTTAACTCCTGAGCCCCAAGATGCGGCCCTATTGTTGGTAATTAATGCCCTTGTCACACCCCAGTCCTGCACTCGCTAGCTGTCATTTTTTTTTCTTTTCTGCAGCTTGTTTGTTGCTTCGCTATATCATGCAAGCCTTTAATAGTGGCCCAGCCCCCACAGAAACTGGCGAGGTTGAGGAGTGACACACAAGCTCACTGGCGCACAGTCACTGCTGTGAGCACAAGTCCATGACACACGGTCTCAAGAAGACTAAAGAGTACAACGCCTTTTGACAGCTTTTCTACCGGGGCCCGACAGTTACTTACAGTCAGCACTGTCTTGTAAAAATATGAGACATACTGTACGGAGGCAGATTTTTATTATTTCTTTTTTCACAGGCTCCACTGTCTCTCTGTCATGTATCCCAGTTACCCTCCAACAACGTATTTCTTGTCTTTTTTTCCCTCTATTTAGTTTGCGGTTATGCCATCCCTGCTTTCAGCCAGGACTACAATGCTTCCTCTCTAGGCCGCCGTCTGCCATTCATTTCGGCGTTTTCTTTTTTTCCCGTTCCTCCTTCTGCACACTCGCTCGCTCACGCTGCTGCTGCTGCTCCACTGTGCCAGACCCGCGTTGTAAGACCAAAACACCCATAATGCTTCGGGCCCGTCTCCCTGTATAGAACGTAATCCGATCCCCCTGGAGGAATGTGGCGAGCCTTGGGGACGGCCAAATCGAGGTACAAATCTGCCCGTCAGCCGGCAGATAGTGTATCTCCGACTGATTCTTACGCCAGCACTTCGGCAGCGAATTGGCAAGAGTGAAATCAATTTAGCATCCCCCCCCGCCCCCCTCAACCAGCCCAAATTCCTGTTTGTTTTTTTATCAATCTCAATCACTTCATGAGAGTAACATTGGCAGACAGTAGTTGAAAGCTGAATTAAACAGTTGTTGTGCGCCGTCTGTTTTGTAGACGGCAGTTAAGAAGGCAGGGACTTCTTTTCAGTCCAACAGATGGTATATAGTACAGAGCTATGCACTCGAGCGGTATCAGCCTGCAGCCCTGCATGGGATGTCTTTTATAAAGCCTGTTTGCTTTTTTTTTTTTTTTAAAGTAAATATAGTGTGCGTTTTAGAATCCGCAAACTGCCAGGATGTGTGGCGGCGTATGCTTTCGTGTCTCCGTTTGTGTTTAGCGAAGAGAACTTGTTAGAAACGCCAAACGCCAGGGATAGCTGTTGTTACAGGGGTCGTCGGTGGTCGTGATAATAATGTGAATCCCTGCATATTAAAGGTTCATCTGCAATTCTCTGGTCACAGTAATATTTGGTCCTAGAGTGTACCTGGCGTAGCATATCGCATGACACGGTCAAGCTATGTTTGATACTGAAAATATGGACCTCAAATACTGATCTACCACATATGGTAAAGCAACATATTATTTCCACAAAGGTAGATCTCTTCCTTGTTTTTAGGCATGTGTAAATGAGTTATCCCCTCTGACATGCTTTTATAAGACGGCCTTCCTTTTTTATATTGTTTAAAGTATCTCCTAATTGAAATGATTTGCTTTTATCAGTAGTATTTGTCGCAGCCATGTTCTCAAATGTATTGTGATGAACTAATATCCTGTTCTACAGATGTCTGTTTGAACTCTTGTACTTGAGGAAAAATGTGATTTTTAAAAATATTATAATTATATTTCCTTCCTTTTTACCTGTAAGTGCGAGACAGCATTTCTATTGTGTGTTGTGAATGGCTTTGCTTAATTAACACACCTGTAAATATTCCAGCTTGTTACAGGCTTTATTATGCACCAACCAATGACTATTTCTATTCTACTCAACCGTTGCTCAGTGGGATCTTTGTCTCTTTCAATTATCACTCTGGTTGAACCTTTGTACAGCATTTTGCATTCCATGTACAAAACGTGTTTTTTCTGCAAAACCCTGCATTATCCAAAATAACATCTATTTGTAAAGAAGACTTTCTTCGACCTCCAAAGCATGAAACGAATGTCTGACGGTAACGAATCAAGCTTTTGTGTGCAGGGCGAACCCGAACTGAACGGCAGGGTAATGATGACTCTAATGCAACGTTAATTAATGAGAGGCACCAACTGAAGCTGAGCAGAGCTCTGCGGAGGAACGTAGCATGTAGGAATGTCTTTGAAAGTTAATAATAATCAGCTCAGCTACAGTATCTGGTCTGTAAATGTAAAGAGATGTGCAGCGAAGGCAATGGAGCAGGCCTTTGACCACAGCAGAGAGGAGTCTGGGAGTCGAGACTCCCTTCAGGCAGTCAAGCTGTCCAGTGGCCCTTTCCGCCTCCTGAACCTACTCGCTGACCGGATCCTCAAGGACACGTGGCCCTTGCAGCAGGCCCGCTTGCCCCCGAAGGGATCGAGGGCCCGACCCCCACTACCCGGCAGCGCCTGGAGTTTCATAGAGGCCCCGGCCCTCACTTACACATCTCGCCTTTTTTGATTGGCCGCCGGCTGCAGAGACGGCCTTTGAATGTGATGCTTTAACTGCCTTTTAATCTCGCGGCTCCTAGTAAAGCCTGCACAGATGGTGCCTTCAGCGTAATACTCCGCTAGTGAATTTTGAAAGTGCTTTCTTTGCAGTTATAGAGGTCAGGCTGGCAGCAGAGAAGGATGATTTACTTTACAGTCACTTTAAGCCCAGAAGGATTGCATAATAGCAGCTACTTCAGGGGCTCCGTCACAGCTTCTCCTGATATATAGAGCTCCTCCAGGGGGCTGGGAATGGCGAGACAAGGTGTGTGTGTGTGTGTGTGTGTGTGGTTGGTGTGGAATTATATCCCTTGCTGACTCAGAATTCCTTTGGTCTTTTAGGGCAGTAATTCCTTTGTTTCCCTCCCTCCTATGTCGTTTTTTTTATTTTTCTTTCTTGGCAGTCAGGTGCCCCTGCTGGCAGGAGAACCCACCACACCCGCACAGTCATGGCCTAGATTCAGAGATGGGCTTGAGAGGTGGGCGTGGGCATTGGGGGGGAGGGAGGGAGAAGGAAGCGATTGCGAAGGAAGGGGGCTCTTAGGGGCCTTGTTGTCTTGGCAAGAGGTGGGAGGAGGTGGCTGGCTGCGCCATCCCATTGCCTCACCACCTGTTCATCAGCAAAACCACAGTCGGTCTGCCAGAAATGGAAACTCAACCATGGATCTCTTGGACACAAGCATTTTATGCCACAAAGAAGCTTGTTACAATGCGTCTTTATTATAATTGAATCCCAAACCCCCGAGTACAGTTTGAAATCCTGTATTTTGGCTTTATTTATGTATAGTTATTGGATCTGTGCTTGCCTTTTCTGACCCTCCCTTGTCCTTTGGACACATCATGGAGGAATGCCGTTTCACATATGTGACGGGGCTATTCTCGTACGGTTGGTAAGGGTTTGTCCCAGTTCACAGGTCGTTGTGATAGTGGCAGGGAGGTATTCCCTTTCAAGTCGAGCAGGTAACCCCCCCCCCTCCCCCCCAAGCTGAGAGGAGTGCCCGAGGTGAGTTAATTAATGATGAGGAACGTTATCTACAGTTCAGGCCGTGTTTTTTTTTTATTTGGGTCGGCCTCAAGCCTCGTATGCTCCATTTACCAAGTGTGGCTGCAAATATAGACTGGCCTCATCCCCTCTGTATGCGTCTAGTAATTGCATTCTAGAAATGCCAACATCTCGGCTGCCAACGAGCCCTCCTTGGGAGGTGCGATCACGCCTGTTGAGGCATATTATCTCAGAGGCAAGCTGCGAATGAGTACAGAAAACACTGAAGTCGGTCGGAGTTTCTGCAACGTGGCCACATTTCTCTATTCATTTGCACGCCACATTGTTGTATTCGATAATATAGGATTGAATCCGATTGCGTCAGAAGTCCCGTCGTTATCGTCGGTCTAGATTATTTCTTTTTATTTGTGAGTTTTAGATGTGGTCGTACAACTTGGGGCAGTACTTGACCTCCCACAGGTGCCATCCAGATATTGAAAATGTTCAAAGCATCGTATGCGGATGCCACCCCAGAGTTTGTTTTTTTGTACTCCACCAACGAGACATGATACGTCTCGATGCTTGCGGCAAATGTGTTCTGCCAGCTGAAATTCCTTTTCGGTGTTCTCTCCAGAGGGTGTACATGTGTGGCTTGAAATATTTAAAAGGGGCTGGAAAAGAAGAAGCTTCAATCTGGCTATTTACAGTTGACCGCAGCAGCCAGTGAAAAGGATGAGAGAGAAAAAAACGTATCCCAGGTGCAAAATGTTGAATTAATTCACTTACTATGCTTCCAATTTTATGATCAACCAACATTTTAAAGCACTTATGCAGCATACTGTAATATATTTTGACTTCTCTCTCATGGTATCATTATGATATTGAGTTTCAGATGTTTAACTTAGCGGTGAAGCTTTTGAAGTCAATTTTTTTGGTTTTGGGATAACCACCGCAAACTGAGCTGCCACACAGCGGATCTGTATCGCGTCCGGCCACTCGTCTGCATGTCACTACACACTCCTAGAAACAAGCAAACCAACAAGAGCGCTTTGTGAAGTGGCTGCCGGCGCTCTGGAGAAGCTCTCTTAGGGTTAGCGGGGGGACGTATGTTCTCGATAGACCCGTGTCGTCGGTCCTTCCCCATGCAAGCGCCGGTTGACGATGGAGAGCGGCGAAGGACTCGCACAAAGGTGGTTCTGTGCACGTGTAGGGCCAGGTTTTTTTTGGTCCCGACTGGAATCCAAACACACCCACCAATCCCCTCCTTTAGCTGTCTGACCTTTCTCTTTACCGTCTGAGGAAAAGCTTGAAATTGTAGCCTTGAAGTCCTGCAGGAACCTGCCATCATTTGAGACCAAGGCCAGACACATGATAGCGCGGACCTTATGGGAGGCCTGATTTACTTTCATTTGATCTATGAATGGCAATTTAGAGTTGTGATCTGTTGTCATATTTGCGATATGAGAATATTGGAATTTTGCCTCTGTGTGTTTTTTCATTGGCAGAGAAAAAATAAATCTTGTTCTCACTCTGTGCAATTCAACAGGGACAAAAAACTAAAGCCGACAGCCATTTCACCCAGTGAGCATAGGTTCTGCACATTGCTTTGCATCGGTGTTAGCTCACGGTCTTTGCTTGAACAGTAGCAATTAAGGATAAACCAGACTAAATAGGTGAAATCACTGGTCCGAACAGCCAGCCATCTATCTTTCTCTCGCAATGTCTGCCGTAAGATAATAATCATGCTAACACGGTGTGACTGCAAAAGCTATCGCGTGGCTCATAGTTGACTGTCTGCTTGTTGTGTCAGGGGCCCTACGTGAGGCAATTAGCATGTTGCGTTTATGCCGTGTTTGTCGCGGTAGCAGCCTTTTTAAGCGTAGTACATAACGCTGGGGACTGTGCAGATAAGTGTGGCTGTGAAACTGTCTGGCTGTTATGTGCCACAGGTTCCGTTTGTGGGAATAGCTTGCACACCGTCGAACATGTACCCAAAGCACCCCGTCTTCCAGATCCTTTCAGCCTCCTCCATTGTTCCGTCTCCGCTATGCTCCAAAGCTGATTACAGCGCCTTCCTTAATGAAAGCTAATCCTGTGTCACGGCATTGTGGAGGGAGGGGGGGGGGGGGAGCCGGGGAGCCGTCCTCAGCACGGCAAAGCTAGCAGGGAATGTCTTCTTCAGGGCCTGTCAGAGTTGCTTTCAGAGGAAATGCCGGAGAGTGTTAACGTCTCCGCAAACATGGAAATCTACAGTGTTTTACATTGAGATTGAGCTTTCCTTTTTTTTTTGCCCTCGTCTGTTGGCCCTTAACACCTTACACACAGCACAGACCGAACTTCTAGGGGCCTGCAATATGTTAACCGTGTTCAGTCCAGCCGTTCATCATAGCTTCTTAGATGGAATTGACACGTCTGATACTTCAATGGTTCAATCCAACTTTCTTTCCCAATATCAATGCTGATACCTCAACTCAGGGCATCTGTCAATCAATACCAGGTATACCTAGCTGATACCAGTACTCTCTTTTTTCCCCCCAAATATGACATTTGTGCAACAAAAATTCAATTTAATGGAAGGTAAGAAGGCCGGTATCAACACCAACACATATCTGAACATGGCTTTTGATTATGTAAATTTAAAAAGCACTGAGGCAGAAAGAATCACTGAGGCAATATGATAACATGCTCCAAAATTTCCATAGTTTTCCTACGTTTTGCCATACTTACCAGTTGAATCTTACAGGGCCTCGATCGGTTAAAAAGTCGACTCAGTAGATTACATCCAAGGAGTGTAAGAGCTGTTGTACTTTAATACTGCCCCCTCTATTGTTTGGAGAAGAAATGATCGGTCCTTACTGGTGTTGAAAATGGCTTTCTAGACAGTGGACTGACTTGACTGCCTGTCGTCATGGCTAATACATTTCTGGAGCGTATAAATTGTGTAAATGGTTAATCTGTAGGGACATCCCATCAGTGGACTGTCAGTAGGAGGGTGGATCGTTTTTTGAGAGATTGACTGGTGCCCTTTCCCAAGCACACTTTTTAAAAAAAAATGTAAAAATAAAATGTTTTCATCTTGACCCTTGATGCATTTTTATTTCACTGACTGATCTTTTTCCCCTCTCCCTGACTCATGTACCACCCCCACTCCGGCTCACTGTAGTCATTCCCTGCCGACCTTTCACTGTGTCATTGATCGGCTGCTACATCGATGGTTCGCCACATGCCCCACCACCCCCAGAAAACCAGTGCAGGGACATCCCTTAGAAAAAGGCCCATCCCCCCACCCACCACCACAGCATCCGCCGCCTACTCCCATCCATCCATCCATCCATCCATCCATCCATCCCTACATACATTTATCCATCCCTCCGTTCACCCACGCCACGCCTCCCACGCTTCAGCCCCTAACCTCACTAATTAATCAGGGACTTAGTCAGAGTGCTGTCTGAGCAGCGGTGCATTTTGATCACCTGCTGCTGCTTACTGCTTCCTACATCTCTCGTCTAAAATCTGTTGAGCCAGCAGCGGGATTAACGTTTGCTTGTCACTCACTCTCGCATCACGTCCGCACCGGTCTCTAAAACACTGCTGCGGGCTATTCTCTGTCAAAGCTCGGATGGTCTTTGATAACCCTGACAGCCGTGGCAGAGTGGATGCAGGTCTTGGGTGTATATATATATATCGTTGGTTTGTTTCGTGTACAACCATGTCTATCTCAATAATGAGGATCCCCAGATACCCGTCATTGACGGGTGCCTCTGTGGAGACGGACACGCATGTTATTGCAGCGAACAGCTGTGGTGTCAGATGCACCATCGCACTCCTTTTTGTTCACCGCATTCTGCTTGAGTCTAATCTATTAAAGCATGTAACAGCGGAATATTTACAACAAGGCTCCCCGCTCGGATTTCCAAGCCTTGGTTGATCACGTCGGTGCAGAATCCAACATGCTGCCGGCTATTCATTTTTTAAGCCAATATTTTGATGGATGAAAGATTAAGACTGAGACTCTACAGCGCTGTTTCCCTGGCAACCCCCTTTTTTACTCACTTGTATCTAATATCTCTCCTGTTTGTTGATGCGATGTAAAAGCTGATACCGCTGCAGCGGATGATGGTCAGCAACTCTTTCAAGTACAGTAACGGTCCACGGGCAGCGTTAAATGAAAGCAATGCTCGTTAGAGCTGCAATTAGTTATACTGACCGCTTTACTGCCTAAAGTCGGGAAAATGAGCAGTTAGAGAAATTTAATAGACAGTATGTTTTCAAATCTTGCGACAGCGGCGGCATTTTGTGCTCCATGTAACCAAAGCTGACCAGCAAACAGTGCAAGCGGTGCTGAAACACCATCCAAAGGAGCTCCACGATCCTCCTACAAGCAGAGTGCTCTATGAATTTTAGGGAATTAATTGAGTAATTTGAAGGCTCAATTTTGTAATTTTTAGGCCATGAATTAATAATTACAGGAGGCAAATGAAATAGTGCAAGATTGAATTATTAATTCGAGGGAACGATTGATAATTGTGTGTGCACACTTGATTAATACCTGCTGGTCTCTTTAGCATTACATGTCTGATACGAGCCCCCTGAGTCTTTGTTGACTGTTCTGCTCAGTCCCCCCCCCCCCCCCCCCCCTTTTATTTCCTCTGACGCTGCCGTGGGTTCTCTTCCCTGCCTTTTTTATTCCTTTTTTCCTCTCTTTCTGTCTCTCCGTCCCTGGGAAAGAGGAGCGCCATTGGCTCTGCTCTCCTTTCCTGCCTCAACCACAGACCGTAACAAGTCCAACCCCGCACCGCGCACAGAGATATTCGGGCAGACTCAAAAGCACTGAGCTTCAAAGCTGCGCTCCGCTAAGCGTTCCGCTCAGGGCCGGCTTCCATCCCGACTAATGCATGGTAAAGAGGTCTGCGCCAATTCATAGGTGACCTTTTTCCTCCGTTAGCCCTAATTCCTGCCGGCCTTTTTTAAATCTCTGATCTGTCGTCGGTGGCCAGATGGGAGGCTTATATGTTTTATAGGTTGACTTAAATTTCAATACGTCTTCATATAACATAATGTATCTTTGCTGTACTGAGTCACATTGCAAATACTCGGTGTTTGGACTCCAGCGCGGTGATGGAATCCGGTCTGTTTCATGCAGACGACTGCTCATCCAGTTGAGGATAAATATTAAAAGGGTACCTGAAAGATTGAATTTCATTGTCGTCTTAAAGTGCAATTCTCTTTCCATCCATTAAGGCACAAAATATTGCTTTTCTGAATCCAGTCAGCAGGTTGTTTTTGTTGGAATAAGCTACCAGTCGTTTCTGTTTTTCATGATTTATTTGCTCCGCCATGTCTACTGTGGGTGTCATTCTGCAACTGGAATTTATGTTGCGTTAATTGCGTTGAAGGAAGGCATTATTTCTCGGGACCTATGAATTATTGATTGACCGTGCTTTTCTAGAGAGTTGTAGAAAAACCGAGGTGCCGTTTTCAGAAGCTGACATCTAGCCGTCACGCTGGTCTATCCGGCTTGTGAGGGAGACCATATTGTAAATAATTGATCAACCTTGTGGCTATAATGCGTTATACGGTTCAGCTACTGCAGGTTCTTTGTATCCCCATCTTTTGCATTATGCATGTCAGATAATCAGCTTCTGAATGGACTCTGTGGTGGTGTAATAATGAAGCAGTGCCACTGCTGCCAGATGACATTTGAAGTTGAGGTGCTTCCTGATGTCCCGTACGTCCTTTTTTGTTTCCTGCCGACCACAGGAGCTCATGCATTCTTTGCATTCTGGACTCCTAAACATATCTCGCTCTAATTGAATGCTGGGGCGTGATTTTAATTAACAAACTCCCGGCTATGAGTGGAGAGTGACTTGCACTGCTCTCGGTGCCCCATTCAACACTTGGCAGTCGTCTCGCTGTGCTTCCACCACGCGCAGCGAAAGGCTTCATCACTTAAAGGCTTCCAACTGGGGAAAAAACGTCTGAGATCTGTGATTGATTTTTTCTTTCATTTCTGCTCTGTCAATAGCAGATTCATCTCATGCATGCAGCGCAGCTCCATTATACTCCTATATTCCGAAAGCATAATCCCACATTTGTCGATGTGCTGCTGGGTGTGTTTGCACTTTTGCACTGTGGTTGTGCTGTCTTACCTATGGACGGAATGCTGAAAGGGCCGACCAGACATAGGCTCAGGGGCCCCTAGTCTTCAGCTGCAAAGCGTCCCAGAAAGAGACACAAAACAACCACAAGGAGTCACAGAATGACCACAAGGAGAGACAAAACATCTTCAAAGACACTCAAAAGAACCACAAAGAGACACGAAAGGTCCTCAAAGAAACACAGAACGACCACATGGAGACACCGGATGACCACAAACAGGACGCCTGTGCGTTGTTGTTGCTTTGTGACTCTTTCACGCCTGGTGCCTTTTACGTGAAAATCTGTTACATAGGTATTTACGTACCATTTGATCAGAGAATGAGTTTCCACTTGATTTATTACACAGCGATCGTGCATGAGGAGGAAGAGCACAGCACCGTCTTTTGGAAAAAAGGCAAATGGATCAGGTGAATAGTGACTTTGTGCAAGTAAGGAAGTTAAGTTGGACAGATCGGCATCACGATTTCGATCAGACGGCGCACTGCCTTTTGCATAATACCGTTTGTTCACGCAGTCAAATCACTTCTGGTATTCTATGCTTTGTACGAAGTGACCTTTGTTGCACTCGCACATAGTTCTGGAGCCTTTGTTCTGCTCCCTGTTGGTCCTGCTGAGATTTCCACTGGTCATGCTGAGTCTTAGGGGGAGGAAAATTGCTGGTGCGGTGGCTTGTCTGGTGGAAGGGGGCGGCTGGTTTGACGTGGGCAGTGACAACCCCGGGGTCTCGCCCACACTCTGCGAGGGCTCCCGCTGCATCACGCACCGTCAGCAATTACTTAGGGGGGGGGGGGGGGGGGTCAATTCGGCATCTGATGGAAAGATGCTGCGCCTCGCAGCATTTAGGTTTCTGGCCCTGGACTAAGAATGTGTCATAAGTTGTTAGTTTTCTCGCCAAGCAGTCTGCTCTATCTGTACGTTAGGAATTCATTTGTTCTATCAATGCCCACGCATTGGCCACAATCCCAACACAGCTTGGGCAATGCTGACTTAATACAGAGGCAGATAGCTTGCTCTTCATGGCCGTCTGGGGCACGGTCAGTGTTTGCTATAGGTATTGCTGTGCAGTCGATGAAAATGAACTGGCACTTTGGCTGCCTGTAGTGGCACTAGTTAGATATTGATTGACTGACCATATTGTGCGAGAGGTCCTGTATCGTATCAATAAAAACACTTCTTAAAACGATTTTCTGATGCTATAATGCACAAAGTACAGGCATTTTCTGTTGTTCGGAAGTCATATTTTGCTCAGTAGCTGCCTTCTGAATTCTAGGAAAATCTCCTGAAAACCACTGAATGTGACAGTACTGTTATGTTCTGTGTTCGTGACGTAAAGGTGCGGCGCACTCACCTTTCAGACGGCTGACAAGTACCAGGAAGGAAGACGATATTCAGGAATTGTAGACATCTGGGCTGCCAGCTCAGGCGAATCCCGGTTGCACTCCATGTTCTTCACTAAAAGAAGCCAGGCGCTGCTTGCTGAGCTCCGCAACAGTCTGTCTCACTTTCTCCAATTAAGCTGATCTGTCCGGCACCATATGACTGCTCACCTCCCGCTGTTTCATTCCTCTGAGGGAATCGCATTAGCTCTGAACTACACCAACCTGAACATTTCAAGCTGCCGTTTTCCCACTGCTTCACAGCGGTCTCTATGTGATTCAGATTGCTCAAGAATCACACCCGAATGTCTGCTGTACTCGTGGGATAATTATTCTACTCGCGGATGTTGCATGAACAAGGTGACTGCTGCGGCTGACGATCTGAGGCTTTGTTAGTTCAAGACCTTCCGCCTCGGCCCGAATCCACTGAAAAGAGGAAATCATTAAATGTTGCTACATACTTTGCTGACCAACACAAGATGGTATACACTTTTATTAGATGAGCTTTGAAGTGTATTTAGCGCACCCTCAAGACATTCAGAGGTTTACTGGTCTAGTAGTCTTCAAACCTGATGGCGGATGGATGGCTTTAATTTGTATCTTGGCAAATTACAATGCTAATCTGAGACAAATTACCAGGGAACGTTAAATCAGACTGCAGATTAGTTCTCTCTCTCTCGCTCTCTCGTCACCTCCACTCTCTTTTCGAGATTGGAGGCTGCCGTGTAATTTCGGCGGTTGCATAACAGAAAGGAACAGGGAAATGGCAAAATGAATGAAGGCAAAAAAAGGGACCGGCTAATGGAGACCATTTTTGAGTCATACTCCGGCACTTCATACTGACTTCAGTCAGCTTCTGCTCTCACAGCTATAAACAACAATTGCTGTGTGGGGATGTTCAGACGCTGCTGCATTGACGTGTCGATAGCTCATATTTTAATGGTTAATAACTGCCCATATTTTCGAGCCATCTTCGACATCACCATTTATTTTGATGATTGATGTTTTTTTTTTGTCCTGCTTGAATGATTTATTAATCCACATAGTGGCTTTTCTTTAGCTCGGTGCTTTTGATTTTTGTCACGAGGGTAACGCCTTTCACTTTGGAGCGTAGAACCTACCATTACAATGTGTCATGTAATGTTTTGGCTGAGGTGGGTGTTGCTTCTTGTAATAAGAGGGTTGTTAGAAATTCCACGGAGGTGGGGGGGGAGTTCACAGTGGTTCCATTGTCACGAGTGTCGGAAATGGAAGGGTGAAAGGCGCCAACGACCACAGCTGTCACGCGGGTTATTTCTATTAAAGAATAATGTTATTCTAAAGCGTTTTTTAGGATGTTTTGTCACTTGATGGTCAACATCCACAGCTACTCCGATTGGTTAAACTGTATCCGAGAGCACCGACCGTCTCAACTCGGAGGCTGACATTGTGTCGCATCCCTTACAGATGTGCATTTTCAGTAACGGTTTGAGTGATGGAGATAGTTTATTTTTTACGGGAAGCAAAATCAAATAACCGCTGCAACCAATGTGGTGCATCTTCCTCATAAAACCCAATGTTGTTACCAGCTACCTCTCCATTCAGGCACAATATGGTTGTTTTGTTTTTGCAGAGAGAGAAATAACTTGGTTTCATGTCATAAAGTTTAGGTTTCGTCTCATAAAGTTCAGATTCAAAGAACAGGGTGGTTGCGGTAGACCGCCTCGGGAGTTTACCTGTCACTGCAGTAACTCTTAATTGGCTAACAATGTGTGCTCAGGAAAATACTGTAACGTCTGCACCCTCTGCCCCTGTCTGACGGTTTATCCCGTTCATACCAGATCCCCTAATCCACCGGGGGGATATTTGCGCCGTATAACGTTGCAGATTCTCGACCTTGCTTGTCATGTCGTTGTCTGCGGGAAAGAAAACGCCTCCAAACAGGTCCGTTACAGTTCACGCGAATGTTCACGCTGTATGTCCCCGACATCTCCGAGAGATCTGGTGTCGTCTTTTCGGTGTCGTCAAAAGCCCCGAGACCCTGGCCTCGGGGCTAGAGTTGCACGGCAGGTGCTCAGTGGAGGCCGACCCGGGGTTTTGGGTAATTCTATTTCTGAATGCTCCAGATAACTACCGGAGACGTTGAGGCTGATATTGTTTTTAAGAGATTGTTTTAAGCACATTGAGTATTTATTTGGCTGGAACAATGTGTGTGTGTGTTTCGAGCCTATATCGGAACATTTTGGTCTTAAGTATGCAGATGGTGGTTGCTGGAAAGAAGAGAAATAGCATCTCACCATCTCAATGTTGACTCTCAGATTTCTGAAATAGATTCTCACTTCATTTGTTGGCTTTAGACAATGTTAGTTTTAAGTTGATCCAGTTTTATATATGCAGACATGTAGAAGTTTATCAGTAAGATAGCCTGCTGTACTTTGGTGGTACACTGTTTAAGGCATAGTAATGCTGAAAACATTCACTGTACAAATATGCAATTTCATCATACACCTGTTGATCAACTTTAAATGCTGCAGTTGAGATCCCAAATATGGTCTGTCACTAAGCACAGAGTGACACGGATAAAATGCAGGTCTGATTACCACTGATGTCACTTTTGGGAAGGATGGATGTTCACACAACCACCAACTCAACAGTATTTGCCACTGGCTTAGTGCATTAGTCACAGCCGAATGCTGTGTGCAAAGTTGGCAAGTGGACGTTCATTAAGAACAAGTCTTATTTTTTTTAGCGGCTCGAGTTTAAAGGTTCACAGGATGCGGTCTTTCATTCTGTCCTTTTTGTACCCGTCGGTAAGTAATATGCTCATCATCAGGGGGTTGTAATAAATAAGAAATATTAACAGACTACGCTTTTGTGTTGGCGTAGGCCACTTAACGTAAGTTTAAATAATGGTTTTATTACCTCAAGTTTCTTTTTACCCGTTTGAAGTGAGGATGTGAGGTCCATTTTAAAGAATTGTGGGCTTTTTGTTCTTTTGTTAAAGGACCACGCTTTCCATTTACAGTCCGTCTAAAGACTCACCGGGCTATTTGCATAGACATTGTGCTTCATGTATTATTGTTTTTTTTTTAGTGCTGTGATTAGATTGGAAGGTTCACTTTTGAATTAAAATACATGCAAACAGGATTCAGGCTTTTGAATGCGTCTGTTGTATGCAAAACTGCGAGAGCACATTGAAATGGTGTGAAAAGCCATCCTTTATGAGCCACTAATTAAAGGCAGGATGAGGAGGATTTGTCTCTTGCGGTTTGTAAACACAACATTCAAAGTGGGCCCCTCCTCCACCGGCTCATCGCTCTAGCCAATGGGGATGCACCAATACTGATATCGGGCCGATACTCAAATAGAGTATCAGGGAGTATGGGGCAAATCTATTCAATTGAACCATATGCTTATAAACTATATACTTAGTTTTAATAACACTGATATCCTATAATTAAACAAGGTTCTCTGCAGATACAGACACAGCCACTCACTTCTACTGGGTCATACGCGATGATTGACGGGGAGTTTTATGTGTGAATCTATACATTGGTTTGTTTTTTCCCCGAAATACTCCTCTTGCCTTTTAGATTGACGGTAACGGAGATTTGTTGTGGATTTGGTTAGTCTAATTCTCATGATGTTTTCAAGACTCTCATGAATAAGCATCATTTTACCCTTTTTTAAATAATTGTGAGTGACAAAAAAGTAAATGCGTGTCAGACTGAAGATTATGTCTCTCTTCCAATCGCACGCATAAAAGTGAGCGTGTCTAAATATAGAAATGGTTCCATATTCAACACTCGCATGAAAGGCTAAAAAACATTTGTATTCTGTGCTTCATTTCCAAAAAAGTCATTTCTTCTGCTGTGAATATTGCCACGCAAACTAGAAACTGTGTAGGCCTGTTATAAATATTGGAAATTGAATGACTCACAGATCATGGCAGCAATCTGGTAAATTGCCTCGGAGGGGGGGGGGGGGGGGGCTGGAAGCATGGGAGTGAACAGCGACTCCCTCTCCGGTAGGGACTAGATCCCCCGGAAGGTACAGAGTACCTGCTAATCAAACAGCGTCAACGCCTTTTGCTCAGCGTTGTGGAATTAGCTGCATATCCTCATAAGCCTTTTGTCAATGACGGGTATATTAAAGCGCTGTAAATATGCTGTGAAAGCAGCCGTAATGATGCTTTTTCTTTTTTCCTTTTACCCTCGCAGCTGTCCCGTTCCCCCCCAGTCACCGGCTGACGGCTAAAGAGGTGTTTGACAGCGATGGGAAGCCCAAAGTGGACGTGCTGAAAGCCCACCTAACCAAGGAAGGCCGCGTGGAGGAAGCGGTGGCCCTGAGGCTCATCGGAGAGGGCGCCTCGATCTTGCGCGCGGAGAAGAACCTGCTGGACATCGAGGCCCCCGTGACAGGTCAGTGGTCCGATTTGGCACATTGTGTCGTCCAGTCCAGGGGTGAGCTTAAACATTTAATCGATTTAGACGATTGACCGAAAATGCATCTGCAAAATATTTTGATCATCAGTTATTCATTTGATTCATTATTTCTTGTCAAAAATACTGATCATGTACTGGTTCCACCCTCTGCGTTGTGAGGATTTACTGCTAGCACACTGAGTATGATCTGCTTTTATACTTATTTATAGTTGGACAAAAACAAGACATTTGAAGACGCCGGCTTGTGCTTGACAGAACATTTCATTTAATAGATAATGAAAGTATTCGTCAAATTTCAGGACAGCTTAAGAGCTCTTCAGGAAAAAAACAACCTTGACCTGCATTTGTGCTTGTTTTTTTCATGACTTTAACAAATGAGCGATGAGGATCCACTTTAACAGATGAAAATAGTGTGTGCATGCAGACGTGGCAGAAGAAGCAAATTATTTTTCCAACTCCCTGCTGTCCAGCCTTGTTTGTCACTGTGTTTTTGTCACTGCCATTATTAAGTCTGCCATGACGACGACGCCTGACTCCAAATCACATTCAAAATTGCCCTATATTTTAGATTTAATTTAATAGATTTACTATATTAAGCTAAAATAACTTGTGCAGACCAGAACCGTTTGTTTTTTTGCGGAACTACACACGTTTTAGATTTAAAACGCACACTCTGGGTTATTTTAAGAGAGGACTGCACGCTAACAGTCGTATGAAAGCTTAATTTAAGTGAGTCACTGTGTGTCCGGGCCACGTGTGGGCCATGTGTCCAGCCATAGCAGTGTGTTTTTACTTTAGTAAACACACCGGTTTAGTTCATCCAATTTGCCAAAACGAACAAGCTCGGTGACACTCGCTCAGCTGACTGCTGTATGCATTCAAACTTTGACTTTGAAAACAGATAACGTGACTATTTCTCTGTTTTTAACAGAGTTGCTAACCAGTGTGGCAAAAGTATGAAAACAGCATGACGAGCTGAACATTTTCTGTCATTTGTGGCTACTAATTTTCCCCACAATATTAATTTATTTATTTCACAGTTGAGCTCTTATTCGGTCTGAAAAAAGCGCCCCGGAGCTGAAGTCCAACTCATTGGGTGCCTGCCTCGCTGAAAAGAACGTACCGTAGAAGGACCGTCTCGCTGATGCATATGCACAGAAGCAGTGCGTCCATTGTTGTCTTTCTTCCTGGTCAAGTGCCCTGTTCCCTCCATTAGACTTTCTGATGAGGCTTCTTTGATGTTGTTGTAATCAGAGGCACAGACCTACTCAAAGGATCTATGGCAACCCATCATCATTTCCAAATACGAGATTGTTCTCAAAATACAGTCCGGAGTGGCCCGTGTGCTCGTATTTGGCAGGCATCGCGCTTACTTAAATTCATGAATGCACAGCCCTTTTTGAACAAAAGTGTGGGTCTCGTATGTTTACTGAGGACATTATAATAATAGAATATTTTGTCTGGGCTGTTGAAGAGAATGAAGCTTAACAAAAAGATGCAAACAGGTTTGGACAAAAGCCTTATTTGCTGCCTCGGTCTTCATATTTGCAGGCACACAAGCGAGGGATTAGGACAAATCCTGTTAAACATAACTAGATTTCAGATTATTATTTTTTTTTTAGCCATGTATAAGCGTAACTGGATTTTTGAGTACCGTAATTCATGTGCATGACAAAGTACCACCGTGGACCCGATGCAGAGGGGTGAAAGGGAAAAAAAAATCTGCATTTGTAGCCACACACGAGTGTATCTCAACAAATTCAATTCTAACTCACACGGAACCAAATTGTATTGACCTTCCAGTTTAAAGTAAACACTACTGAATAAACCCATTTCCACAGTGAAACCGTGTGCTATTTGTCCAACTTAAACACATGTGCACAATAAGGCAAAGCTGTGATCTTTCTCAGAGCCTGTCCTCTCACCATGCCGGGGCTCAGAGCAAATAGAGAAATCTCTTAAAGGGACAGTGTTTATTATATAAGACGTTAATTTAAATACACTTTAAAATGTGTTCGTGCCGGATTCGAAATTCGTCAGTCGGCGTGACGTAAAACGAGGGCGTTAATCCGACATGTAAGCGCGTGTTATGATCTTCTGCCTTAACCTGATGACAATCTGGTTTCTTATGTGTAAACAGAGCTCTAACTCTGACCTTTCGGTGAGGTTGTCATTTCAAATTCTTACAAGCGCCGTCACACCCCAACAACACATGTTGATTTCAGATCTGAGAACTGTTAAAAAAAAAAACGATGGTTTCGGCCAGCAAACCTCCTTCCTTTTGTTGTGTTACATAGAAACGGTGGACAGCTCCTGTTCTGTGTGCAAGCCGTGGATCCTGAGGAGCTCTCTGTATGTGTGTGTGTGTGTGTGTGTGTGTGTGTGTGTGTGTGTGTGTTTGTGTACACGAGCGAGGCAATGAAGCGCTTCTTTCCCTCCCACTCGACACCCCTGTCTCAACCCCTCTCCCACGCACAAGTCCTTTTCAACAAGGATTTCTCCGTTGCGCGTGCTCGCGACCCCGCTGTGTTTCCCTCTCATGCGTGCTCCCGAAACTCACACACCGCTCTCTATAAACATTTCTTTTGTTTGTCTCCTGTTCCCTCTTGTCTGCCATGTTTTATCCCTCCGTGTCATGCTCCGGAGACCGCTTCTATCACTCTGTCTCTATCTCCCAACGTGACACGCGGGGGTCAGCAAATTATAGTGAGTAAATATTTATCGTGGACGATATCGGCCATCTCTTCCCTCGCTCCGCTTCTCACATTCGCACTGTCACTTCCTGGTCGGGGCCAGATGGCAGGTGGGGTTTTTCGTGGAGGGAGGGGGGGGGTGCGTGTGACGACTGAGCTGGCTTAGGCCACCGAGTGCAAGCTGCTCCCATGGCCTTCGCACACCCATCGATCGACCCCCCCCCCCCCCACCCTTACAGCCACATCACCAGGCGACAGCGAGCTTTTACACTGTTCATACACCTGTTTGCAGTGCGGGTGCTCGACTACAACACTGTGAAACATGTTTTACTCCAGCTACAAGTAGCTGTTTGCATTTCGTAGAGACATTTCCAGTGAAATTGTGATTCATTCTCAGTGACGAAATGTTAAGAACTCGGTTGTGAAACATCGGAGTTTTAAATAGGTCTTACTAAGACCTTGATCAGCATGATCATTGTATGAGCTGAATGTGAATTGCGCTTGCTCCGTGAAGCATTTCAAGGCCATTAAACCTTTCCTTTAGTTTGTTAAGCAAACACTCTCAAATATCGATCGGTATCCGCCTCACAAATCCAGCATCGGTCGGGCTAAAATGTATATTCCCACCACGGTTTACACCACCGGTTCCAAACCTGATGAAACGACAGGAAAGTGTTGCCTCTTCACGCCTTCTCAAAAAATGGAACAACCAGTGGTTCACACCAACACAGTAATTTGAAGTGCGTTGAGCTCGTCAACGTCCAACTCTAAATCGGCCGTAACATGTATTGTTGCAGCTTGTTAAGAATCGCATACAGTACAATGTTCATAACATCCCCCCCCCTCCCTTTGCATAAATGCATGCTCTGAAGGATGTACGCTCTCACAGAGTGCCATCATAAAAACCGGGGGGGGGGGGGGGGGGGGGGGGGTATTGTTATCATCCAGTCTCAATCAAAACACGATCTGGCACAGTCTGCCTCGCCGTGGATTTCGCTCGCTCAATGAGCCCGGCCTTGTGGAGTGGCCTGTGTAGGTTCTGAAGCCAGGTTGTGTAATGCCTGCCACCCACTCGGTAGCTGCTGCTACTCAGGGAGATCACTCCAGTGCACAAGCAGGAGATGGCCAGAACGAATTGTTTCTCACTCCAGATAATGTACTCCCACCTGCTCTTCTTATGTGGGCTCCGGTTCCCACCTCGTTTTTTTTTTTTTTTTTTTTGTGTGCGCGTTGTGTGACAAGCGGGGAGGGAAGGCAGGCAAAGCGTGTCTGTAGGTGTACTGGAGCGGAGAGCGATTGGATGGATTGCGTGTTTGCTGTGATAAAGCAGGGCCCCCGAGCTGGAGGAGTGAGCGTTTTTTTTTTTTTTTTTTCCTCGTCGAACAGCCTCGTCCACGCTCGCACAGATGAGGCGACTACAATTCACAGCGACCGTCACATTTGGTCTTTTTTTTTGGCCAGCGATTAAACTCTCGCCCGTCGCCGTGTCTCCCCGCTGTTCCCTTCGCCTGGCAAAGCGACAGCTTTCCAAAAGGTCAGCTGGAGGTGCAGTCCTCCCACACACACGGTGTGCTTCAGGTGAAATTGCAGCCTCTCGACTCCCTCACCGACGGACTCCCTCCTGCAGAGCTGACTTCTGAAAACATTAAAATATTGTTAATTTCCCTGTGAGCACTACATTTTCACAATAATTGCTCTCTTGGTGGTCATTCCTTTCGGCAGAATTGTACCCTAGGGGCACAGTGAAATGAGAGGGGATGGCTGCCTGTTGCATCCATCTCTGTGTTTCTACACTGTGGATGCGTTGCGTTGTTTCCGTTGGTGGTACTCGTAGTGGTCCTTTTATCTGGTCGGCAGCAGCTTAGATTTGTTTGAGGAGTCGTTTCCATGGCAATAACCAGCCATAGCATCACACACTCTCTGGATGAAACCAGATGAATCAAGTTCATTGCCTAGTTTTATTTCATCTTGACGTTAAGTAGTACTTTAGCCCTTAGAGTGAAGCCTTAATGGTGGCCAGGGTGCAAAAAAAGATATGACAAAAAATATCTGCAAAGGGTGCCTTTTATAATTTCAAAGAAAATGTCTCTCTCGCTTTATTTGCCATTTGTTTTATATATTTATTTGTATTCAACCGATGCAGGTTTTAAAACTTAATTTAAAGTCTACATGGTTTTTTTCTTTTTATATTATAGTTATTAATCAATTAATGATTCATAAATTAAATAAAGGCAAAGCTCATAGACGAGCTGATGCAACAAGTGTTTCTCCACACAGATCTTTTGACAGAGTTAAATCTTACTGATGATAATTAAAGAATATGAACTGCTCACTGTCACCTACTGTATTGTTGAGTCAGGGGATTTGTTACATAACGACTGATATGGTAGCCTATGGGAGGAATGGGAAAATAGAAAGCAGGTGAACAAACCTCCAGTACATGAAGGTATGCTGTACTGGCGTAGTCCCACACGTACATCTGTGTTTTTACATCCCTTTTTGTCTTCTCAAAAGAAATCCTGTCAACACGAGCATGGTTTTATAAAAATAATCTCCGTCCAGATGAAAATGCAAAAAACACAATTGAGGCCAGTGAGCAGGTCGGGCCACACACACACACACACACACACACACACAGCGGTGGCGTTGCGGCAGAGTATGTGTCGTGGGAGTGTTGCATTTGATAAGAAGCAGTAACCTCTGCAGAAGCATTCTGATGTTAATGTGTAAACCTGTAAAAAAATAAATAAACCGTTACACAGTGTGGGTTTAATAAAAGACCACTGGTTAAGCAGAGGTTTACGATACAGTGAAGGAGAGCTGATTCTCAGAGCCGTCTCACGAGGCTCGTAACTTTAGATAATTGCTCTCCAACGTTGTCCTCCAGCTCACACTAATTGGGTATCTCTCTGGAAGACTTTTTCACCGACTCCTATTGTAATTCTTCCTGCGAGATACAGTTCATAAAGCGATAAACAAAAAGAAAAAAAAAAGAGAAAGCCGGTGTCCTTTTCAAATTAGATTTCAGTCTATTCACCCTTTTGTTAATTGCTCAACTAGCTTGAAGAAAAGATGAATTGAGGCACTTTGGCATCAACCGCGGATGCCGTGCGTATCGTTGCTGTCGCTGCCATACTGTTCACATTCGATATCACTGATTGCCTCCTTTTGTGCGGTTTGTTTATCACCGCTCTCAGGTGAAGAAGGTGACTTTTCCAACTTGTTCACTGAAGCAGAAAGGCTTTAAGTCCGTGTTAATTGCTGTTTTGATCACACCAGCCGGTATAGATTTACATCTGTGATTCAAATGTCTTGTCATATTTTTTTTTTATATGACATCACAGAGGTCACGGGTGAACCCACACTGGACGCCACTTGACAGCCTTTTTAAATGAAATACGAAGCGCTGCGTCAATAGCAAAGCAGCAAAAAGCGTTGCAATAGTAGTAACGACTAATTCAGCAAATTGGCTCGATAAACCGAACGGGAGAAAAAGGGTAACACGAGAGCTGCAGAGCGGAGAATGATTAAAGGGAGTAAAAGTTGTTTTCAAGCCCAGTTTTAACCCAGTACTTCACTGAATGATACATTTGTTTCTTCTTCTTTTGTGTTCAGTGTCAGTAAAAAAACGATTTTGACTATATTCTGTGTCAATTGTGTCTATCTTCTCCTGAGGGAAAGACCTCGACAGCACGGTTGAATGCCAGGAAATTACCTAAAATCCGCTGCCATTTCCCGGAAAAAATACCTGCGACTATAACGCCCGTGTGTGTGTGTGTGTGTGTACCTGTGTGTGTGTACTGAAGACTATGTACTGAAACAAAGACACCTTCTACAAGCCTCATTAAAGCCGCAGGTGTATTCATGGTGATTTAACTGGATCTACTTTCCAGCTGCAGGTTTCAGCTGGCAGCTTTACAGACCTGCTGTGCGGTTAAATACTGCTCGGGATCCGCGGTTGAGCTTTCAGGTGGTGTTTCGCGTTTCCCCCAAACAAAGGCTAATGCCAAATAAGAGAAAAGCCACTTGATGAAAATGACTGCAGCTTTTTAGATGCAAAGGCGTGAGCTCCGTCAAAGCTATCGGCCTTTCTTTTACAGCAGGAGCAAAAAAAAGCTTGAATAAATGTAATTATAATGCTCATTTTATATTATTTTTTTTTGTTATATCCTTTGGTTTTATACTCAAATTGTATTTTTAATTTAATACCTACGGTCCAAAAACGGGACTGTGGACCATATGGAGCCCACCGATGAACTGTATCAATAATAATAACGACCCGTTGAACCAACCTTTTTAGAGTAGCTCAAAAATCGACCTGAGGCCCTTAAATCAGACGACCTCGCATGCACCCCCGTCAGTCAATGGCAGATAAGCAGCAAATCTTCCGTGGCCTCTGCTCCCCTCTTCTCCCTCGAGAGTAATAGAGTATAGCGTCACGTATACCAATCCACGTTGAGTGATTTGCTGTCCCTGATTTCGGGGTTTGTCCCGGGACACTCCGCTGACGCCGTTTAACGACTGTTGGTAGCTTGTGCAGAAAGGATGCGGCGCTAGCGGCGTCGTGCAGTTACCCCCGTGGTGCTGAATATAGAGACTTGCGAGCTTTCCAGTCGTTTCAGCCAGTGAACTTTTTAGTGTATTTGGCGCGGATGTGTTCACAATCACGAGCCAGTTGAAACACCTCAAGGTTACCGAGAGGCCGAAAGAGGATGTGGTGGAAAAGCGGGCTGCAGCCAAGTTCTTGTGATTCCTTTCCCAAACTGGACCGCTACTTTTTAATAATGAAAATAGTGTGCGCTGAAGTATTGACTTCTTTTGTGAGAGTGGAGCTTGTGGGAAAGATGGCAATAACACTCTTAACAACAAGTTTGACGGATGTTGTTTATGATGTGATTCATGACTAACGTCTAACGACACTAACGCGCGTCTACTGCCATTGATAGTCAAATCTACATTCCTCGTACAGACTGTGATTTGCAATTATGCTCATGTGTTTTTTTTTTTTTTTCCTGAATGGAATGGATTCAGATTACAAGCCTCATTTTAATGAACATTGAGTTTGGAAAAGCTCCTGTTATAGTAGCCAGTATTGGTTTTATTCTTTGCATAATTTCCTGCAGTAAGCGTGGGCTGTAGAGCTGGTCCATGTATAACCAAGCCTTTTTTTTTTCCAGTTACAAGTGAGCAGTTTATGTTAATAACAACATATCACATTGTTTGACAAAGCAAACTGATTAAAATAAATGATGTAGTGAACCGCCAGACGGAATGTTTGTCGCTATAATTACGAAAAGCCACCGAAGTATGTTTATCCAGGATTTTACACATATAAGGACGTCTTCTGCGGTAAAGCATACAGAGTCTTGAGCTCCTCGCATCTGACAGAAAATATGGAAATAAGCAAATGGCCTCGCCACGGTGTTATAGAGGCTTTCATCTGCTGTTCCTCAGCTGTAAAAATAGCAGTTATCCTGACGTGCCTTTGTTCCTCTTTTCTGCCTTATTCCAGTGTGCGGAGACATCCATGGGCAGTTCTTTGACCTGATGAAGCTGTTTGAAGTCGGAGGATCACCAGCATCCACGCGCTACCTTTTCCTGGGGGACTACGTTGACAGAGGGTATTTCAGTATTGAAGTAAGTCTTGTGTGTTTGTTTTTGTCCTCACGAGAGGGCCTAATCAAGTGTGACACGCTGTGTTTATTAATAGCTTTCCTTTGAGCGTGGATCAAATCAGGCTGCAGATATTGGAGCGGTTGATGGGGCCTTTTTGTAATAACTTCAAATATAGCCCGGATAGCAAATGTCACCGTGTATGTTATGTGGAGAGAGGTTTTTAATATGAAGCGAAATGCACGTATTTAATCTGCGACTTGCAGATTGGAATTAACTTAGATCTGTATTTCCTGCCATCTCATCGCCTGAAACATTCTACTTTTATTAATAAAATATATTGTAATGGAGTGTGCCGTGCCTGTCCTCTGATGGCTCCTCTGAAGGATTGTCATCTCCTCCCGCAAGCCTGAACTATGCCACGAAATGTACCGCATGAATGTTTCATTATAAACCGAAGTGCTTGTATTATGCCACTCCGTGATATTGACAAAGTCTGACTTGACGGTTCATGTTTCCAGTGTTATTTGAAGATGACACGCTAACTGTTCCCCCAACCCTTTCTTTTGTGCTTCTTTTGTTTCAGTGTGTGCTGTACTTGTGGGCCTTAAAGATCCTTTACCCAAAAACACTGTTTTTGCTGCGTGGGAATCATGAATGTAGACATTTAACAGAGTATTTCACATTTAAGCAGGAATGTAAGTAAAGCTTTGACACTTCTATTTCATTTTTTTTCTTCTACCTTTTTGATCTAGATTGAGTCCAAACAGTCTGGTCTGTGACTCTCTGTACAGAGTTATTCTTTCTAATAAGCTGTTTATCATGCGACCTCAGACGCTCACTTAAAAGTGCCCTCTAGCCTGGTGCAGGATTCGCTCCGATATTTTGCCCTTCTCGTTATTTACACAAGTCAGAACTATTTCTGTTGGACTCTGACAGAGAAGGGGGGGAGGGAGGGAGGGAGGGGGGGGGGTGGGGAAGTAAAATACAAAAGAGCTGTGAAATTGTGCTGTTTTTAAAAATGTGTTTGGGAAGTTTTATGGCGCTTTGGAGAGCCTTTCCGCCCCAGCGTTAGCACACTGTGAGCCCCAGTGTATGAGAGCTGTGTTGTTTGACTTGGCATGCTTACCTTTCCCTGCCCTGTCTCCCCCTCCTCTCCCCCCCCTCCCCCCCCCCCCCCATGACAGGTAGAATTAAGTATTCAGAGAGGGTGTATGACGCATGTATGGACGCCTTCGACTGCCTTCCCCTGGCTGCCCTTATGAACCAGCAGTTCCTGTGTGTACACGGAGGACTGTCTCCAGAAATCACAAATCTTGACGACATCAGGAAAGTATGTGTCTGATTCGAGGCCATTTTCTCGATCATTTCATAAAGCTACAGTGTGTGCGTGCGCGCGTGTGTGTTTTTAACGGCAGGTGGCTGTTTAATGGCTTTAAAAAAATACAATTGAAGCTTCCTGTACGCCTCGTGTGCTTTCTGCATTCATTCAAAGTTAATGAGGAGAGAACTGTATTTGTTTTAGCATGATGGGCTGTGAAAATACCAACCGTAGTTGCAACGCATGAAGTGATTCACCCAGATGTGTCTCAAGTACTGCTCAGGACTTTGGACACGAGGGAATGTAAAGTCGGAAAAAAAAAAAATCGGATCCTGCTTTCAAACTAATTCAATAATTCCAAATGGATTTTATGGCTGCAATCAGAGGGCATGCATAATAGAATTTGCTCTATTGAAGTGTCCATCATGCTACCCATCCAGTAATCCACAAGCTTTTTGTTTGAGAAAGAGCTATCCTCGGCTGAAAGTCATTTATGTTCATTGCACCAAAAGAATGGCTGCCATCGAGTTTTTTTTAATGTCTTTACAAAAAAAAAAAAGAAGCCTTCTAGGTACTGAGAGGTGAGCGCTGTCTTTGAATACGTCGTCCACACCGTATATCCTAAATATTCTACTACTTTCTACCCCGAATAGAATTTGAAAATCAATCAGTCAGTCACGATTTCATTATAATCACGGCAGCAGCCATTCTCCCAGAGACGGCAAAAGTACTTTGTCTCTGCTAGCAGAACGCACACACTCCGTGTGCATCTTTCCAGTCAAACACGGCTGACACGAGTCCCAATTTTTCTTCCACAGTTAGACAGATTCAAAGAGCCCCCAGCATACGGACCAATGTGCGATCTGCTGTGGTCCGACCCCCTGGAGGACTTTGGGAATGAGAAGAGCCAAGAGCATTTCACACACAACACAGTGCGAGGCTGTTCCTACTTCTACAGGTGAGTGTTCTGTCTCTTACAGTAAGAGAGTCATTTTATAACATTTCTGTGTTGGTCATTGTTTCTTTACTACATTGGAAAAATTAAAGGATAAAGGATTCCAGCCAACAGCCGGATAGATAGCAGCTTTGATTCTCTACTAGCATTAAATAGAATCCGCAATGTTCAGTCAACAGGACTGATATTAAGCCAACACTTTGTTTTATATTGGACGGTGGAATTAAAAACATGATCTTAGTAACCGTAATCAAAAAGCTTTTTTTTTTTTTTTTTGTGTTCCGACTAATTTTAGGAAAAATAAATCATCTACTCATGAGTTTTGGCTGTGCTATCTGTAAATACCTTATTGCCAAAGACAATACAATACAAATGTTCCAAGACAGAGTACTTCAGTTGCTGAAGTACTCTAGTAGTCGTAAACAAATGTTTTGAAACACAAATGGAAAAAAAAAAAAGTTGACAAATCAAGACACCCGGCTTCCAAATTTCCATTTCTCATCCGCTCGTTTTCTCCGCCCTGCTATTCCTCAACCGCGAGTGGGGAGACCGAACCATCCGTCAGAGCAGTCCCAAAGTCTCCTCCTCAGACAGTCGCCGGGTGTTTATGTAACTCGCATTACCTTCAAATGAGCAGAGCGACTGAACAAACCAGAGGAAATGCACGGAGCAGGGCGCAGCTCCCACTGTCACAAGATGTAATGAACTAGCGCATTACCGCAAGGCACAGTGCTGTTCCACTCATTATTGCCTCAGCGATGCTCGCTTGGCCCCGGCATGCCCGGGGCCAAGCTGGCAGAAGTACTCCCGACATGTCCTGAGGCTCCTGATTTGCATTTTTCTTTTTCGTAATAACAGGTGTTTCATAACCACCGACTTAATAGTATTTTAATGTCCACGCTTGGAAATGAACTCCCAGTGCTGCTCTTGTTGTGGATTCGTGAGGACACATTTTGCCTGATGGTCCTGCCATCTTTATGTGAGCCATTACACTGCAGATCCACAACGGGCCCTTCGCCCGCTAATGTCATCGCTTTACTGAAGAGAGGCCCAACAGAAATATAATGTTAGGTGTAAGGCCTTTTTTTTTTTCACTGATTTGACTGTTTGTGTTGTACCAGCACCCTTGTCAGCCCCGCTGCCTTTTGGTCGAGAATTCCTCTGCGGCCTTGTTTTCATCAGTGTCCCTCCACGTCATCTGCCCAGGGCACGCTCGCTAATTGGCATCACGCTGGCGTTCAGGATTTATGAGACAGTTTAAGCCAGACTGAGAGGGAGCCATTCCTCAGCACCCCTCCGCAGGAAAACATTGAGCTTCTTTGTTGCTTCTGTCTTGCAGCGACCAATAATTCCCCCCCCCCCCCAGCGCCGTAGGCACGCTCGTAACTCTTTTACAAACGCAATTCAGGCATGAAATTGCACAAATGTATAACCCTGATGTGATTTTCCATGCATCTGTTTTTCATTGGTGTTAATCCAAGCTATTTATATTAAAGACCAAATTGAAAAGCTTTAATTTGAACGTAGCGAACATGCAAAGCGATGACGTTCTTTGCACAACTCCTCATGTTGTCCAAGGAGCTCATTAACATCTGTGCGCTGTTGTTGGACAGATGGGAGACGCTCGGAACTCAAAAAGGCAAAAAAAAAAAAAAAAAACTAGGCCAAAATGTATCTTTTCTGCCGAACGGCTCCATATGGCATGTATCTACATCTGCTGCAGGAAATCAAGTGAGAAATAAAACATTTCTTCCTAATTTCTTCCCACCCCCCTCCTCTCTCCCCAAAACTCTTTACGTTTTTTAATTCCCTCTCGGCAACTGCTCCCTCCTTTTCACATCCCTCCCAGCAGATGTTTGTTGTGAGTGTCAGGAATGCATGTGTTCTCACGTCTACATGAACCAAGATTGTTAATGAACCTTTCCGAACTCCTTCAATTTCAGTCTCCCATAATGGGGTTTTCATACAATTAAAATTTAGAATATTTTACCTCTGCACCAAGCATGGTATCTGAGCATGCAATAAAAACAAACCAAGCCGTCCAAATTAAAGTTAATTTACTTATATAACACTTTTTACAAGCCTGCCTCAAAGGACTTTATATTAAGAGATGCAATAAAGCTGCCGTAGTAGTATTAGTCTGTCAGTCAAACTCGACTAAAACGCCATACTGCATTTGTTGTGCAGCATTTGCTAAAAAAGAAAAAAAGTCTCTTGGTACTTTTCTCGAGAGGTCGGAAGCCAAAATGTATAGTTTGGTTTTGATTACTTTATGTGGGCGCTGTTCATTGCTGTGCTCTGGTTCTGCAGGGGCGTTGAGCTAGGATTACAGAACCTAATACAAAATTCTAGAGATAAAGCAACTTTATTATGACCCCTATATTATTGTATAGTGGTTCTGATGTAATGCAAAGGTGTCATTCACTGTGAGCGGTCACTCACTCTGTTCATTACACACATCCTGGCGTCCACTGTTGTTTCAATCATGTTTGTTAGAAGCAACGCACAAAAAGGTATTGCTGGAGTGCAGTTTTACTTAACGTAACATAACTTTTTTTTTAACCTATTTTCAGGTCAAGGGATATTACATAACAAATGCTCTCTGCCAGTGACTCGTCTTCTGCCTTTCCCATTGCGAGCGTAGGAAATTTCCAGTGGAAGCTGGTGCTGAGAAACGAAAGGTTGTAGCATGGAAAAAACCCTGAAACCACACTGTAGTCTGATAGTTGGCAGTCAGGTTTTTTCGGTCTCCCTGCTCACAGACTGAATCGATCAGCGCCGAGCATACGACATGCTTTAACACTCCCGAGCGATCGACTCTTGAAGAAACCGAAGTCTGCTACGAATCATGTGTGTCATACTTCATTATTTGAGTTTCATTCTTAAAAAAAAAAAAAGAAAATCCGCCGTTTCCAAAAAAGATCACACCTACTTGTTTAAAAGTAAAGCACATTACGGGTGATTATGTAGATTATGATACCTTTTGCTGGCAAATGTGTTTTTAGACCCATTAAAGGGCCTGTTTTGAATTCAAGGCAAACTTAAAAATGTATATGAAAGCCGTCACTTTCAAGGCAATATAGCGCTTTATAAGCCACATGGCTTTAGAACAGATTCAGCTTGAACCTCAGAGTTGTATATCCACAGTTTCTCTGAGCACAATCGATAATACCTCGGGACTTATTTAATTATTTCTATTGATTGCTCTTCTTGTTTCTTACTGGGATTTTTCTTGATGTATGACTAAACCGAATGTCTGTCTCTTTATTCAACAGCTACCCTGCAGTCTGTGACTTTCTACAACACAATAACTTATTATCTGTCATCCGGGCCCATGAAGCGCAGGATGCTGGGTGAGTGTTGTGGCATTTCGTCGTCGTCTCCCCTCACACTGTCACGCAGCAGCAGAGTGAGTCAGGCCAGGGTATTAAATGAAAAGCTACCCCGGTGCTCTGGGGGGGGGGGGGGGGTTGTCTTACTCGAGCCCGTCTGGAGAGCCGGTTTTCGGTGCAGTCTGGACTTTGAGAGAAGTCGTGTTAATCCAAGAAATGAAAATGAATCCAGCAGCAGGAGGAGTAAGTCCGGCCAGATGTGATGGTGACGAGTGTGATTCATGCAGACCGAGTCAAGAACCGTGGTTTGATTGTGGAGTTTTGCCACTACATGTTGTTTACTTCGCATTCAGACACATTTCTAACAACGCACTGGAAAGCCTGGGAGGATTTTCAAACGGGGCCAGGTGGGTGGATGTGTCGAGCTGATCTCCCTTTTTAAAGCGAGGTTAAGGCGGTGGGATTCACAGCACACTGTTGTTTACCATTCCCTCCCGCAGCGTGGTCACATGGGACGCCTGGACACGTCTCAGATGAGGCTGCAGCCCCAAGCCAATTTAAACCACACATGTTATTGAGCTCCGTATATGTTTTTGTTTGCACCTTCTTTCTTTCTTTTTTTTTTTTGATCTCCTTTAAATAGTTGCTGCGAGGTGTGGCGCAGCAAACATATCCTCTTGAGTTAGTGCTCTGTTTACCTAAAGCTTGATTCCACTCCAAGTATCCAAACCACCAAACACAGCACAGACGTTCCTGGGAGATCGGAGTAGGTGGGTTTGAATGCCGAGTTGGTTCAAGCGCGATGATGACTACTTAAGGGCATGTTTAACCTGTTAACGCGGGGGATTTACTCTCGTAAGGCTACGCCGATGTTGCCCCCCCCCCCCCCCCCCCCCCCCATTGCTGCCGCGTCAGCATACAAGACAAACACACAGCCGCGGTGAAAACAAGAGGCCATGAAAACTGTCGCCGCTAATCATATCCCGAGGGTTGTAATGTTGTAATGTTCACTAACGCTTACCTCTCCTTTTTGGATGTTTCACCAGATACCGCATGTACAGAAAGAGTCAGACCACTGGCTTCCCATCCCTTATCACCATCTTCTCTGCACCCAACTACCTAGATGTCTACAACAACAAAGGTACGGCTTATATCTTTGTCAATCTTCAGTGGCTTAATTAAGAACAAGCCAGCTGACATTGCTTACTGAGGCTCTCACAAGCCCCCCCTGTTTTTATCTCTGGTTTAGTCGTCTTTACTCCTGAGAAAAGGGGTCTGGCTCCCTTTTCTTTGCTCGGTTTACACCGTCTTCACTCGTATGCTTTGGCTCTTCACCATTTTGCAATGGGCAAGCAGCACACAAATGAGTATTTTGGAATCGTTAACCGGGCTTTTATATTTAGGGCATTCTGGACTCGACCACAAGCTGCACAGAGCTGCAGGCTGTGTTGCTTCTGAGTGGGATTGGACAGCTCCTTAGAGAAACTTTAAATAACGCCATATTTTCAAATTACCCTGATACGGCATCAAAAAGGTCTTCAGGAATCTTAAGTTTCACTTATACAGTGCATGCAGTTTGTTGGACAACCACTTTCCCCCTGTCGTACACAACATTTTGGTGACAATATTGCACTCGTTCAATGATAATAATCTCTGCGCCGCTGATTTTGATCAGGTCAGTTCAGGGACAAAGCCGGCGAGAAATGAAATGGCCTGGTGCCGGTTGACTTGGCACCTGGTGGCGCCCTATGCTGTGCTACGGTGCCTACGCAGCAAGACAGGCTTGCCTCTGTGCTGTGAGTCAGCACTTTTCCCCCGGAGAACAGACAGTATATTGCTTTGGCTGTGGGGGCATGTTTGGATGGGGGCGGCGATGGGCGAACCACAGGAAATGGAAATGGGAAAGAAAGAGTGATGGTGCTGGTGCACGCTGTTTTTGCAATGCCTCTCGTGATGAAATGCCATAACGGAGCTTTATAATGCAGCGCCTTTGGTTTGAATACATCACAGACTGGGACTGAGGGCTGGCCGTTTCTATTTTCTTTTGCCCCATTTGCAGGTGCATTTGGTTGATTTTTTTTTTTTCCCCCCCGATGAGCTGCCTCTGTGCCTCCTTCCACTGCACAATAAGGAGAGTGAAGAAACTGCAGTTTGCCTGCCTGTATTGTTGCTTATTATTAGGACCCCATTTGTACCATGCCAACTAATCTTCCAGGGGCCTCATGGTCAGCGCGATACGAACAAAACAAAGTGATCTCAAGCGCATGTTGTTTTTAGTTTTGGCAGCCAATTGCCGGGCAAATCATTTACGCCTCTCGAGCTCAATATGGGATATGGAAAATGATTTGGTCTGCACCCTGTTCTGAGCTGCGACTGGCTGACCTTCACTTGATAAAATGCCTGCCGGAGCAAGAGTGGTTATCAGAAAGAAAAAGATTACTCTTGTTTGATTTCAGGACGGATGCATCCTTACTGGCAGCACTGCGTGTTCTTTATTTCTCTCGTCATTCGCCGTCTGCGTTAATACGAGACGCTCTTTTTCCTCTTTCGGCTGAATCTGCTGTCATAAAGTGGCAAGATCTTTGGCTTAAAAAGGCAAATGCAGGAGCAAGAGCAAATCAACATCCCTTAAGCTAAATGTCTAGTCAGAGATTTCATGTCAAAGCTCTTAAAACTTCAACAAGTTGCGGTTATGTAATTACTTGGTTCCCAATCCACTTTAATAACCGTCTGCTTCCCCCCCACACACACACCCCCACACACCCCCCCACACACGGAACAGGCACAGCTAGCCAATACAGTCCTATCAGTCCTGTTGATGCTCTTCTAATCAGTCATGTGGGTGGGGTTCACTGGTAGAACCAAAGCCTCTGTAATGAATTGGTCTACTCTTAGCTTCTTGGCAGAGCTGGAAGCCCACTGAGCATGTACCGTGATTGATGACCAATCGAGTGGGCACATAAATCTTAAAAAGGGGGAGGGGGGAGGAGGCATCAGCGGGGTCCCATCAATACAGTGCAGGCAGTTGGTCAGATTAACCAATGAGACGTCTCCACGAAGTGCGGTGGCGCCTCTTCCTCCTCCTCCTCCTCCTCGGCGGAGGATATCTGTGAGGCACCACAAACAGACAACAACTCTTCCACAAGAAGTAAAGTGGACTGGTGTGGCTGAGTCGGATCGATCAACGCGTGAACGATGCTCCGGGTGTGATTCTGTAAAGATATGAAGTCCTGCGTCAGGGATGCCACCCATCAATCCTTTGTCATTTGAGTCAAACTGTTGGCTTTGCAGTAAGTGTCAGGCGCTGACCAGCTGTCCATCGCAGCGCTGACCCCCGCACGCCGCACCCCTGCACTCCAGCGCTGGCTGGGGGAGCTGTGTTAAATTAAATCACCAGCAGCAGTGATTTAGCAGTTTTCACTGTTTGAGCTTCGAGTTCTGAAGGGACTGCAGTGGAGGGAGAGGAGGAGGAGGAGGAAGAGGAAGAGGAGGAAGGGGGGTGGTGGGTGGGTGGGGTGTAGTTGGCAGTTGCACACTTTGGAGATTGCTTGCGGTTTTGTGTTAATGGAATGTTTTCTGCTGCATCATTATTGACTGGCCCCGAAAGCCAACAACGGAGTCCTAATGGTTATGGTGCTTTGATGGAATAAAAGCTAAATGACCGAGATGTTGGCAACGCTGTTGACGCTAATTTTTATTAAATCTCACTCCTGAGACACTGAAGGATTGGTTGGGTTAGATTCACCCCACACCTGTTAAACCATATAGAACCAAATAAATGTCTTGCTCCTCTCTTGTGTTGTTGTTTGATGAGGAGGTGGAAACAGGAAACGGACTGATGGAGGGGAAACTTTGATTGAGCTGTGTCCAAGAGAAGGGGTCAGGACATCACTCTAGTTCACTTGCAGGTCAAACTGGACAGATTTCACGTTTTACACCGTTTCCTTCCTGAGGTCAGGTGCTGGTTGGCAGGTTGAAAGGGACGGGTGATTTGGAGAGGAAGGAAATGCAGTGGCACGATTGGCTCCTGGCCCTGCCACTGGAATGAACGGCAGGATGGAAGCTATGGCAGTGATGACGCCAGCGCAGCAGGGAATTCACTCCCCCCCCCCCCTCTCCTCGTCCAGCGAGAAGAGTATCCCTGGCACAGATGAACCGCCCATCTGTTATCACTCTGGTCATTACTGGGCTTCCCTTCAGTTTCCTGTAAACATGCGGCATCAACCAAGAAATAATAACATCGTAATGCCGGACAGGTGCTTCTCGGTCCACACAAAGCGGGATCTTAAAGTCATTACAGTGTAATGTATGCCCAGTTATGGCTCATTGGGGAGTGTAGTGTGTAGGACTGGGTATTGTTGACGTTTCATCAATTCTGATTCAAATTGTGCTTATTTGCCAGACTCATTGTTCCCATTATCTTCGTATTTTTGAGTCAGAATATGGCTACGGTAACTCCACGACAACTGAGCAAACTCTGTCCACTGGAGAAGACCTTGAGATTGACACATGGTATTGACGAGGCATGACACAAGATTCCACGGGAGGAGTTCTGTTTCCCCAGTTTGACGCCCAAATGGTCTAATTTAGATTACAGATGACGATACCATGGGCTCCAGAAAAAGCAATTAAATGGACCCTTGAGTTCAGATGTTACTTTCAAACCATCATCATCCACCTGTTGTCATTTGTCAAACATGACGAGGTGTTTTGTCCCTACTCCCCTGTGCTACTACAACTTATTTCATTGATTTATGAACTGAAAATGAATTAGAAACCATTCATGCATTGTTCAACTGTACACAGACTACGTTCAGTCGCTGCCATCCATGTGTCTGACACGAAATGGAGGAGAGCCGCCGAATGTAATGGACCACGAAGGTCTAAAACGGTTGGCCTGCGATACTAATCCAGTGGAACTTGATCCAAGAGGCCTTCGAGACAGATATGCAGTCAGCATTAAAGCGTCGGGGCCAGGACGGCGGGAATCTCCCCCTCTTCTCAAAGCAGACTTAACAGTCCTCGTTACCCGGGGAAACCGGCTCGAGGCACTCCCTTTTGAATAAGTAATGAGCGGGGCGCCGGCTCGCAATATCTGTGTTACCGTGGCAGCAAGGCTTTGGTCCTCAGCCACCACCGGAGCAGCAGAGACATCTAGTGGCTGACGTGCGGTGTTAAACACGGAGCTCCCGGCTGCTTCACCACAAAGGCAGCGCGCCCTCCTGCTGCATGAGGAATGACTTCTAAGCGTTTGTTGTAAAGCATGTGTGGATAATGGGGACGCAGCAACGTGTTGTTCTTGTCACCATTATATCTGCCCGTTAAATGGAATATCAAAAGAAAAGCAACAAACGCGGGCCTTGACCTGCTCTCACCCAGAGCTCGACGAAGATGTTTGTTTTGCACGGGGGGGGGGGAGGTTGTCGGGTGTGTCTTCTTCCTTTTTTTAAAGGGAATCCGATTCGAAGGAGGGACGGCGGGGGAGCTGACCTTCTCCCCCGCTCTCTGCCTTTTTTTATTTTTTTTTTCTCTCCCTCCGGGCTTCCGTGGCTGCATTCAATCAAGTGCTTCGACCATGTTTATGGAGTATGTGATGTTTATGCAAGGCCTGCCCACGCGCTCAACTGCTGTCATGCACGCCAACGCACACGCATAAATACCCACTGCCCTGTGTGTGTGTGTGTGTGTGTGTGTGTGTGTGTCACGGTAATGCAATGCTTTTCTGATTGGACTGAGTTGTCGTGTTTTCCCGCTATCGATAATAACGGTAGAATAATTATACAGTACGTGGATGTTCCCCTGCAGGAGATTTTTCTGTTTGTGTGTTAGAGTGTGTGTGTGTGTGTTCATCTGTGCAGCCTGGGATAAAGAGGTGACTGCAGTGGAATGTAAATGCTTTGCAATACTTAAGGGACCACTTTGATTGCATAGTTACTGCACTATATGCATTACCATGCCTCATTGATTCCACACACACACACACACACACACACACACACACACACACACACACACACACACACACACACACACACACACACACACACACACACACACACTGGGGCGAACTCCAGCCTAGCAGGATGTTTTCTGACCCCATTTGTGTTGCGACCGAGGTTCTAGCTGCTTGGGATGCCAGATTTGATGAGCTATTCTCGACCAGAGAGGGAGAGACCGAGGCAGGAAAGTCCCCCACGGTGACCCAGCCATGGTGTCCGCTTTCCCCAAATCTGGGCCACCAGACTGGCCTTGTGTATGCAAGAGGCTGGGGCTTCTATATATATATACAGCGCGGATATATTTGTGACGGGCGGCTCTCATGTTTTCCTCAGCACCCACGTTCACACCGGGCCTTAATCATGGGTGAGGTCACGCGGGGCGTTCTGTGGTCAGTGTTTGGGAGGTGGTTTCTATGTCAGCGGGGCACAGAGACCATGTGATTATGATAAGGCTTCCTCTAAATATACACTGAATACGGCACACGGAGAAATACTCCATATGCATCCCGTCTCATTTAAAGTCAGCAGGCAAATGTATGTTTTTGCTGCTTTTACTCTGCTAACCCTAACAACCTAACCACACCCACTGGATCCTCCACTGAGACGGGATTAATAGAACTGCTTGAATAATTTAAAGCCACTATGTGTATGTATTTCTTTTTTGTTTTTATGATTGTAGTATCTTAATTGTTCTGATGGGATCCATTTTAGCTTGTAGAAAAGAAGAAAAGAATTCTCGACAATAAAGCAAATGAGCGCATTTCCCAGCTGTTGGACTAATTCCTGAAAGCACACTTAGTCATAGAAATTCTTGAAATGATGCAGCGCATAGATTTTAGCATTTGAAGCAGCGTACAAAGGAACACTTTCATGATGGCAGAAGCAGGTGGGTGGAAGTAAGCAGTTTAGCATCTCATGGTTTCATGTCGATGTCAGATAATCTGGAAAATTACCTTACAGTGTCCATAACTATTATCCCTGCTGCCTCTGGCTATTCTCCCCCCCCCCCCCCCCCCCCCTCCTCCTCCTTCTCCTCCTCGTCAGGAATTGATGGTTTTCTGTTAACTAATGAAAAGTGCTCAGCCTACAGAGCCTAAATGCTGAGCCGTGTGTTTCTGTGATGTTATTCACGCATCCAGTCCTGGGAATGAATGACAGACGCGCTTCACCGACTGGGGGCGGTAATCAATACACAGAGGAAATGTTCCAAAGCGGGAAAAATGGGGATTGTTTTTTTTTTCTTCCCCCCTCCCCCTTCCAAACCCTGGTTACCTTCATTTCGATGCTTGTGCAGTTTTCGAGCCTCAATTTACACATCTCCGTTTGCAATTATGCAGATGTATTAGCTCTTCTGTCAGAGTGAGAGATTAACAAACGCTAGCGTTAAGAAATCACCTTAAAATGTCTTTGTGTGTAGGTAGCTTTATACCGGATCCTTTTAGTCACTGTCATCACCCTGAGGTTTGACTGACAGCGTCTGACAACATTTTGAGTTGCATCCAGGCTTGGTGTTGTGGTGTTGATGACAGCGTTTTTGGCCACTTTACACTATTTCTCCTTTGTTTTTAAGCCAAATGGAGCTCTGTAGCGAAGATTGTCTTTAGTCACAAGTCTGCACAGAACCTGCAGCTAATGACTAACAAAAACAGCCAAGAACCTTTCACATTAAAACTCACAGTATTCGTAAAGTAAAGTTATTGTGGCATTGGTTTTTATAATGATTAAAGAAGAAATTATTGAGTCCCCTCGGGGAATGGCTTAATAGACCACATAAATCAACAAAATGACAGTTAATTAAAAAATAATATTTACAAGTAGAGAATATTTTGGTCTTCTTTTTGTTCAAATTTGATGTCCAAAACGATCCATCTAACCATGCTTTGGATATGTTTTAATGTCCATCCTGTTAGCTCCTCAGATGGTGATATTTTCCAACAACCATCTTGTTCCTTGGCACTTTAGGCAGAGTGCTTTGTGGGTAACTCTCTCCTGCCTAATAACATGTAGGACGGTCCGTCGGAGGGATACGTACCTCGATATGTGAAGCTGCCGAGACCACACGGTGTTTCTAAGTGGTGGTTGGGAAACAGGATGGCGGCCGGTAATGGACCTGGACCTTAATCCGATCTGATGCTTTCTCTTGGTTTTGTTGAAGTACCGGTATGGATTTCAGACCGCTGTGTACTATCTGCGACTATAGAAGAAGAAACGGGAGGTGGCGTAAGCTTCAACGCGTATACGCACATGTTAAAATAATCAGACCGTGGGACATGTGGACATTGACGGACACATCATAGGTTTCGTGATTATTAGCAGAATTTGTTATATCTGCCCTTGACACATTTGGGCGTATGTTGACAACCACTTTTCCCGCCTTTTCTCGCCCTCCCCCAGCGGCAGTGCTGAAGTACGAGAACAACGTAATGAACATCCGACAGTTCAACTGCTCACCTCACCCTTACTGGCTGCCCAACTTCATGGACGTCTTCACCTGGTCCCTGCCCTTCGTCGGGGAGAAAGGTGAGCACGCACACATTCTAAGTACGCTTTTGATGTAATATACATCAAATGAGAACATTGAGTACAAGCAGTTTTTACCAAATGCGTCATTGAGTTGTATTGCACATTGAGTCAGTAATTGAAAATTCAAGGAATGTAGCTCAGACACTTTATAGTTCATAAATAGAATACTTACGACGCATGATTTATGAACCAGAAACGCACCAAGCGAAATCCTGCAAATCAGCGATAAGTGCAAAATGGCTGTAAACATGAGCAGAGGGGTTGAGTTCTCTCACGGCCTTGAAGATTGTTCCAGGCATTTGGTTTTTAGAGCCACCCCACTGTCAGATCTGTGACACGTCTGTGTCAGCGGATCACACATAACTATGACTGACTCGCTCACCCCAGGAAGCCTATTTTGGGTGTGACCCTTCCGCACAGGGCCATTCCTAGCAATGTGTGCAAGGTCACAGATGGACACTGCTCGCCGGGTGGGTGGGGGTGGGAGGAGGGGTGAATGTTTGTCCGTGTAACGAGCGCCGCGTGGCTAGAAAACCTTCCCTCACTCACACACACTTACCAGGTGGAAATCATGAAGTTTGACGTATGAGGTGGTGTGTTTAAAAAAAAAAAAAAAAAAAGGATTCATGTAAAATATCAGTTTTTCTGATTTCTTTACAGTGACTGAGATGCTTGTGAACGTATTGAGCATCTGCTCCAATGATGAGCTGACGACTGACGAGGAGCTGGACGGTAAGCACGGCAGACCAATGGCGACCTCGCCTTAGCTCCACTAGAGGGAGTTCTCTGCCAACAGGAGCACCAGACACACACACACTCATTCAAAACCTCACACCAATGCACAATCCTTGGCTGCTCTGCCCTATTTTCAGAGCATTCAGTTTAAATATATTGAATTTTCACAACGTTCTTCCACATCTCACCAACAGAGACACACATGACACAGAGAGACACATGACACAGTCGAATCAATAAACCGTTCTGGTATTGCCTTGAAAATACTTCCTTTAAATACCCAGCGAATCCTTAGAAAGTCTGAATAGAAAAAAAATCCAAATTTAAGGCCTTGAAAGTGTGGATATGCCTTAAATACAGTTGTTGGAGGTGTTTTGTTCTGCTACATAACTCTGTGGTGCAAGTCCTCTTGGGTTCAAACAGCACAGTTAGTCATTCAGTAATCGTGCTTTTTATAATCACATAATAGTGGCAAGTTCTGGAAATCTGTTTGGTCACCGCTTATCTACAATGAGCTTCCCTCTGCCTGCCCCACCCCTTACTGCCAAACAGGAAATGATCTCACCAGTCCTTCCACCACCGCCCTCTCTCTCTCTCTTTGTGTTTACTGATGCACACAGTATGACTCTGTAAACAGCACCCAGGGGTGCAGCGTATTAGACCTTCAGCTGATTTGAAGTTGAGCTCATATGATCAAAGCTCACAAATAATCATGGGCTATAAATGGGTAGCATAATGAAACCTCACCTCACCTTTGTGTTTCGTCTTCAGCTCATTTCTTTTTCAGATCTCTTCTATATTTTCACTCCGTTGACATGGATCGTTCTTTCCTTTGTCCTTTCACTCATGATCCTGTTTTCTGTGCCAGCACTGCTCTTTATCTATTGTTTCCATGGTTTCCAGTTTGCCTTTCATGTTGATACTTCAAACCTCACAAACTGTTTCACACATTTTCTTTGCATTCTCCTCCTTTCTCTGTCTCATCCTGTGGTGTTGTCACTGCCTTGGTTTACCTCATCTAATCTCTCTTTTCTATGTTTTCCAGAGTTTTTTATGTTCAAGGCCACCGCTTTACTTTACACTTGTTGTGCTTTCTTGCCTCTTTTTTTATTTCGCCGTCTGCGCCTTCTCCACCACCTCATCTTTCATTCTGCGGCCATCCACTGATCTCTCTGTCCTTTTCGCTTGTCTTCTCTTCTGGGGGTGTTTCATGAGAAGGACAGCTAATATATCCCCCCAAAAAAGGTACAAGCATTAGCCGTAGCGGTGTGTGCAGAGGTAGATAGATAGACTTTTGTCCAGTGCTTGCTCTCTGTGTTTTGTAGAAGTCTGTCAACTAACAGCACTGTTTAAAACACCTACTAACTCTACGACAGAGTCTTTCTATTGACCTCTCTTTAATTGTTTACCACAAAGACGTGTCAGTAATGTTACACTTACATGCTTCGGGTGAAGCCAAATCTCACACATGGACAGAGAAAGAAACATTTACAGGAAGCTGATTCGCATTAGCTGAAGTGATACATTTGCTTTACACATTGAAGTAAGCAGTGTTACCACAGGGGATCAATCCTGTGGAGAAACATATTTCAAAGTAATAATGGTTTATCTAACAGTGGATGAGATTAGGAGTCTTAAACAAGACCTCGAGCTCTTTTCTTTACCCAGCCTTTCACCACACATCGGCTTCATTTCCATCCTTCATACTTCATGCATTTTCCAAGCTTTGCTCCCTGGGGGCCTTGAAACTGTTATTCTGTAAAGAAAAATAAAAGAGGTCTCTTTAAACAAAGTTTTGTTTTCCAGTCCAGGAAAAAATTCCTGTTTGAGTCTCCGCAACCAAAACACAGCACAGGAAAATTCATATAGGAGTGTGCTCATCTAAAGGGCTGATAAGGACCAGGCCATGTACAGATGATTTAACTATGTTCAGTGGTACCAAGTACTACCTGGGCCAAAATAGTGTGTAGGAGTGAAAGGGACTTCAACTGAACACCACTGATGGTTACAGTACAGACAGGTAGCATGAGTGCACTGAATGCTGAGAATCACTCAGTTGTTGTGACGTGTGGGTGGATCGAAGCATATTTTGTATAAGAATAAGAACTTCAGTAACCTCACTATGTTTGCATCGTGTCCGTCTGATGCACTTCTGGATCAAATTAATAGTCCCAAAATACTCCGTCCCACCACATTTACTAAACGTTATGGGACACACGGAACACCAGACGAGGAAGTCTGCGTTACACTTCCACAGGACACGGTTTTAGTATGCATGAGTCACAGCTTGTATGACTGTGTCTGACCTCTGACCCCTCCAGGTGCCACAGCTTCCGCCCGGAAGGAGGTCATCCGCAACAAGATTCGTGCCATTGGCAAGATGGCCAGGGTATTTTCTGTGCTCAGGTATGCAAACATTAAAAAAAAGAACGCCCTTGTGTCCTGTATGTTCTACCATTGTAGTTGCAGTCCCCCCCCCTCAGCTCTACGGATGGTTTTAGTGTCTTTCAGCTCATTGTTTTGGTTTTTCAGCCCCAACTCAATGCTCTCAGGCTCAGATAAACCCACTTCACACGGCCTGCCCGGCACCAAACAACAGACGGACTAACTTAGCAACTAGCGGGTGAACATAGTGGAGCCTTTAGCGGCTAAACAGCCACGTATTTCCCTCAGGAGTTGGTGGAGAGCAAAAAGTAGAGTGAATATTGGACATTCCTTCAGTGGCTGTAAACCCGACTTTAAATGAATGTTAATGTTGTACGTAATGCGTACTGGAGTAAATAATGTGTGCACTTCTGTGTTGATATTCCAGAGAGGAGAGTGAGAGCGTGCTGACGCTGAAGGGACTGACCCCAACAGGCATGCTACCAAGCGGAGTGTTGTCCGGTGGCAAAGAAAAGCTGCAGAATGGTAAGACTGTCACCAAGTACCCCGAGACCCCCAGCTTCGGCCCCCAGAACGGATTCTCTCTCTCGCACATAATAAATTCCCCTTACGCAGCAATACCCTGAATAAAGTGCTAGCTCAGCGTTTAGGGAATACTGTATATATATATATAGACTCCTTCCTCCCCCCCCCAGTGAAGGTCCAGGATTTTAAAATTGCTGCCTCGAAGTAAAATAAGTTAAATGTTTCTGGCAGCTTCACTCGGTAGTATCCTTTCTATACTGCATGTTTTATTTAAATACTTCTAAGCGATAACGGCTGCTCTATGAAGCTTTAATGAAGTCTTTTTTTTTTTTCCTGTATAAATGACGATAGCATATCAAGTTACATTTCCTGTCGATAGGCTCCTCTTCAGGGCCCGCATACATTCAGCAGAGTTTCTTTGTCCCCTTTGTCTTCTCTAGTGTGTCTCGCATTAATACCCTGTCTCCCCGTCTCGTCCTATATTCCACTGGTTTTATCTCAAATATTACCTGTATCTTTTTCTTTCTCCTTTCTTTCTAGAAACCGCAGGTATAATCGGTTGTGCAAGTATTCTGTTGTGTTGTTTTTCTTTTTTTTTATTATTTCTTTTGTGAGACAAGTTTAGAGTTCAGTCCACCCTCTTATGTTGAATTCCAAACACTCCCTAAATGAGTTTGACAAGCTGCTGCAGCAATGGGAAGTAAAGGCTTTCTGGAAAACGCCTTTTTACAAACACTTCAAATTTACTTGGAACTCCTGACAGAAATGGTCACTTTATTGTCCAAATTTGAGCGCTTAGTTGTGGATCCCAGCAGGGCTCCGTCGGGATAGACGCGGGACTCTCTGTGATCCAAAGGATGAATTGGAATTGACACAAGCGACTGTGAATGAAAGGGGGATAACCGCTGTCTGCCTTTCCTTTACAAAAAAACGAAGCAGAAATCCAGACAACGTCCCTCTCCTCTCACAGGTTCTCACTCATCAGCTAGCACTACAGCAGGGTGAACGCTAGAAACACCAAAGTCTGTTCTGTCTGTGTCTTTTTTTTTTTTTTTCTAAAGTTCCATAGTTTAGTTTCGCTTTAAAAGAACAGATTAACATCTTGGAGGATGCACGTAGCCGATAGAATGATGGGGAATTCTTGGCTGCAAACAGCAGAAGAAGTTCTTTGTTGTTTCCACGCGGAGCATAGATTCTGAGCTGGGCCCGCTTCGAATTGCATCGTGACCTCCTGTGGGAGGAGAAGTGATCAAATTTGAAACAACATCCGGACAAAATTGGCAATTCTGCGTATCTCAATTAGGGAGGATGGGATGCTCTCCTCTACGGATGTCGATTTAAGTCATAAACAAAGCTCTAAATTCATAGTAATGGAACATCTCCAGTAGATGGCTTTTAACCCAACATTGGCTGTTGTTGTTTTTTTAGAGTTTCATCAGAACTTTGAAGCCACTAAACACACTCTCATCTCTCGAGATTGTGTTTCTGCTGATGACCTGTTTAACAGTGGTGGTTCCTAAGGATTTAACATATGATTATGGAAGAGTTTGAGAGTATTTGTATTCAAGCCAATTGTGACGCAGCTGACACTAAAGAGAACCCCAGTGAAGGTAGAGTGATGTTCAGAGATTCCTGTTGCAACATTGGTAGAATCACATTGCTCCCCTCCTTTTTAAGCAGACGCCAGTGTGCTTCTACTGTAATGTTGACTCCATCAGCCATTCCGTTGACACTCTGTGGCCTCTCGCGCCTTTTTGTAATCCCATCCTCATGGTAGTATGTCCCGTAGTCGTCAGTACTGTATAGCCGTTACGTTACCTTCATCCCTGTCTTTGTGTAAAGCTGATTTACAACGTTGTGTGCTGTATTATGTACATTTATAATCTCAAAGGACGACCGTGAGAAATTGGTAAGTGGTTAAAAACGCCAAAAGGTTTTCTCTCCTCACACCCCGCCCACCCGCCCCCCACCCCCCCTCGCACCTCACAACAGTAAGCCAGCATTTTTGATATTTCATATCAAAAGATGCTAATCCTGCAGTTCCAGATGCTGCTTCATGTTGCGCACCACACAACCAGTAACGCTGCCTCCATGTGTCCACACAGCGCTTTCGATTTCACATTGACGACTAAGCCACAGCCATGAAACCCACAAGTCACACATGCACTGAAAACCCCCGTTCTTGTTTTCCCATTCGTCCTATTTCAAACACTCCTTTCACAATTGTATGGCCTGATGTGCGTAGTGGTTAAGAACTAATCTATTTCCAGCTTTAACCTGTTGTATTTGCTATCAATGTCCGTCCCTGCCGTGTTCATTTTTCTTTTTCTATCACCTCATCGATTCGTTAGTACCTCAAATCCTCTCCGCGGGGTCACATGTGTCACCTTCCCTTTTTACAGATCTGGAACTCATCTTAAAGCTAAGGCCCATCCCTCTTCCTCTCTTCTCTCTGCTAACATCCATGTGTCCTGTTTTTGTCATAAAAAAACAAAAATGTGGAGATGAACGTTAACCTTTTTGTTGTCGGCATTGGCTGCCTTTGCTGCTCATTGACTTGTACCTAGGACGAAATGAACTCCTCTGCTCACTTCTCTCATTCGTTTTGCAACCCCCCTCTTCTTCTCTTCAGCTACTATTGAAGCTATTGAGGCTGACGAAGGTAAATGGGTCTGGCTGCCCTCTTCTGTTGCTTTTTTTCACGGCGATAGACAGGGGGGCGCTCCGCCGGGTTTTCATTCATCTCGCTGGTGCTTGAATAGAGTGTGTTGGGTGTTTGGGCTAACAAAATGTGGCATCGTATTAACGGAGAAAAAGAAGTCAAGTCATTTAGGGAATCCTGTGGTCACACTGTGTTTTTAAAGGGGAATGGATTTCATAGCGCGGATTTCCAAGTCACACTGGTTTTGAGTGAGTGCAAAGCAAGTACTGAGTCAGAATCTTTGCTAGTCCAGGCAACGTGCTACAACACCATTATAACAATACTTTGCTTTTCAAATATCACCGTTTATGTAATCTTTCATTGAAGAGTATCGGACCATCCAGGTTCAGGATGGAGGTTGCATTTTTTTTAAGGAAATGCACATTCACACTCGCATAATGTGGGAGGTGTAAATAAATGGGCATCATCAGGTCCTCTGGCATTGCTAAGGAGCTTTTTACCAGATAGCAGAGGCACCGGCTGGCTACCATACTGTATCCAGTAGAGCTAGAGCACTAGCACTATAACCCATACAGTGCTTTGTAGATTTTTGATCCTGTGTAGAATGTATACACAGATGGACTCGGCAGATTTGTGTAAACTATGTTATTAAAGTCTTGTGGAAGCTTGTTTTCTTATCTAAAGCTGTTAAAGTTCTGGAGACCCTTAAACAAAGTATTTAGCACCGTGCTAGATAGCGTACCACCTGCTCTGCCCTCACACAATACAGTTGAATCTTGCTATGAAAGCCTCTAATATTATTTCCCCTTTGAAACGACTGAAGCAGTTGTGCATTGTTGTTGCTGTTGTATTAATATAATAATACCGCAGTTTTTTTCTCGAGCTCAATCTGATTTAATAGAGTTAAAACGCTCCACAGGAGGCTTTTTGAAATCCAAATTGGATTCTTCTTCCGAAAATCTTTACTCGACTTACGAACCTCGACTGCGGGCTAAATAGTAGTTTGCCAGCTGCTATTTACGTTGGCGTTGTCCAGTGCTTCCTCTTTTAGCCCCACAGAGGACAGTTCACTGTAGTGTCGAGACCCTTCTCTGCTTCTCTCTCCATGTGGATCCTCTGTGGCCCTGCTGTGTCGTGTTCTTTCCTGTGAGCTGCTAATAACCTGTGTCTGACCTGTGCTATGCAGCAACACAACTACGCTCCCCATCACGCCACGCTCCCCAATTTGTTGTCTAAAATGATGCCCCCCTTCCCTTCCTCATTCTGATAAAGGGTCTTTGCAATTATACCCGTTATTACTATTAAGACCCCCCCCCCCCCCCCTCGGCCTTTATGAGAGGTGGAAGTAACACAATTTCAACTTTTTGGCATTAATATGGGCTGAAATTAAACTTGATCAAGCTGAATAGTGGACTAATAAGGCAATACTTACAATCCCATTGAATTGAATAAAACTATTTTGAGTTGACAAATGTTACGCCGTTGTGTGTCGTTATGCATCTGTATCGGACTGGGTTTATTCAACGCAGTGGTACTTTTATAAACTGCTGTTTATTTTTCCATTATTCAGTTCAATTGAATCTTGTTTTTGATTTACCTCCAGTCTAAATGCTACTGTGACCTCCACCCCTCGTGACCTCCAGTGAACCCTTAAATTGCTGCATGCTCAAAGCAGACTTAACAAGTCGTTAGCACCCCGAGTACCTCTGTAGTGTCTTTGTACGTGAGCTCAGTCTCAACGTGGTTCTATTTTGTGGAAGTGAATGTCTCAGTGGGCTCCACTCTAGTGTTTTTTTATTATTATTTTCCTCCCATTGTTCTTTTTTTTTTTTCCTCTGTTTGATCATTCTCCTCCTTCCCTTTTTTTTGTTGTTTTTAATCTGTGACGTGACGGGGCAATCTGGATGTTTGGGGTCCTCAGGTGTTCTGGAATGTGCCCAATTATATATGCCATATTTTAGCAATGTTTAAGATTTACCAAAACAGCATGTACAACATGGTCATTGGTCTTTTCACAGATTCTGATTATAGTAGCATGGATTGATGGCACAGTGAAAACCTGTTGACCCTGATTCCAGCAGTGCCCTCTATAGATTTAGAAGGATTGTTTAATCCTTTTGTCTGTGCAGTTGTATCATTTTTCAAACTCTGATAAATGGTGTTAATGTGTTGTCATTTCATGAAAATGAGTTCTACCCTTTTTTTTATATTAATTGTTCTTCTGTTATTAAACTACTAAACACTCTAAATGATGAATAAGTAAAGATGCTGTACAATACGTGGTGTGGTTCACAAACAACATAATGCAACGACTATATCACCGGTTGGAGGTTTACTTCCGCCTTATGAATAGATTTGTGTTGCATCACATATAGGACTATATATAACACATAGGAATAGGTGTACGTTTTGGAAAAATGTGCTTATTCACTTCTTTGCATAGAGTTGGATGAGAGGATCAAACCTCTCTCATATTTGTGCGTTTAATATAATGCTACAGTCAGCAGCCGGTTAGCTTAGCGCCACTAACCTCCAGCAAAGTGCTATAATTTAATAATTTAATGCCATATTTAATTCCTCATGTCACCATTTTTTGGTGATACTTAGGTATTAGAGCTTTACAGGTGCTGTAAGGCCCTTTGCGTTACCGTCAGACAGAGCCAGGTTCGCTGTGTCCCCGTTTTTAAACATGCATAAAGAAAGAAGGCAAATAAGCATGTTTTCTAGAATGACAGACTATTCCTTTTAAAGTAGGGTCTTTAAGGATCAACATGATGCAGGTACCATTAGTGTTAACAAGCCCTTCAGTTACTCATTTTTCATGGTTGACTGGCACTTATTAGCCAACAGCTCCTCCGATGCCGTCTGTATGTTGTCATCTTCTCGACAGTTTTTTTTTGTTACAACAATTCCATGGTCCAAGACCAAACCAAAGATAAGCCAAATCTGGTGATGTGTGAGTGAATGCGAGCAAGTGAGACCCCCATTCTCTTCATCATTTAATCCCTCCCCTCTAAAATCGGTCCTGATCTCCCCCCCCTCTTTTCCTTTTTCTTGCCTCCCCCAACAGCCATCAAGGGCTTCTCGCCCCAGCACAAGATCACCAGCTTCGCCGAGGCGAAGGGTCTGGACCGCATCAACGAGAGGATGCCGCCGCGGCGAGACGGCTTGCCCTCCGACGTCAGCCTCAACTCCCTCAACAAGGCCCTGTCCTCGGAGACCAACGGCACGGAAGCCAAAGGAAGCACCAGCAGCGGAGACAACATCCAGTGAAGGCCGGCGGCTGCCCTGTCATCACGGCCCGCCACCGCAGAAAAGGGGCAACGGGTGAAGGTGTAGAAAGGATAGGATGGGAGGGGGGGGGGGGGGAGGCATCTATGGCTCAAGCTGGGGGTGGGGGGGGTGGGGACATCTCACTTTCTAGTCTTTGGATATGCCTTCAAAATATTAGTTCATAGTCAAATCTGCTAAGTTATTGCCGAATCACATTTCTGAACGGTCGGGCCTCTGTTGTGCTTGATTCTCCGCCACACCGCAGTATGTCAGAGAGAAGGAGGGCTGGAGAGATCTTAAAGGTGATTTTATGTTCTTTTATTTCTTGAAAGACCCTCGCTCATTTACACCGAAAATGGAAAGTCGTGTAACTTCTTACTAACTATTGTACGTTTACAAAAATACAGCACTAAAAAGGACAGGACATGAGATAATGTTTTTAACATATAAGGGTGTACAAACTAAATAAGGACTATTTATTGATAACTTTTTTTTGCTACTCTTATAAAATAGCTCTGAAATTAATTAGGCAGTCTTAAAAAGAATGTTGCAATGTTGTCGAAATGCCAAATAATGGAACGTTTTATGGTTTTGTACATATTATGCTTACCTCAGGTTCTTTTGGTGTGTGCTCTGACCTGATTTTTCTGTATAATGGCTAAATAACTCTGTAATGAATACCTATTTTCTTGAGTTTCATAACTGGAATTTACATTGACCTATCTATCATTTGCAAATATGTCTATTTTTTGTCTCTTTTGGAAGGGGTTGGGGGGTAGATTTATTGTGGCTTGCTGGAATTGAGTGTTCATTTTTCTCTTTTTAAGTATTGCGAACAAAGTAAAAATAGAGAACCTATATTGTGTAAAAAAAAAGAATACAATAAACTTAAAGTGTCTGCCTATGCATGTTTTATAAAAATCAAACAAAGGAAATAGAGAATCTGAATACCGTGGCTGCGGAGGCCTGTTTTGAAATATACTGCGCTTTAGTGAACATATACTGGAAACGTATATACCTGCATACTTTCAATTAACACCATGATGCTCTATGCCTTCAACTTCTTTTGTAATTGAAGCATTTAATTATCTAAGACGGATGAGAAATCATATTTTTAACCTGCGCTTGTAAGTGCACACAGTCCAATTAAGCATGTTTGACAATTCTTGTGAGGTGTGTGGTTACATGTGTAACTCAAAAATGCATGATTAGCTGTTTGTGTCATATAACAGGTAAATCGGTTTTGTTCTGTTTTGTAAATGTGCCACAGGAAGTGTAATTTGATTATTATTATTATTACTATTATTATTATTTGGAACTCTGCTTTGTATATCAGTTACAGGTTTGATACTGCTCAATACTTTAAGATGAAACAAAAAAAAAAATAACTTCGATCTTTTTTAAGAACTGCTTAAGTGCCCAAGTAATTCACTACACGACATGAAGCCTTGCTTTTGTAATTTAACTTCAAAACTGTTGGCAGATGAGGCATGCACTTGCAACTATGAAAAGTATTTTATATAACTGTTCAATAAAAATGTGCATGAATTTCAACTTGAAACGAACCCGCTTCTCCTGTGTGTGTGTGTGTGTGTGAGAGTGTGTGTGCGTGTGCGTGTGTGACTCCGGCTGTCGGTTCTCTGCCAATGAATATGCAACCGTGTAAAATTAAAAAAAAAATACAGAAGACACACATAGTCCTGCGGGCGTTTTTTTGCATCACAAGTGAATGAAGCTGGATGAGAGATTACAGGAAACACGAACGCCATCACCATTCAAACCTGCAAGGAAAACACACACGCTACACACATGCTCTATTCCACACATGGAGCTATCATCTTCACACTGCTGTAAGTTGAGTGTCTTGTAAAATAGTGTTTGAGGTTTTTGCTCTGCTGGTTCCGGTGATTTTCAAGATGTTGGCATTGCCTGGCCTGCAGATCCGTGTTTCCTCCTCGTCAACCTTGGTGACTTCTTTGATTAAGCTACGAAGACGAAGCCAAGATTGCTCGAGCGTACCTGTGTACACAGGAAACAGAGATCTGCAGGCTTCCTCCTTCGTACAAAGATCTGGCAACATTTAAATGTTATTGGTTTTACTCCGTTATTTGTTTTTATTTCAGGGCGTCTCTGCCTCATAGAGATGGTATGTTAGAAATGAAACGTCCAATCTTCAGGCACATGAGAATACTTAAAGATCAATTAAGCTACCAGAAAAATCCAACCTATGTATAAAATACTCCAACGTAAACTAACACAATTTAGCCAAGCAGCCTACATATTGTTTGTCCTTGGTTTCCGAAGTGTCTCTCTTTGGTCTCTTCAGCTGAAATCAAACACAATGCTCAATTGAAAGGAAGTAAACTCTGGCATCCTGTTTTTTTCGGGAGGGCCAAAACACAGGAGCTAGAGTTTGTGGCCTTTCAGGGGGACAATCTGAAAACCAACAAGACGTAGAAGTTGTCAAAGGGGAAATGACGGTAACGTAAGATTGGTAGTGGACGGCTAATGGTCAGAGCAATCTCCATGATTCTGGAGGCACTGTTACATAAACAATGAAGAATAGTAAAGACGTCACGGCTGGTAGTTGAGCAGCTCCCCGGGAGACTTGCCTCTTTGTCATGCGTTTCAATCATTTATCAAAAACAAATTGCCATTTTATAATAGCTTTATTTTTTTCTGTCTGTATTTGTTTGTATCTGAAATGTTCGACAGTGTGTGTACAAGTGGTCCCAAAGTCCTTTGTTTTTCTTCTCATATATATATATATATAATTATATCACGTACAGTTCTTGGATACCACGTTGTTTATTTCACACTTGGTCGACATCCTTTACCCGAGTGATCGCAAATGAAATTGATTTTGCTCCAGTAAGTCCCAGTGTCCTCCCAACTGGTCAAGTGGTGTCAGAGCAGAGGAAATACATAGAAAAACAAGTGATGGGAGTCGGCGATGCATTCAAACATATTACTCAAAACCCGAGACTCCTGTTGAACGGACGTACTGTAGGTCTGCACCCACTGACCGCCTTGTTCTGGTCTCCACAACCGCCCACTTTTACGTCAGGAAGGGAAGCCAGTGTATTTCCTCCCCTTCTTTATCTAAAGGAAGTGCCAAAATAAGCATCGGCAGCGGAGCGCCCGAGCACCTTTCCCACTGTCCACTGAGTTGGTGTCCGAGGAAGAAGTCGGAGGAGTTTACGGCCGCAGAATCACCATGAAGACCACCAGTGTTCTTGTCCTCTTCCTGCTGGGATCCGTCCATGTCTTCACGGCCGGTAAGGGAACCAATCAAACTGCTTTCTGCTGATATACATGCATTGGATTCTCTCAGAATCAGGGGTTGAGGGGCCCTTCAAAAATCTTCAGCTCTCTTTAATTAACCAAGATGAGGTAGTTTCAGGCTCGTTTCTGTGCATTGTCCGTGTGGGGATGATACAGAAAATAGCCTTCTTTGCTGATGTGTGAAACAAATTTTAATTTGTGTCAAAACATTTCCACAGTCAGGGTTCCCTATCAAGTTGATTGGCCCCATTGTGAGAACTTAAGAACATGCAGCAGTAGTTCTTCTGATGGATAATGTTTTACTCGTGTTTTATCGTGATGTCATTTTGTTTTGGTTCGTGCAAAGATGAAGATCACAGTGTTGTTCAAAAGACACTCACACTTTGAAATGTACCTCAGAGACGTCAAAGAGCATATTTCCGTTAATTGAGGCAGAGATAAGGGGTGTGTGTGTGGCAGAGATAAGGGGTGTGCGTGTGTGTGTGTGTGTGTGGCAGAGATAAGGGGTGTGTGTGTGTGTGTGTGTGTGTGTGTGCGTGCGTGCGTGCTTTTTGGTTGTCCTTGGTAATGACAAGAAACAAAAAAGTAGTTCGTTATTTGGCATATTAAGTCAAAGTGAAGGTAGAATATATTTTGATATGAGCTTAAATCCAAACACAAATCAAAACCTCAGGAATGAAAAACAAAGTGCCAAATGAGTGGCTCTTGGTTGAAGGAAAGAAAAAAGAAAAAAAAAGGAGGTGGCTCTCGATTTGTTTGTTTTCCTTGTGCGGAGCCCAAAGGACTTGTATCTGTTCTGCGCTGTGCAGATAGGTGATCTCACAGCAGATAGCCAGTGGGAACCAAACTGCCCCCTCTCTCACAGATGCAACAGATCTTTGTCCTGAGACCAAAATGTCCCAACTGGCCACCAATCTACTTCCAGAGTTTAAGAGTAAACATCTGGAGGAAACACCCTCGGCCTGGCTACTGCTCACCCGGCAGAGGCCTTACTCAACCTTTTCTTTCCACAGCACATAAAGAAAATGAACAAAGATTTCTGACCTTTCAACACTGACTTGAAATTGACTTGCTGATAAAAACATACGACTTAACGTTGACTTGCCCCAACGGACAACAGACATGACTCGAGGCTTCACTTAAAGAACGTAAGACTTTTATTAACACATGTACTTGATAGACTTGAGTTGACTTGAACTTTTCTCAAATGACTCATAGGACCTGTTACTGACTTGAGATTTGCTTTAATGCTTCACTATCTAATTTCTTAAAGGACTTGACTTGTGACTGTTCCGAAATACTTGAGGCTTCACTTGAAGACTTGTCTCGAATGATTTGTGGTACTTGTGACTTCACTCAAGATCTGCACCAGACCTGACTTGGACTTGGTCTCGAATGACTTAAAGGAAATGTGGCTTGATCTGACATAATAAGGACTTGGTCTTAACTTGTCTGCAATGACTTAGGACTCCAGATTTGAAAATTGAGACTTTATTTAACACACAATCCAAAATAGGCCTACTTGAGGTTAAATGTGGATTTGTCTCAAAATCTATTAAAGTACTTGAGACCTGACTTGAGGCTTCTCTACGTGAAACCAGCCTTGATTTGGATGACTCAAAGGACTTCAAATCAACTTGGACAAAACACTGGAATAACAGCGAGGTCTAAGGACTTTCGACTTGACTTTCGACCCGCTCCAAAACACTTGAGACTTGACTCGGACTTGCGCACAAAGTCTGAGAAAACAGCTTTGGCGAGAAAGAGCGGCTTTTCCCGATGAGACTCATGAACCCAGACAGAGCAGCATGCCGCCGGTGCTTCGGCGACCGGTCTGTTGAGAAATACGTTGAATGAAATCCTAACTGAAGGCGATGAAGACAGGATGCTTGGCTGCTAAGGTCAGGGGACAACAATAGTGTGTGTGTGTGACAGGATGCAGCTTCACACTGCTGAAGCTCTTCAAGCAGAGGATATCCACCTCAACACGCCGCGACCTCCACCGCTAGCTTGACTTCTCATCCCTAGTCTGACACGTTGACTCGGGGGCACTCCTTTGTCTCGGATGCTGGGCTTTAAAGCCGTGCCAAACAGGAACGATGCAAATATGCATGTGAGAACCTAAAATAGAGAATCTGTCTGAGAACAATGTTTTACACAGACAAACTGCGTCTGGTGTTTTTGTAACGGAGGCATTCTGCATTCCTTGATAGCACATTATGATAGTGCGCTCTGACCTCAGACAGTGATGGTATAAAGCAGAAGAGCCAGCATGGTGGTTTACTGATTACTGGACAATAACCTCTGGATAGTGATTTCACTTGTCTCAAAAAAAGAATTGAATGCTCAAGTGTTTGTGTTTCTGCTTTACAGTTTCATCGAATGAATCAGTGACTGGTGACGCGAAGCAACAAAATAACGTAACAGCATCACCAGAAAAAGCGATAACAAGTAAGTATAGCCTTAATGCAATAGTTACATTTGGGAAATACATTTATTTGCTCTGCAAGATGAGAAGATCAAAACCACTCTCCTTACTATGCAAGTGTAAGGCTACAGTCAGCAGCCACTTATCTTAGCACGACTGGAAACAAGGGCTACAGATCTTAAGAAACCATTTATATGTCAATTTCTCTCATTTTTGTATTTCTACAGCACTGGAAACACCAGCAAAAACCTCAACTGCAATGACACCAAAAACAACCCCAAAAGCAAACCAAACAACAACAGCAACTCCAAAAGCAACCCCAACAACAGCAGCACCAACAGCAACTCCAAAGGCAACGCCAGCAACACCAACCCCTGCATCTGCCACTACACCTCGTGTTACCACCAGCAAAACTCCTGAGAGCAGTGAGACTGAAGATAGATCAGATACGATACGCCTCGTATACCTGTTTGGTCATGTTCCTGAAAAAAGTTTTTATTTCCCTTTTATTTCTAGGAAAATCTGAGACGGCAACCCAAGAACCTAAGAAGGCTGCGGCATCCACCGCAGCATCTGTGGACCGCAAGAATGTGGCGTCTACAGCTCACGTTGTTGCCCAGACGGACAATAAAAGTTAGACTTTCCTTTGAATGTATCGGTTTGGGGATGATACACAGCCTTCACCTTCAACATTTCACTCAAAAAGATACTAACAACCAGGAAGAGACTGAAAATGACTACAAAGACACACATAAAGACTACAAAAAGATGCAAAACAGCTGCAAAGAGACTCAACGACTATGAAAAGGGGCAGAACAATTAAATAAACTCAACTTTAGGTTGGCCTGATGGTGGTGCTTTGTTGCACCACTGGGTCCACGTTTGGGAAATTTGTTCATCCAACATCTGTTAGATATAAGAATTGCGACTTATACCCAGAGAAGAGATTGAATAATAAATATTATAAGAAAAAAAAAATAACAAACTAATGTGATTTGTTGTATTTACATGAGATTTGTTTTCCTTTCGTCTTAGCTTCGATAAATGGCAGTGTGCAACCAAGATCTCCTAACACAGGAAACCGCTCTGTGGTCGGGACAACTGAGACTCGAGGTAAGAAGAGATTTGGTACAAGTAGTGCATCATCAGTTTCTTTTAATGATACAGATGATTACAGTTTGTAAAACTTAATACATGATGTATTTTTCTGGAGTTTGAGCAAGGCGTGACCATGCTGGATGTAATCTTTTTAAAATGTCACCTGTGTTTGAAGCCATATTTAAACCAATTTGAATGTTGTTACCAAACGATGACAGCACTAACAGAATTGACCCAGGCAAACGATTGTCTCAAAAACATGTTGAGTCGTTCAAAAAGTTGTTTTTCAGAAATGAAATGTAAATAATACTCAAGGTTTGACTCAAAATATCTTTATTTTCTGCAGGTACAACTGCTCCTGCCTCAGGTACTGTATGTCATTTTGTACATGCGTTGCCATGTATAGAACAAGCACTTTTCTTTCTTCTTCTTATATTCTTTATATTTATTTATTTACATTCATAAATAAAAATGTAATGCCAACAAAGTACGACATACATATTCTCTTTAGCTAATACACTGTCTGTGAGGTGGATACTTTCAGTCAAGCAGCTTCACACTTCCATGAAAATGTACATTTAAAGTGCCTCATGGCTTTATTCCAGTAAGTAATTCATTAACTTCAATATCGTAGCAGCACACCAAACCAGTGCTCCTCCAGGGACGCCACGACACCCGAATAAGAATATCGAGACAGATGCAGGTGAGTCATACTGCACTACCATAATGAATTTGGTTAGTCCGCATATGAAGTCATGATTAAATGAAATCATAACCATTTTTAATCATGAAACACTTTGTTTTGAAAGGTTCTCATGCTGGCAATGAAAAAGCACCCTCCAAAGCAGGTAAACTTCACTCTGCTCAACTCGTGAGTCGTGCCCCACAAACACTTCTTGGTGATTTAGAGACAGACTAACAAAGCACGCTATTGACAACTTTTCATGTAAGGATGGTTTTGGCACGACAGTGTGGAGGTTTTCAAAGTCATTTGACTGGATTGTGCAATGGCCATTTAATAAGGTTACCTTTTGAGGTGCTGTAGCTGCCACATCGACAGTCTGCCGTCATTTGGTTGGACGCTAATCATTTCAGAGGCCAGTCAGAGTAGATTCATGGAGATGATCGTCTGTCAAAATGTCCCCCCCTCAGACAAAAGGCTGTGGTGGATTGTGTTGCCCGTCCTCCTGGTTGGAGCTGCCGCCGGCATTGTCCTCAAATGCAAGAAGATCCACGACCACTCGGGTACGTGTAAAAGTAGGCTGCGCCATGTACTCACATGTACCATAACAGTGCATCTTCTGTATATTCTATACTCTGAAGTGGAGTATGGTTTGATTTTTGAAATGAGAAGATGTGTATTTTTGACATTGAATGAGTTGTCTCTTGTCCTCCCTTCAACAGAAACCATTGATACTGGAACTGAGAAGTAAGTTTGAGCTTTTGTCGTCGTGGGACTGTATTTGAAAAGCGTGCAAACCACTTAACCATCCGTCCCTTTGTCTCTCTCTCTCTCTCTCAAACTCTCTGCAGCGCATCTTTCCAGAGCAGACCCGAGAGCACCAAAGATGGTGTCATGCTCCTCGGGGTGAAGTCATCGGGCGGAGAAGAAAGCGGTGAGCTTCCTTCTGTCTGTTTCCTGCGAGAGTTGCTCCCCCAAGTTCGTTCTGTTTGTTCATTCTTCCATCACTTGGTCGAGCTGATTCTCCAGACACAGTTACAGGCTTTTAATATCTCATTGTACTGTACGGGCTTTTTGGGGCTTTGCTGGGCAACAGAAGGTGCTTCCTGTGATTTTGCGACCCCCGCCCCCCCGGCCTACCCTCGAACAAGCAGCAGGGCTAGAAAGATAGGGACTTCCTAACATAAACACAGATTATTTTGGACAGGAGCTATTGTGCGCTCAGTAAATGTCAGTGCGGCCCAGATGCTGACAGGCGTGTGCATGTTTGTTGGTGGGGGTGAACGCACGTGCACATCCACGGGGGGGGTGCGCGTGTGTCTTGTACACAGACTCAGTACCCCTTCACCCCACCCATGAAAAAAAAAAGAAGAATTATGGGCGCTGAATGTCCTACCTTCCTTCCCGAATACAACCCGCCCTACATGACTTGGCCGCGAGCTTCAGAGGGGAAACGGAGTCATGCTTTAGGAATTTTCGCTGAGGAAGAACGTGTTTATGTTGTTGCGTCTTTGGATTGTAGCGTTATAAATTCTTATCTGACTGCAACATACCGCACGTAAAAACCTTTTAGTCCCACGCTCGAAGCTCATTAATAACCAAAACCTGTTTTTTACTTACTTTAAGGGTCAGTGTGTTGCATTTAGGGGGATTTATTGGCAGAGATGGAATATAATATTAGTAAGTATGTTTTCTTTCGTGTATAATCACCTGAAAATAAGAATTAGTGAGTTTTCATTAACTTAGAAAGAGTTTTGTGTATCTACATACTCTTTGGCACACAGGAGAAGTTTCAGTTGGTTGCAATCTGCCACCTCGCCGCCAGAGGTCGCCAAATCCCACACATTACTTCTCACACTTTTTGTCGGCCTGGGACCTCTTACAGAATGTTTCTTGGAGAAAGTTTTCCAAGGATCCCCTCTTCATCACAATACCAATCAAGCACAATGCTTGCTGCCATGTGTACTCTTAAATGCTGTTGAAACTCTTTGTATTCTTCTTGGAAACCTTTCAACCTAAATACTTTTTAGAACACATATTTTCAAGTTATGGTTTTAAACGACTGTCTCAGTCCTAATAAATCTAGATTTATGTTTAAATGAGACTGTGTGATTACATCATTTTATCATTTACAGCAAATTATTTCGTGGTTGGATGAAGCTCTCACTTTTTGATCACACAGATGTGGTTTTACTCCTGTGTGATTTTATCACTCTCCTCTGTTGTTATGTTTCAGCTTCTGCGAGATAAAACAAAAAAGAAGAACAAAAAAGAAGGGCAGCGACATCGAGATCGGCCAGTTGATGAGTCACACCTGTCGCCCGCGCACTGATGGTCTGGAGGAACCGTTTAGATGTTTGATTTTGTGATTTTTTTGTGAAACGTTTTGGGAAGCAGAACAGTATGCATGATTCTGTGTGTTGAGAGCAGTTCTGTTCGTGACTGTGATAATAAATCTCAGAGTAAGTGAATTTAGTTTCAACCACAATATGTTCCCACGGAATCTTAGAATTGAAAGTATGGGCTAAAGACTTTAAGCAGATTAATCGTTGCCTGTGGAATTGAGTAAATTAACTTAATCTGCACCCTTTATATCAGTATTCTGTTGACAAAGACAAACCTGAATACAACTTATTTCTGTCTACATGATGGACCACAAAACCCATCTTCTGCACAGTGCACTGACCTCAGATCTATCACCTGTTTGATGTCATGAATCATAGTTTTATAATTGTCTTTTGCTTGTGTTGTTTCATCATGTACGTGCCTTGAACTGTTGTGCAGATTGTGATGTTTTTGGGGTTGTTGGGGGTTTTTTATGTGTCATTTAATTTCCCCAAAGGATGGTATTGCAACTGGCTCTTTTTGAGGTGTGCTGATTTTTACTTTTCATGTGTCTCAGTGAAGTATTGCTTAATAAGTTGTTAAATATTCTACCACGCTTCTCCACTGCAAACGTGTTTTAAGCCACCAACCTTTCCTTGCAGGTCAGTGCTGTACATTCACCATCCATTGTGTGTGTGCCTGCGAAGGATTTGCAGCAATGGTGGTTTTAAGATTATTATTTTTTAAGTAAATATTCAAGCACAAGAAATAAGTGAAGCAGATGCAGGGGGTTGTATTTAAAGACACTGTAACTGCTTTATGGCTGGATTTTGTTGCTCTAAACCTCAATTTTTCTCAATAAATCACTAGGAAACAGTTGGGTTGTGCAGATTCAGTCCTTTAAATCAACTCTTGAACTTACTTTGGGTTATTTGGTTTAATATCACATATGTTAAATGACTTGAAATAGTTCTTTGAGTTTTGAAAGCGTTGCTTCACCCTTGAACAAATGACATTGCTCTTCAGAATCATCATTTTCAGCCTTATATTTCTAAAATAATCAGTAGCTTTTCTTCTGGGAATTTATTGAATTCAGTAATTCTGCCAGATTAGACTGAGAAAAAATCTGACACGATGTTATCTGTTCTGCTTGTAAATGAGGTTTAATGTACTATACTCAACCACCAACAGTGTCAGTTCAGCGATGAGCCACTAGAGGGAGCAGACGGTCAACACAACACAAAGAAAGCAACTGCGGTTCTGCCCCCGTTTATAAACTTGTGTTTATTGCGGAGAGATTTCATGAGGCTGTTGACAGAGAAGTGAGACATAGGCAACCGGTGTAAAAATCACACTCTGCTTGATCTTCATAACACAGGGCGCTCATACAGTGCAGCACGGATACTCATAACCGAGCTCTTTACGTTGTGATTTTCATGGAACTAATTAAATGTCATAGTAGCCTATCAATTCAAACGACTTTTGTAGTCATGACCTCCGTTTTTAATTGGATTCACACCAGGGTTATAAGCGCTGGCTCTATCTGTGGCCTTTGTAAGATGAGACTGGGCAACGGCTTCGACTGTGGGCACATTTCCCTCAAAGAGACAGTGAGCAGATGGGCAGAAGGCCGACCACACACACACACACACACACACACACACACACCACACCACACACAACTATAATGCCAGCTGTGGCATGGACTGAGTTACATTCAGGACTGCCAGGCCAGTCTTTAGGCCCGATAACGTCTTCATTTTCTCTTTCAATCTTAAAGTGGATCTCTAAAGTGTCTGACAATGAAAAATCAATGTTTGAAATCATTCCAATCGAGTGCCTTCATTGCTGGATATTGTCTTTGTGAGGCAGCAATCTTATTGATTTCAAACTATATGCTCTGGAGAATTAATTTCCACATATTCAATCTCTTGATCTGTAATACTTGCAGCATGGCGAAGATTACAGATGAGAACATTAAGAGTGTTTCTCTTATCCTCGGATTATCTTTACATTCATAAGAGACACAACAATAGGACCAAATGAGAGCTTAAACTGTATATTTTGGTGTTGCTGATGCATATTCCTTGTTTGTTTCTTTTTTTTTTAAGCGTAGGATGCCCTAAATTAGACAAACATGTAAAAAGCAGAGAAAATATCCATTGGCTTCAGGTGACCTTGGGTTCATTCTGCCTCATGCTGCTCATTTGTGCCAAAACTAAACAGCTTTCTCAACTAGTAGTGACATGTAGGAATGTCTAAGTCAAATTATTCCAAGATATCATTACACCAACAACCAGCTGTTTGAACTCGTTTTAAAACAAATTAACTGTTAAAACTGTTAACACTAGCAGGGTTTTTTTGGGGGGGGGTTTGAGGACATCTCTGCACAATCAAGTAACAGCAGACGCTCCTTTCCACAATTTAACTTGCATTATGAAAAATGACGAATAAGCGAATATCCTGTTCGCTGGCTCTAACAAAGAAAAACATTACGTGTTCTACTTCTTTTACTTAAGACATGTCAGCTCTGATGTGCACAGAGAATACTCCTGCACATGCAACCAGCTATCTCCTGTGTGTCGAGAAGTGCAACTCAGCAAAAAGGCCCATGTTGTTAAATTTCATGGGGCAGGGAGGAGGAGGAGGAGGAGGAGGCAGCGAGGAGCACGTTACACTGAGCAGGGAGCGGTGTCAGCCTGGCACGTCGGGGCGCTCTTGATGGGGGATGACAGGAGGTTCAAGGATGGATTCGTAGCCTGAAACACAACACCTTTTATCTCCTGCCTCTACAGGGGAAACAGGAGTTGGCACGTGGAAGAAATTCACAAGCAGATTTCGGTTGACAATGCGAGAGTGAAGGTCAAAAGCAGAGGTGCTTCGCGTTTCGTCGCCTGGCCCGGTCTTTGCTCTTTTACACTGTATTTTATTGCCAATGTTAACGATTTATTGCACTTTTATTAACAATTGAAATCCAACTGAGACCACACGTTCTTTGCCAGTGTGACTGGAGCACAGGGAAACACAGGCAGATGGGGCTGCGCGTCGAAAAAGCAAAGTTAGAATAGAGGCAGAATGTAATACAGAGGAATGGGAAACATCTTAAAGCACTGGCACCAACAAATGGATTGATCTTCCAGAGAGCGGACAGCTGCTGTGAACGCCGCAGGTCTCCTGAGCTTTTAGGTGCACAGTTCAGAGATCATCGAGGCTTTCTTTCACTCACAACTTTTGGGACCTCAGACTTCACTGAGCTGCGTTCTATATCTTTCTCGTACTTATTGTGGCTTTGTTTGCCGTATTCTCGAGAAATCATGTTGACCTACTCCCAAATGATTTTCTTTCACTTCTTAACATTGGGGAGTAAAGTTGCTCTAAATAGGAACATGTCATTGCCCTGAATTTTATATTTAATTGATATGCATCTGCTGCAGACATTGCTGTAATTAATGCAGGACTATATTTTCACCCAGTTAACCCACATTGTTGCAAGTTACGGGAGCGATCTGCAGATAAGTGTTGGACACTATAGAGACAGGTCGGAAGTCTGAAGTATTTTCCTCGTCTTAAATGTTTCAGTGAAGCTCCCTCTCAAGATTCTGGATTTTACAGGATATGGAAAATATTGAATCTGATATTATTTTGAGTTCACTGACCTGAATACATGTTATCTTAAACAGTGAACAAGTCTGTTTCTGCTTGTTGTGGTACAGTGCAAAATGTGGGCTACTGGCTCCGAATGATAGCGCTCTCAGCAACTGTAGTGACCTTGTACATTCAACATGAATTTAGGTCAGAACCTCATTAAAACCACGTGATACTGAGCTGAGCTGATGCTGTGCACTTTTGAACTTTGGTCTCAACGCCTGATTCAGAAGCATGTTCTTTCTTGCGGCTGATGGATAATCAAGTATATTGTTTTATTGATTCTTTCAGTGTTTCACTATTTTAGTATTAACACGTATTCCAACACAGTTTAATAACAACATTTTCCAGTATACCTCAACAAACCTTTTTCACATTTCATATTTAAACCTTTGTCCCAAATAAACTGTTAAGATAAAGCAATACATTGCTCAGATTCCCACTCCAATATAAAAAGTGTCAAACTAATATCAAAGCCTTTTGCACATAACTTAAACAAAAGCCTTGCTCAACCAGCCCTTTGCCTGCATCCACAAAGGCAGTAACACTAGCTAAAGCATGTGACTTTTTTTTCTGAAGCATATCTAGTTCTCCACCATGTGACTGGAGGAAAGCACTCTCTCTTCTCTCTCTCTCTCTCTCTCTCTCTCTCTCTCTCTCTCTCTCTCTCTCTCGCTCCCTCGTCCACTGGATTCCATTACCCTTTGGCCAGCAGAGCTGCTGGGGGTGAGAGGGGGCAGATCCAGTTACTGGGAGAAAAACTTCTGTTGAGACAGTGTGTGATGAGGGATAATCTGCTGACGAGGTGAACAACTGTGCTCAGTGTTTACCTGCCAAATGTACCAACGCATACAAATACAGTAAGATGTAAGTGAAGCGTGGTCAAGCAGCTGCTTCCTCCTTCCTTATGTAAAACAGGCTACATATCTGTCCTGATTTGCTTTCAGACATTCATTTGGGAAAATTTTTTTTGCTTATTTTGCACATAATTACATGCCTGTCTGATGGGAAAGCAAAGTATAGATTTCAGTCTCTGGGCTTCTCTACTTTTGGGGTAGTTTTTCACATGGCAACCACTAATAATGCTTCAGCTTGCTGCCGGCCCCTTTTGGATTGGAGTGTGGGGGTTTCTAAGCTTGAGGTCAAACTCCATGTTTATGCTTCGGCCTCTTATTTCAACACCAGAACCGCATTTGAATGTGTTACTTAAAATGCCGTATAATGCTAAAAAATGCTGTCGATTTTTGTTCTGTCTATGATAAAACCCAATAAGTATCTAATATAGTAAGAAATAACTCATCATCTTTTTAAAAAATATATATTATTTCCTTAGCATTTGACAACACCACTATTTTATTATTCTTGTGTTCAAAGAATATGAACTCCTGTTTGTGCATCTGTATTATTATGACTGCATGGTTGTACTTCCAAACTTTACTAAAACCAACACCACAAGATTCAAATGTTTCTTTGGCCATCATTCCACAAAATCCCAAACATATTTAGGTTAATTGTGGCTGAAATAAAGTCTAAAGTGATGTCACTTGTGTCTAAATGCACCATGTTGAATATTGACAAGGAATACTGACACATTGGTTGTCATTCTGTATTTCAGTATGAAAAGTTTCGGTCACTTTCATCGTGTCAGTATGTAAATAAAAAGCAGGGTTGAGGCAGATTAATCCCGGAAAAATCCGGATTTCAAAGCAAATACAAAACTTCACTGACCAAACTTCATCTAGAACGATCCCTCGTCCAAGTAGCAACACAAATATTCCCCCAAGTATTGGTCAACTATTTATTTCAAGCGCTCTTTCGCGGCCAATCAGGGAAGGGCTACGTTTCACGTCGAGAGGCGAGCTCTGATTGGTCAAACCCTCGGCTCAGCTGAGTTGAATACGGTATAAATATTCCTCAGAACTTTTGTCAGCTGCACTGTTTGTGTGTCTGAGTGTGTGTGTGTCAGTGTGGGAGAAAAACAGTGTATGAATTTATTTATGAGAAAACGTCTGAACTAAATTATTTTTTGCACTAAATAATATTTAAGGTAAGTCATTTAGTATTCGGAACAAATGGCTGCTAGCTTGAAATGAACAGCTACAATAGTTATGTTTGTTTAGTGGGGGGACGGTTATGTTGTCTTCTTAATGGCTATGTTCACATCTTAATGAAGTAAAAACAACCTGCCTCGACTGTCGCACTGACGCTGCTCCTTTACGTCACTTTGCAGGCTGCTTTTGCTCAAACCACAGGACTAACAGCCCGCTCCTGGAGACGCCAAGACTGTCAGCATGGTCGCCACAAGCACGTTAAAGACCAAAAGCAGCGAATGCATTTCCGAACTGGTCGACCGACGATATGACCAGGCTTGCATTGAGAAAGGTAGGCGCACGAGTTTGTTTTTGTCTGTATAGATAGCCTGCTAGTTGCTGGATACTTCCAGTTGTTGTTTATCCCTGTGTGGTGCATGGCTGCAGCAGTGGAGGGGAGGGGAGGGGAGGGGAGGGAGGAGAGGGAGAGGGAAGTCAACAGAGGATGAAGTCATCCCTTCAGCCCGTGTTCACAACAGCAACCTGTGTGTAATAGTCTAAACGCATTTATTTCTGTCCAAAGCTGATTTATTGTGTCGTAAAACTCATATTGGGATTGTTTTGATTCATATCTTCAGGTTTTAGAGTGTTTAGCACTCCCTCTGTGATGCATATCCTTCTTTTTCCTCATGTGTTGACTCATAATCCACACACTGCAACCAGAGGGGATGTAAAAGCAGATCAAATCCCTCATCTCCCATTCTATTTTAGGATGTTAAATAAAAACCTTATGTGATTTATGCATGTTGGCATCGTGAAAGGGCCTTTTTATTGACAGGCTCTTAGTATGTTTAAAATGATGCATTGGTCCCCAAATGTTAAGCTTGCATTGTTTTCCCAGAGCTGGATTTCTGGGACCACTGCTTGGCTGAACCCCAGAGGAATGCAGATGTCACCGAAGACCGGAGCTGTCAGCAGCTGGCCAAGATGTTTGAAAGCTGCCTGTCTCGGGCCAAGAAGACGACGCTCCACTGCTCCTCTGTGCTGGTACCGGAGAAGCTCACGCTGCGGATAGCCCGCGAGGTCCTGCGGCTGGCGTCCTGCGAGCCCTGCGGCCTGCGCGGCTGTGTCCTCTACGTGGACCTGGAGCTGGACAAGGGCTGCAAGCGGCTGGAGCGCATCGTGTACGATTCCACCGTGGTGCCCACGTTTGAGCTGACTCTTGTGTTCAAGCAGGACGGCACCGCCTGGCCCAGCCTACGGGACTTCCTGTTAATGGGGACCTGCTTTGCCCCGACCTTCAGGCACGCACTTAAACTGAGTCCGGGTTTCCGGCTGGTCAAGAAAAAACTGTACTCCTCCTCGGCTGGTACCGTGGTGGAGGAGTGCTGAACTATGGGAGGAAGGGGGAGGAGGAGGAGGAGCAGAGTGGGGGGCGATCAGGTTTCCTGTGGGTAAACGCACCTCTGCCCAAATGTAAATGACACTCTGGTGGTGTCATATTTTCTACAGTGTTTTTTTGTACAATACATATTTGTCGGATTAACTACAAGTAGCCAGTCAGTCCAGTTGGGAACTTGGGATGTAAAGTTAAAAAAACATATATATGCATACTATACTGCCTGCTAGTTCTGGGTTCAGTGTTTCTAAGTCCATTTTTATTTTATCTTTTATCGGCACAATTGTAATATTCTGGATGGTTTTTTGGTTTTCTAACCAGAGCGTTTGTTGCTCGCACACAATTTTAAATTGTACATTTTTGAGGATGAATGTAAAACCATGTGCACGTCAACGTGTTTGAGAGGGGACATACTGTGGGTACACTTTAGTTAACGACACTAGCCACTTTGTTGACGCGTCTGTGCGTTTCCAGATACATTGATTGTGTTCTGCAGCAGGAAACGCACCTGGGCTTGAATACGAGACGGAAATCTAGTCTTTTGGGGGGGGGGTGCATATGTAACTTGTTGTGTAATGCTGTATTTGCTGCTGTCATGGTGTATGCTCTTCACACTATAGGGGAATGTGGATGCCTTAAATGTCGTAGAAATGTTCTTTTCTTTTCACTCGGAGCTGTGTGTATGAATGTAAACGTTTTACTGTATTTTTATTTTTATACCCCCTCCCCCCCCCCCCCCAAGACTTCCTTTCAATGAAGAGCCTTTATAGAATATTAAAAAGATGTTTCACACAAATGTAAAGGCTTTGTTTGATTTTATGGAACTTGTTGACTCGGACGTGCAAAGAAATTCCCGGCGATCCAGTTTATAATTTGAGTTTTTTTTTTTAAAATACCATTTAAACTTCCTGTTGAAGGAAACTGTCTTGTCTATTAGACAATAAAAAACCTTAACCATATTTTACATTTGAAGACTTGAGTGCAATTTGTTCAAAGTCAGACTGGTTTAGTTCAGTCACAGAACGTTACTGTGTGTGTATTCTGGAGCCGTGACCAAGCCAGGAGTGGTGCAGGCGACAGTGGTACAATGCGGGCTTTCTAAACTGGGACAAATAGATCTGTAAAAGAATGTGTTTGTCATGAGTCCTCGTGGCTAGTGTGACAAAAGAATTTAAAGCTCGACATCATGGAAGCCACAAACGAGTCACTGTAGAACAACTTTATAGCCGTCATGTTAGTGTCAAGCAAACAAACACACTTTGACAATCACTTCAACATTTCCAGCTGAGTCTGATTCAATTTCTGCTCTGGGCATTATTTTTTTGTATAATTTGAGTATTAATATTTTATTGATCCCATCTGTTTCCTACAGGGCTGTTGAGAACCATTGTCGGGTAAGATTGCGCGTAGGTAGCTGTTTGTGCACAGCCTCTGCTGTGGCTGTTTATATAAGCACTTAATCTGCTTGTGGTGCGAACCTGCAGAGTTTGTGTGGCATTTCTCTCGCTGTCTTCAACGGAGGCGTCTTCCATAGTGGTTTTGTGCGAGCCTCTCGTTTGTCAGCTGTACAAATGAGATTGTGAGGAACTGAAGATTGTGGCACTTGTGTGGGACATTTGTGCTCCTAATGCATGATGTGAGACCACTAACGGTGTACTACACGTTGCTTTGCATAAAGGTTTTACCAGTTATACGGTCGCGTCATTCACGCACAAACAATTGAACTGGGCCCCGTGGTTACTGTAGGTTAATGGCAGAAGCGCATGATCTTGTGCAAGATGCATCGCTGTCATTGTGAAGGGACAAAGCACCAGTGATCATTTACTCGGTGTCACATGTACCCAACCTCCCTTGACCCCTTCTCTCTGCTGTGCAAATGTGGGTCAGCAACACGAGTTGGCATTGGGGGGCCCATAGCATCAGTATAAGGTCTGTCTATGGAGAATCAATGGTAAATATACTATACTGAATATCACAAACTAAGCTGTGCAGAATGTGTGTATATATATATATATATAGATGAGAGTGTTTGTCAGACCATACCTTTTAAAAGTACTTCATCAAATTCATAGCCTGTATATCTGCAGCCAGATTAGAAAAATTGTTGTAAATTTCTTGACACCCACGCTAGGCCTTCTGTCAACTGTTGGATTTTTAATAAGACCATTATTCAAATGTGACATTTACAGTATATTACATTTTTGGTTTATGCTGTGTGTACAAAGAATGGCAGCATATGCTCCGACCGAGACACACACCAACATGAATAATCTACCCTCTCACCCACCCCCATGGAAAAGTACTGAAGGCCTTTGCAGGCTGCTGCAACCAAAAAGAATCTGAGCCACTGCGCTGGCTGGGCAGCTCATTCACTGAAGCTCGCGAATCCTTTGGCGACACTTGAGATTCTGGGTGTCGACGTGATTCATCTCAAGTCGCACCAGCGTAAGTTTCAGTTGTTTGTGGAAGGGTCGCTTTCCCGCCACAGCTGCAGAGTCAATCACAACTGATCAGAATGATCGTACCTGCACACTGCCTACACAGCACATTGTGGAGCCATGACAACCTACAGATGTTTACCAGCTTTGAGTCCCTCTCCATCCCCAAGGGGGGGGGGCGGGGGGTCCATGTCACTGGATAGGCCTGTTTGTTCCCCCCGACCATCTGGGTGAGATTCCATATTTCCTTCTGACCCACCGGTGTGATCCACATATGTTTATCCTTCTTCTTAGTGTTTGTATACGCATTATCATGTTTTCTTTTTGTTAATCTACAGGATATTCCCCGCCAATCTCATCCGACCTGGCTGTTTTTGCATACGTACCATATGTACCTTTTCATATATATATATATATATAGTATAGCATAGAAATAGATCCTTGTTTACTCATTCACTATTTCCATTTGGCATCAGGTGGCGAATAGGGTCTGCTTTTGGACAGTTTATTGCTGCCCTGACCGTAGGCCAAATGTCCCCACATTACACCAGGGGGAAAAAGGAGGCCAGTATTTTTATGTAATTACAGTCAAAATTCAAATGTAATTTTCCTGCCAGGTATGGTCACTATCCAGTGGTCTCGAGCCACTCTGACAAACACACATCCAGAGAACGCTGAACTTCTAAAAAAGTGGGGCCGGTAATGACCTTGCTCTTTGCTCTTTACTGACGTTACATCCCATGATTTCTTGGAATTGAAATTCAAATCTTTCTTACTGCTGCAGTGTGACCTGGCACCATGCAATGTTGGTGAGTGGAATTTTAAATCCACTTTGCATTGCCAAGTAGCGAGCAGTGGTAGGAAACACCTTAGCACCGAGGGCAGTCTGATACGGAGGAATAGTTCATTCTTCACCACTATAGGCATCAAGTATTGAATTGAATCCAACAGGAACACAGGCAAACGGAAAACATTGTAGGATTTCACTCAAGTTTAGAAATCTTTTTGGTCGTTTAGTTAATGTTAACACGCTTCAGATTGTTATCATAGTATACACACTTATTAAATACCATGTAATAATAGCATAGCATGTTAGCATGCTTACATTAGCATGGTGGCTAAGGCAGCTAGCATGATGCAATTCCATGAGCCTTGGTCTGTGCTATTTTGTTACTGAACAAATGTCTGACAGGAAATGTTCCTACTCTGCTAGCATACCCTCCTAGCAAAGCACAATACTGTAGCCATGAATAACCAGAACAATAAAAACACATGTGGTGTAATGCAGTACAAAGAAATAGGCAAAAGAATCTTAACAGTTATTTACATTTTTGTTTTTGAGATGAAGACAGTCTGTGAGTTGACTTGGTCGTGTGGCATTTTCAGCCTGAGGCTGTACTTTGTGCTGGTGTTAAATTGGACTAATACATATTTAGTATTCAATATTTAATATTCATGTAATGGTTTGCATTTAAATGCAGAATTCATCTGGTCATTCAGTGTGTTTTCCTCATAGCCTCTGGACAGTTATTTCAGGGTTTTATGCTTTAAGCACTCTTGATCAACTTGATATTTGAAAGAAGTCCGAGTCCCCATCGTCTATATTCAGCATTTAAATGTTTGCGAGCGCATGATTCAGAATGAATTGCTCAAGTGGTCATACCTTTGAGGTCCTGGGAGTTGCATCGTGTGAAGTACAAGCAGTGCCTTGCAGGAAATTTGGCGTCTCATTTTATTGTGTTTTCCTCGTAGCCTCTTGTGCTTCACAGTTATTTCAGTGTTTTATGCTTTAAGGACTGTTGATCAACTTGATAGTTGAAAGAAGTCCGACTCCCCATCATCTATATTCAGCATTGAAATGTTTGCGAGCACATGATTCAGAATTGATTGCGTGGACACCTTGCATCGTGTAAAGTACAAGCAGTGCCTTCCAGGGAATTTAGTGTCTAATTAAATTTTGTATCTTAGTGACTCATGTGTATGTTTTCGGTTTTACATGTGAGGATGAGCACCTGGATTGATCATTATTCAGCCATTTCTCTTGGGATAAATAGTTGTAAACTTTTTTTTCCCTATCCTATATCTTATAATAACTTGAATAAGACACATTATTTAGAGTAACTAAGTAGAAAGGGGATGGAGTTCTTAAATGAACTATTACGACAGAAATGAAACAGAATAGCCACAACAGACACATGATACACATGTTTAACAGCAGTGTATTCCTAAATAAAATAAGGATATTTTGAGATGTTGCTATGCTATTCGCAGCAGTGTGCACGGAGTTCTTTAAGTGTCACTACACTTTTTTATCTGGCGCTGCCTCTGGAAGGGTTTGGAGCTGACAACAACCCAATAACTAACGCACTGCTGGCTTCAAACGTGGATCTCTCTGGCATCTTGCAAGTGGGCGTTGTCTCACTTTTGACCTTTTATGGGGAGCTGCTGGAAGTAGCTTGCTGCCTTGGTGAAATCACTGTCATGACAATGGCCCCTTGTATTGATAAAACGACTCCAATGGGATTGATTGGAAATCAAATCATGACATGCAGAGACGCTGTGCATGCAATTCTTTATGATACGCTCTGATGAATAGAGCAAGAAGCATTCAGTGCCAGTGAGTCTTTGTCAACAGAGGCCCAGTGTATTTATTGTATTGAGTCATAAATATTTAAATGGGGCGTTTTTTTCTTGCTCAAATAGACCTCATTGAGACAGCTCTGCACAGTCCAGAAAGGCTTCTATCAAACGAATGGAATATATTACGTAACTGCTGTAGTAAATGTATGTGCCAAGACGAACCCCTCAGGAAAACATAAAATAAGCAGCCAGTTTGACGATTGATGCTAAAGTGCATCTCTGGTGTCAGTCTTTCAGCTGGGTTGCAAAGAGACTCTGAAAGTAAAACAGGAAATGCTTTAGGGTGACTGACCAGGGTGTCTTTCCCAAACACAGTTTTCTTTTCCATTTCAATAACTAAATTATAATTGCAAAACTAATAAATGAAAATACAAATTATGATTAGTAAGACACTCATTTAATTGTTGCCTGAGAGTGTGTGGGAGTGGTGAAGTGGCCACGACCCCTTTCACACTTCTCTCTTCATTATCATTAATTTAATACAGTAGCTCTTTATATTCATTTCACTTCAGTATTCACCTAATTAGCATTCAGAATTTCCCTCTCTTTGAATAAACCTGGTCAAGGTTAAATCTAGTGTCATAATGCATGCATCATTATGGTTCAAAATTGATTTATAGTCTACTTAAGATTAATACAGTATATCAAGGTAAAATTAGAGGTGTTGCTATGATTTAACCTCCTTCTTCTTGTTTGGCTCATCTTGTGATCAACACTTTTATCATTCATTATGCAGATGAAATGGCACTGAAGTGTAGGCCTATGTGTTCCAAAATGCCATTCTTAGGATGTTTTCTTTCTTTTTTTTACACTGATTCTGGCACCGAAATCGGATCAACTGTCTTTCATAATGTCATTCAAAGTTTTGTGTCTCAAGTGCTTCATTCAATGACTGGAACAAGTAGAAAAGGTTCATTTTTGGATTCCAAATGGTTGCAATGTATTGATTATTCCCTTATGAATGGCAGCACAGTGTACTATGATATGGATAGACAATAATTACAATTTATATGAAATAGTGAAATAGTGAAATGATGTGCAAACTGTTATTATTTGGGGACAAATATTTCGGCCCATGAGAATTTCAGTCTCACACAGACCGGAGATCACACTGCCATCTAGTGGAGAAAAGAAATACTTAATATGTTGCCTACAAAAATGGATTTCTAGTTAAACGATTTAATTGTTGGTAAGGGATATTCCGTATCCAAATAAAAAAAAGTGAAATATTTTTACTATAGATCATTTAAATGTGTTTTACTTTTTTGACAATTTAAAGCGAAATGCTTTTGTTTTGAAAGTTTACAGGAAACTTGACGCTGGTGTCGATGCAGTTGCCAGTGGCAACACAAGCACCAGACGCTTGACTTGTAGTTTTAACTTCCTTCATTTGGTGTTTGCTCGGATAACTTTAAGACTATTTTCGCTGTTCTGTGTTTTCTTTTTAATGTAGGTTATTGTCACTGAGTGTAAATGCCACCAAAAGCAGCTAAAAGGGGCTCAGCCAAGAAGCCCACTGTCTTCAACAAGAACTGGGAGGCTGGTCTCACCAGAGCTCAGTTTGAGGAGGTTTGGTATCTAACTGACTTCTTTCTTCGGTGTAACTTGATGTTTACTCTTCATTTCAGTTAACGTTAGCGAGAATACAGTATTTAAAATGGGTAGTTATCCTCCAAACTGCGTTTTAAGACAATTTTAGTACCGTCTACAATGTCACTAAGTTACCATAATTAGAAGTGTAAAAATTGCATTGAAAACGGTAAACAATTGAGCTTTTATTGTGAAGGTAAGAAGTACGAACCGGAAGAGTTAGTTATTAGGTGGAAATCGGTGGTTATTGACTTGGATGGTGAACGTGTTAGTATATATCATCATTATCCTGGTTTTTAATGCCCTTTAGGAGTCATGGCAGGCCTGTGTGTCTTTGGTGGTTGGGGGAAGTCCAGAGGATGAGGAACTGACCCAGGGTCTGTCTTTGGCTGTACAGAAACCAACACGCAAACTCTTCAACCTTTTGACCTATGACAGCACCCTTACAAAGGTTCAAGTTTTTTTTTATTAACAGTGTCTCCTGTATCTGTATAGAGCTCTTCATGCTGTCACTGTGGTACTTGACTTGTTACTAAACTGAAAACTAATAGTTACTAATTCATATGAAATAAACTGAACTTGGCACTGTCATTATGTTGTTATCGCTCAAACAGAAAAGTTAAATTTCTCACATTTTCTTCTACAATCATTGGTTCCAAAATCACAATCTCCACTCTACATCTCCATACTGTATATTCAGTATTCCACAATTATCTGTTTCTCTTAGATCTTAGATTTTATGAAATGATTTCCATATTTGGTCGCCCTTCTCACTGTATTCAATATATTCAATGGCTAATGTAATAAATCTGACCAAAGTGGAGACCAAAATGAGGTACCAAAAATGCTGTTGGTGCAACTCTAACACCTTGTATTTTTTCAAATGAAAATGTTCTCCTGTCCGACCTCGTTACAGATCAATGAACTGGGGAATCCCAAAGCAAAAAGACCCGATGACGTCCCCACGTTCTATGAGGTAGGCCTGGCAATGAGGGTTTCTAATATGTTGTGTGTCAGTCTGCTCTGATTGTCTACATGAAACCCTTTGTCCTTCGTGTGCATGTGTGTCTTTGTGTAGGTTACAGAGTCTGCTAAGGTGCTGCTGGATGCAGGAGAGGAAATTGCTTGTGACTTGATGGCAAAAATACTGAAGTTCCAGCTGCTACACATGAAAGCCAATGATCAGCAGAGGAGGAGAGCCGAGCAGGTCAGTGATTCTTCATTAAATGTGATTCTTTGTGTTCGTTTAGTGACTAGTGTTGAACTGGAAGTGGATTTTCCCCCAAATAGAGGAAAGGTTAATCGGATTTGATCAGGGTTTGCTTTTGTGCAATTTCATTCCTTTTTGTCCACACCTGTTTAAGGCTGAGGAGGAGAAGTCAAAGAGCGGTCATCAGTCTGCCAGCAATAACAAAGGAGGGGCCAAGGTCTCTGACAAAAAGGGAAAGACTCCGCATTCACCTGTGCCACCTTCTAAGGAGAAGACCAAGCTCAAACGCAGGGAGGATTTTAACCCACCGAAGTTCATTGGTAAACAAAACTCAAATTGAAATTGTGTGTGGGCCACGGAGAAAATACCCTAAATGCACAAAACCTCTTTGCCGACCACCTACTCCTCCAGTATATCTATAGAATGGTGTGTTCGTGTGTGAGAGAGAGCAATAACTCACCCTGTTGTGTTGTGTTGTGTGTACGTTTGGGCCACAGATGACGAACCACAGGATGGTCCTCAACACTACATCTTGCTGCTGGGCTTCTACCAGCCCCAGCTGATCGGGGCGCTTGATGCCATCGGTGTACATGTAGCCAATGTCATTAAACTGTGTTCTGAGCACACACGCACTTCTGAGGGACAGCAGCAGGAACAACACCCCTGTGAGGGCGATGAGCAGAGTCGGAGGGCCTCTCTGGCTCTGGATGCAGGTAAAGGGCCCTCAGTATGCAGTGCATCAAAACAATGTAATAGCTTTGACATGTAGTCAAACTCCCCGGCATGCACCTTATTTATATGTTGCTATCAACATTACAGTATCTTTTCCTTTTTGTGTGCCCGAAGCAGAGGTGCGTGGCAGTGTAGAGCAGGCCAGGAAGTTGGATCTATTCTGGTCAGGTCTGAGAGCAGTTTTGGACAGCGGGCCACCAAACTCCAAGCTCCATGATGCGGTTCAGCTCAGCTACACCGTCCCAGATCTCGGGCCTCCCCTCCACACACAGGAGCCTGAGGCTGAGGTGAGTTGACAGATGTTTTGTGTCGTGGATCTATTCTCATGCTATTCCCTTTTTTGATCATTCTCAAGGTCCGTCTCTGTCCATCTGTCATTCTCATGTGTCTGCTTATCAGTCAGTTTCACATTTTCTTTTGTGATTTGATTTTGAATATGAATCCTAATCTGTGTGTCCAGCTGGAGATGGGAAGTCAAATCTTTGAGGGCGTTGCCAAGCTCATCTATGACTGTCTGGACTGGCGCAGGCAACATCAGCACTACCTGAACAACATGAATCTCATCAGTGTACCTACTGTTGTTGGGCTGGATCCACAGCCTGCAGAGGTACACATATACACTCATGCATGCAGTACAACTTAACAACAGGGCTGCAAATAAGGTATATTTTCATTATCGATAAATCTGCTGGTTATTTGCCCCAATTAATCAACTAATTGTTTGCTTCATAAAATGTCGGAAATGAGTGAAAAACTCGAACAACAGAGTAGAGAACGGCTTCATTCGTCGACCTCTGGGTTTTGGGCCCAGCGTGTTTCCACAGTCCTCAACTCACCGATACTCAACTTTAGAGAAACGGCAAACATTCATATCTGAGAAGCCAGAGTCAGTGACATGACATTATTGCCAACTGTATTTGTTTTTCTACAGCATGGAATATCATGAAGTATCCTATAACATTCTGACACAGTGTGTTCAAAAGGTCAGCATTAACATAGTCCTTGAACGCCCCCTTGTGGACAAATAACAAAAATGTAGTCGACTGAGAGATCCTGTGCATCCGAGAGACCACACACACGTACTGTACACACACACACGTACTGTACACACACACACACACACACACACACACACACACTGACACAAATAAACAAACCAATTAAACAGCATGCCCTCTCTGGAGCCTGATTCTTTAACTTGAATCATTTCCACCATTGAACAGTAATTAATAATGTGGCTGGATATTGATGGAAAAAGTATTCCTTTGTTGTGTATTTGTGTCAGGTTGTGCCGACCATTCCCCCCCTGACTCCACGCTCCAAAATGAAACCAGTGCAGGAACAAAAGCCAACAGACCAAGGTACAGCCTTCCTTTTTCATGTATTTTTGGCACATGCTTGTGTGTGTGTTTTTTAATTAGATATTCACGACTAGGATGACAAACCTCTCTTCTCTCCTTTGTGGACAGAGGCCCAGCAGCCTCCTCTCTCTACAGATGTGGACATGCGTTACTATTGCGGCCTCCTGGACCTGGTTCCCCCCGAAGCCTGCTCTGTGCCTCTGATCATGCACTGTATGCTGGAACAGGTCTGTGTGTTGTGCAGTGTGTGTGGTCAGACCAAGATTTAATGTTTGAAAGTGGTCCCTCATTATCTGTGTGTGACATCAGCAATCTTTTGATATATTTTCAGTATTTTTTTGTGATTGACAATGTCTAACGCTGAACCTTCGATTTAGGCAAAAACTAGATATTTGTTTGTGCTTTGAAATTAAATAGCCAGATGTAATTTAATGTGCTCAGTGTTTTTCACCCCCACGTCTGTGGATTTGTGTGTTTTAGGTGGTGATTTCAACAGAGCCGTCTTTGTCCACCCTGTCCTGCGTGGCTGAGGCCAAACCTGACAACGGCCTCGGGTTAGACTATCAGCTGGTCAGCTTCATGCTCCAAAGCTTCCTGCCTCTCGTACACACAAACGCGGAGAGAAGCCACATGTTAAATAGTTTGCTGACAACAACACAGAATGAAGAACACAAGAAGGTACAGGGGGGGGGTGTTAATACTCGCCTTTATGCCTTCATGTGAGAGGAAGTGGGTCGGCTCTGTCTTTGCTTTTTTTATGCTTCATCATACAACACTAGAGGGCGGCAGTAGACCTTGGAGACTTGGCTTGGTCAGCAGAGGGTCACCGGTTCAGGTCCCCACACAGACCAAGTATTGAGCATGCACTGGTAGCTGGAGAGGTGTTAAGTTCGCCTCCTGGGATACATGCATATAAAGGCTATATTTCACTGTGTGCTGCGAGACAATAGAAGTTGATTTGCATTTTACAAATGCTTTTCCACCATGACGACTAGATTATTATGGTCATTGTCTAGCACAGGTCCCAGTAACGGCTAGAGATCGTTAAAACGTTTAGCTGGAAGAGGGTCGAGTAGGCAGGTGGTTGGTTTAGAAGCTCAAACCAGCTTAGACTTTTCAAGATAGTCTTAAATGTTGATAGAACAGAGAGGAACTATTATTGTGGAGAATAGCTGGGCCGCAAATACGTGTGAGTCCAGCAGATGGTGGTGTAATCACAGCAGAGTAGCCAACATACAAACGGTAGGTTCATACTGTACAATAAAGTGCTGCAACAATAGATTATATACCAGCCATCGGCTTATAGGGAACACTGGTCCTCATGTGAATCCCTGAATATGTAATTTCCTTACAATGATGGATTATGACAGAAACTGAAACCCTCTGACTGAGACAACTGTTGTTACTAGGACAAGTCTGTCTTGTCAAGTCTCGTCTGTCTTGTCTCCAAAAAGGAGGTGTGGTGTGTGTGTAATGTGTGTGTGCACCTTAATGACTCCAGAGTGTTCGGACACACTCATTTGTCTCTGATTTATTCTCTTTTTTTGTTAGAAGCTAGAGGAGAAGTTTGGAGTGGAGGAGACGCAGAAGAAGTCTGAGCACCCTCTGGTCATCAGACACCATGATGAGATGGCAATGCGCTTGAGGGATATCACTGCAAGTCGATTTTTTTGTGTATAAATTATTCATTTTTATTGTCCATGTGGAATTTGCCATTATGGTTCCAAATAGCCTGTACAGTTTATGTAGTCTCGGTCCCATTCTGACCTTATTGTTATTAGAAATGTGTTTGTATATTGTGTGTGTGTGTACATGTGTCCCTCATAGGCGGTCCAGGGTTTTGATCCAGCAGAGGTGGAGCTGTCCATGACGAGGAGGTCTCCAGTGTGGGAGCTGATCCAGTCTGTAGCTCGGCCGAGAGGCAGCAACTCCTGCTGGATGGCAATCAAACAGCAGCTGCAACACTACTGCACCGATGGTCAGAGAGCAAGCTATACTCAGTATATTCATGGCTGATGTTCATGGACTCGTTGCTCTGTCTCAGAGTTTTATATTATCATGATGTTGTGAAATCCCACAGATATTGTGTCATGGCTGGAGGTGGAGCGTTTGATTCATCAGAGTGTGTTTGAGAGTATGCCCCTGACCAGGCTGGACCCAAACGGTGTACTGCAGAATGCTCCTGGACCACTGGGAACACTGTACCCAGCACAGCAACAGACGCCCACGATAATGCCCTGGGACAACCCACCGTCCTACGCTAAACAGCAGTATGACAACCTACGGACTAAAGGTCTGTATACTACCATGATTATTCATATAGTATGTTACACAGTGAAACTGACTTAAGAAACTTGATTGCTTCTCTCAACTGTAGGGCCGATGTTTCTCACTGAAAATCCTGGTAACACGGAGGTATTGTTTGTTCATACTACTGTAGCTACTCTCATTTTTTTGTGCTCTAATAAAATGAACATTTGTTCAGATTCTTCTCCTAATAAGGTTGCGTGTTGATTTTTCTCTAGCAGATCAGAGGGAGAGTGTGTTGCCAGCTGGACTTGCACGACATTCAGAGCAGTCGGCTGAGATCTCTGTTTGACTGGCACTATACTGAACACCACAGTGCCTCCATCTTCCCACAGGTGACCTGTCTAATCTTGTCTTTCAAGGTTAAAACACCATGGCAATGTTATTCCACCTAAAAACGCAATTTGTTGAATTGAAACCCCCTCGCATATTTCATGTTCTTTCAATTTTGCACATACAAATTAAATTATTTTGTATTTGTAGGTACTCCAGTTAGCCTCAGAAGAGTACCGCTGCTTGGACACTTTCAGAGGAAGTCATAACAACATCCTGTACATTTTCTGTCACAATCCAATGAGCCCTTATCGCCAGTGCAAGGAGTTCTGGGATGTAGCCCTTCACACTGATGTCAAGTTCAGGTCAGAGTGCAAGTCCACATTTCCTTCTCACAGGACATGAATAGTAATCTGCTTTTTTGATATGTGAGAAAGCAAAATAAGACTTTTTTTTTTGTATCCGTCCATAGCATAATCTGACTAGTGGAATAGTGTATGTGTAGAATGTTACATAGACTTTAAATGTCATTGTTATCTTCGGATAGGAAGTACCTGGAGCACGTGGCAGATACCATTTCAGATTGGACTAAAGAGGAAGAATTAAAGAGAGAGGCGATGCAACTCAGAGATCTCAGCCCTGCTGAGTCTCCAAAAGGTAGCTTGTCAACAAAAATCTCTTATCAATGTCACTATACTTACCACCATACAGTTACAGTGTTTGTTTTGTTCCTGGACTAGAAGAAAAGGCGACGGATTCTGCAGAGGAGGAGGAGGAGGAGGACATTCTGGAGCCAGTCATCAGAACAGGCTCCCTTAAAGTCAGCACCAACTAACACATGAACATTTGCCTTCACGGTTTGCTTTGTTCTGGCCTTTCAGCAGTAACTCTTTAGACCCTTTACAGACATCTGCTGAGATGGCTAAATTAAACCTGACCCCCTCTTACATGGTGATTTAGTTTCCTCAAAGAGCTGTGGAGATATTCCTCGTCAGTCGTTACAGAATCTCGTACCTAAGCAGGATTTAAAGAGCTAACCAGTAAATGCATCCAACCATCCTCTATAACTACTTATCCTTAGATGGTGGCGGGGGGGCTGCTGTAGCTTATCTTAGCTGACCTCGTGCAGGAGGTACACCCAGTGATGGTTCAGTGTGTATATTAACGTGTGCGTGATGTTTACAGGCCTGGAAGTTGGAGCAAGAGCACCTAAAGGAGGAGGAGATTGCCAAGAAATCAAAGAAGGAGAATAGACCGAAAAGCAAGCAGCAAAAGGGGGAGCCGACTTTGTCTCGTGGCAAGAAGAGCAGAACAGAGACGGCCGCGAGCTCCGCACACCCTGTGGAGGAAAACAAAGAACTGCATCCGACAGAGGAGCCCTCCAATGTGAGGGCATACACACAAAACCATTAATACACTTTATTCTTGCTTTAGTTCTGTCTGACGGTATTTAGTTTCCAATACCACCAATTAGCCTGTCTAAAGGCCGGTGTAGGAGTTCATACCTGCACATCCAATCAAAGAGGGATGCTGAAAAATGATCATAGTAACACTTTGTGTGTCTGTGTGCGACGTGAAGAGTTTCACAGGCTACAGCACGGATGGAAAGTTGATCCATGTGTCAGGTCGTTGCCAGTACCTTTTCCCTTCAGACGGAGGACACATCACTGTGGAGACTGTCAGCTATGTTGAAGGTATTCAGACAAAGATAAGGTTGTAGAAAATGATCAAAATCTGCATGTATCTAGCATGTAGCTGTGCTGCGTAATTGGGGACTGTGCATCAGTTATTCCTCACTGATACCTAGTGGGGTTTTTCCACATAAGACCATGTATTCTGTACTGTTGTCACTCCAGGTTCCAGCCTAATGAAAGTGGCGGTGAAGAAGGATGGCCACCATTTCTACACCCACATCAATCACGTTGTTGTTGATCCGGCAAATCCTCTCCCTCAGCCCCAAGACAAAGAAACCGATGGTAGAAAAGAAGATTTGAATGGTAACGATGCTACAGACATTAAGCAACACACTGTAGGGCTCGGCAATATATTGATATAATATAAGACTAGACTGGTGTTAAAGGTTGCATTACAGTAAAGTGATGTAATTTTGACTGTTCTACCTGCTCTGTTATTTGCCTTTACCCACTTATTCATTATATCCACATTACAGATGATTATCTAAAATCTCATTGTGAAATGTTTTGTGAAAGCACCAATAGTCAACCCTACAATATTGTTGGAATATCAATATCGGGGTGTTTGGTCAAAAATATTGTGATATTTGATTTCCTCCATATTGCCCTGGGCCCAGGGGGCCTGGTTATTTAAATTTTAGAATAATGTTTATCTATCCTTGCACTTTTTTTGTCATTATATAGATAATTCTGAGAATCGTTACACCCATACCTGAGAGTGTGTGTGTGTGTGTGTGTGTGTGTGTGTGTGTGTGTGTCCTTTTCAGTGTCGGAGCCTGTGGAGATGAAAAGAGTGAAGCAGGGCTCCCTCTCGGCAGTGTTGGACAATGGAATCCACCTCTCATACAGTTTCTATGGTCCCGCGGGAGAATACAGAGGTTTATCATTCATACCACATCAGATTTTAGCCTTTGTGAATTTTTAATTTGTATTTAAATGTTTCAATCTTTACTTATATTTGGAAAACAGGTTGAATATGCTTATAGACTGTTCCATTCTTCACAGTGCAGGCAGCTTTACTTTGGTTCTGTTTTGTGATGTTCTTAGTGGGTCCCCAGGAAACCGCGCTAGTGGCCCCAGAGACCTCTGCCATTGTCCCCACCCCTCGCTCCTCCTCCACCCACCGCTCCAAGGGGACATACCGGGATTCAATTCCCTCCAAGACTCACAGCCCAGCCAGCCTCACCAGACCTCCAGAGTCCCAGGTTCCACATACGGACATGGATGCACAAAAGAATACAGTGGGGGAAACGAATACTCAAGCAAAGGTTTCTCCACCAAATTTTAGACCAATTTCAGTAATAATAGTCAATACTTTTTTCCTGTGTTATTCCACTTTATTGCACATAATTAGTTTTATGGATTGGGATGTTACGATTGCTTTATCTGTGTAGTTTTATCTTGTAATCTTGCATTGCTCATACAGTATGTACATGTTCTTTGTGTGCAGTCTAAGGTGTGTGAAGGCCAGCCAGCATTGATATCAAGTCCATTCAACAGTCTCAACCTGTCTGTTCCTAATGGCCTGCTGCTGCAATTTCTGAGAGAAGATGCGCAAGGTCAGTGATCCACTTTCTCAGGAATGTACATACACACTCACCCACAGGTGTGTGTGTGTATCTACCCGAGTGTAGTTTTACAAAGCTTCATGTGTTGCCGTGAGGGGAGAATAACATCTCCCACACTCACAGATTCACCTGCTCACACACTTTGGCAGAAGAGGACCTTGCCACTTTGTTTGGACTCTAGACAGGAAGAAATGAATGTGCCCTCTTTGATATTTGAGCATGATGTTCCATAACTGCTATATTCCCATGTGTGACTCATTCTCAAACATTTATCACGTAAGTGTTGTGTGTTTGTGTGTCCAGGAGTGTCCTCAGAAGAGCAGGGTATGTTGGTGAAACAGGGCTTTCCTCTTCATGGTAGGGGAGCTGTAGGGCAGCTTCAGGACCCTTCGCTCTCCAAGGAACTGTCCCGCATTGTCACTTGCCAGGGAGCTGTGATCCGACACATGAGAGACGGGTCCACAGAGGTAAACATTCTGTCCACACATGTTCATACATAAAGGCTCAGATTCCAGCAAGTGTATGACTTCTTACACAAATCACATGTGTACTGCAGGTTCTGTTTGCAGATGGCTCGGTCAGTTTCAGCCAGGATTCTGGTCCGGTGTGGGTTCCTGACTCTGAGGTTGAGGAGGAAAACACCTCTCAAGAAGCTGAGGACAACAGCAAAGGTTAGAGTGCAGCACCAGTGAATACAAAACCACCATCTAATGAACATGATGAGCCCCCTGCCGTGAGGACAAGTAAGCATCACTGTCTTTGTATGTTGTGTCTATACAGAGCAGAGCTTAGAGAAGGAGCCTGATAATCAGAGAGGGTGTTGGTTAACTACGACTCCATCTGGAGCTCGCATCCACACTGTGGGGACCACACACAAACGCATACCCACCACGCCTCTTCTCGCCTTCAAGACTACAGACCCCATCACCCATGAGGTAAGAGTGCAGTATTACTCCTGACAGTCAACGGGTTACAAGTTGTCTCCGCTGTAGTGTTATTCAAGTTGTTTTTCGGTGTTTCACAATGAATTTGACAATGTTATTCTGATGTCAACGTTATAGGTTTGTGATAGAGTCTCAAAAATTGTGCGTGTTATCGCTGGGAGTAACCAGCCGGCCTTATCTTGGCATGTGTTTCGCTGTGTCAGGTTATGCTGAGCCGAGAGGATCTGGTGGTTTCTGTCCAGAACACAGACGGATCTCTGAGTGTAGAACATGCAGACGGAACCAGGATCACCAGTCTCTGCAAAGACAGACCACCAAGCACACCGCAGCAGTTACTGCTTCACACAGGTGACCAGCACACAGTGCATACACATTATGACAAATGCTTGGCTCCCATGCACATACAGCAATCAGTCTTATCTGAACATGTAGTAATGTAGCGCAAACATGCACTTCATCGTTGAATTATTTGATCTGACCTGTGTGTCTGTTAACTTTCCAGGGGAGCAGCCTGAGAGTGTGGCCCTTAAATCAACTTCTGATTGTGCGTGCGGCTGCACCGTGTGTGTGTGTGTCACGCGCTGTGCGGACGGCAAGAATGAGGCCGTGCACTTCCGGCATACTTGTGACAGTGGAGAGGAGATTAGCGGGGACAGCGCAGGGAAAGCGCGTGACAACGAGGGTGCTGGACACGCTCGTGCAGAGTTCCGTGAGCGCGAGCATGTGTGCGATGAAAGAGAACGTGGTGAGAATGGTGAGGAGAGCGTGTTTGCAGAAGAAACTGTGGCTGAGAACGCTGAGAGGAGTGCATGTGCAAGCGCATCTACCAAGGAGCGAGTGGTGTTGGTGGAGAAGGAGGGCTTCCCCACAGTGGTGATGTACCCAGAGCGACACGCGGCTCACGTCTTTTTAGCTGATGGAACTATCGTCATTGGGAGCAACCAAGGAGCCTATCAGGTGGGTGGTTCACAGCAAAACGTCTGTTTTTTAAGTTATGTGTAGATTAATACAAATGTGTTTGTTTTGTGTGTGCATCCAAGGTGTTCCCATCCAGTGCGGGGCTCCTACAGATCCAAAGTGATGGCAAGTGTGTGTACTCGTCTGACCCACTCGTAACCCCAAGTCCAAAAGGTTGCACTCCCACAAACCGACCAGGAAGCTACACCATGAGTCATACAGACAGAGTGGCCTGTGACGTTACAGACCCCGATGGCAACCACTTCCAGGTTTGAATTATAAGAAGGGTTGGTGTTGTGCGGGTTTGTGGCGAGCACTGAGAAACATCGAGGATTTAAAGAGACAGTCCTTCATAGTCTCAGAGAAGCAAGGCCTCATGGAGACTTTGTGTGTGTGTGTGTGTGTGTGTGTGTGTGTCACAGGTGATGGAAGATGGACAGTTATCAGTGCTGAACTGTAGCCCTGCTCCGAGCACACTTAAACAGGATGAGGAGGAGGAGCCAGAGGAGGAGGAGGACAGAGAAATGGCCAAGATTAATGTAAAACACGGAGAACATTCTCCCAGGTGGGCCTCTATCCATTATTCCACTTTTTATTTGTTTTTAAATTTGATTAGAAAACTGAACATTTTTAGTGAGCTGTATTTTTCTCTCTTATAGTTGCTGTATGTACAAAATATAATGTGTTTAGCATGAATACAATGTCAGCAGTAATGAGACAACATTTAAGCATTCACTTTGTTTGGCTGTTGTTGATGGCAGCGTCGCAGAAACCCTGTAAACATCATCTTGTGTTCCAGGCTGTTTGTGGTGCATGAGGACGGCTCAGGTACTGAACTACTGAGCTCTCAAACTGTAGAGGAACTGCTTTACCAGGCCTATTCTGACCCGACCATAGCCCTGCTGAAGGAACCACTGCCAGACGCACAAGGTGCCCTGTTGAATACCTCCAAAATCAAGAAAAATAATACTCAACTAATTTCTCTTTCAAATATCTTTCAAAGGAGGAGCAAAGGCAGGGAAAGTCGTCTGACTCTCCATGTGACATTTTTGACTGTTTCAGGTGAGTTTGGCATCACCATGTTGACGCCCAGCCACCAGAGCGTGTGGTCCCAGTGGCTGCTGGGGAAACAGAACCCTGACATTACCCCGCCCAACCTCAGAAACCGCAGCTGGCACGACTTCCCTCGAATAGAGGTACAGGTGTGAACAAATACGCATGTTGTACAAGTACAGTCGGGGCCAAACGCTGACGTTTTTTCTACCCTCTGCCTTTCTCTCCACTCCAGAAGAAGAGCGCAGGTCCTCCGTTTGGTGCCGAGATGGGACGAGGTCTGACTCTGAGAGATGGGTCCGCTGGTTCTGCAGCACAGCGGCAAACTCTCAGAAGCTGCCCGGAAGTCCTGGAGATGAGGGAACTGTACCAGCACCGACCATTCACCGCTCCACTCAAAAATACTGTCGACACACGACTGAAGGTAAAAACAAACCCATGTCTGTGGTCACATGGCTCACTGTGCCATGCAGTACAAATGATATAGTGGCATACAGTGTTGAACATAGTTTGATACAGCAGGGCCAAACACTTGGTATTGACTGTTGGCCCTGAAACATGTTGCGATACTTCTGCTGTGAAAGGACGATGTCTTGTGTCGTGTAGTCTGCTTTGAGCGTGACATCACATTTTGCAGGATATTGACAAATGTTGAAAGTTGTCTTTGATTTGATTACAGGAATACATTGAGAGTTTGATGGTGAGGGAGCAGCGATCAGAGGAGATGGAATTCAAAGACCCTCGCTCTGAGGAGGAGACTGTTCATGCCAGTGATCTGCTCAATCTGGTCCTGGTGAGTACACACACACACACACACACACACACACACACACACACACACACACACACACAGTATAATGCACAGTTGGTATATTACCAGATGCCTTTACTTTTGCTTTAGTCTTTTGCAGAAGAAGAGGATGCAGCTCACATCTTTGACAAGAGGACTTCAGGTGGGTGACTGCTTTTTGTAGTTTTGTAGGCTGTGTTTGAACAATGTGTCCTGTTACGAGTTTACTGAAATTAAAGTTCCATTTGTAGTTCCCTGGTTTCCTTTATTCAATTTGAACTAATTAAGCATACCTACCTAGTTGTGATTGTTTTTAATTCGTGAAAACTGAGCAATATCAAGAAATAATGGTGTATTGGAGGGCTGGATGAAGTTATCGTTCAAAAAACTATGTATCAGATACTCAATTAACATGCAATGAATTGCTTAATTTCTGTTTTACTGATTGAAGATAAAAGTGGAGGTTTAAAGTTAAGTATTTAGTAGTTAGAGTTGAGCACAGTAGTTCATGTAATTTTAGTTTTGGTTTAGTGTTACAGGCTCAGAACACTTTGCCTAAAGTTAATCTCTTCCAATTCCCTCTGTATGCATCCACAGTGGACATAGCCAATCTGTACAGCCAAGGAGTTGGAGACCCAATTGAGCAGTCGGATGTTTCAGAAGACACAGCCACAGCAGCGAGTGACAGGTTTGGAGATTAAAATGGCATGCATGAACAGATAATGTTAACGCTCTCTAAACACGGTTTCATGTATTTATATAATACACTATTCTCTTCTCCAGTTGTACTAATGGAAAGGAGTCAAAGTGGACTGAGAGGCTGACACAGCACAGGTACATATACGTAGGTTCTCGCACCGTTTTGTGTTTGTGTGTGAAGACCAAACGTCTCCTCTTGACATTAAGTACCTTCATAAGTAGTGACAATTAGTTTTACTGATACCTTTTATTGCACCAAGATAACATTTGAACTAAGTGTTTGATGAGTTATATCACTAGCAAGGGTGTAGGGTTTGTTTTTAGCACCGATGGGGACACACATTAAAGGGGGGCTCTGGGGGTCCTCCCTTATTGTGCCGTCAAACACTTAATTTCCTGCAATCTGGTGAATTTTTATGCACCAATTTATTGTGGAAAGGTCTTAATTTATGTAAAGGAAAATACAGAATTCAGGCGGCAGATGATAATTCATGATGGGGGAGGGAATATAATGCAGTAAGGCTCTTTATTGCTTTCATATATTTACTCATGTAGATCAACTTCTCCCTGCTGAGTCAGCACACGTGTAGGCATGATTTACTCTTCTGTGTCTTTTGTCGGGGGAAGTTTATTTAGAGGGGACAAATGCATGTCTACTAAATATTGAGGGGGACGTGTCCCCTGCGTCCTGACCGAAAACCTCCACATTTGTTAGTCACATTGGTGTGGAGTTAATTGTGTAAATGGCTTTTGGCTGTCGTGTCTTTGTATGGATGCAGTGATTCTCGTTTGCATTATTTGGAGTGAAAATACAGCAGCTTGGTACTAGGGTAGATAAAGGACAATAGTGGGAAATGATGGCACTACCACGGCTACCTGTACATTTGCACTAGTAGCCGTCAACTTATCATTTATTTGTGTGCCTCAGACAGGAGAGATGTGAAGAGCAGTCTAATAGAGAGGCTCTGAGGAAGAAGTCCGTCGTCCCTTTTTTCCACCCAGAAAATATTCCATTATACCAGGTACTGTATGTGTTCTCTTCAATTTACTATACATATATTTAGATGCATTTTCTTAAGTTATTGAGTCAGCATCATTGTAGAAAAAAAACAACAACATTATAACACACATTGATTCACCATTTCTGACATTACATATAAAATGTACAGAAGGAGACGCAGCACTGTTGCTTGTTTTCCAGACTCTGCTAGAGCACCACATGCCAGACATGAGGAGTTTATCCATGGATCTCCCTCCGTTCCCCAAGTCAGGCAGCACTGAGGCTGTCCTGAAAGATGCCCCACAAGAGAAGAGTAAGTTATTATACTGTCAAGGAGCTACTCAAGGAAACTCCATTTTAAAGGCGTCCTGTCGGGAATCCGTACTGACGAACCGGGGGACAAATGGACAGGAATTCTTAAAGCAACTGTAGGGGTGCATAAAAACCGCTAACTGTTGATTCAATAACATGTAAACTATATAATATACCGTGTTTGTGTTTGCAACCGCAGCCCCACGACCCTTAAACCCAACACCCTCTCAGTCGGCAAGGTAATAAAGAGGATGTTAAGAACTATGTATTTGTTTGATTTTGTTTGTCTAAATGATGTTTACAGTTGCTCATGCAACCCATCCTGACATCTCCAGTTGTTTTGCTCTTAGCCATGCAGGAAGAAGTGACAGGATGCGTGAAAAAAGGCCGACCAACCCCACGCCTCAGACTGCCGGTTTGTTCCCCACCTTCCTCTGTTGTTTTATATTAAAATGAATTCCCTAATCAGGAACTACATCTGAATATTGCAGGGACATTTTGAGGGCATAGTCTAGTTTCTATTTAAAGCACCATCAGGCAAGTGAGTACATTAACCTGTCCCATTTCTTGGCGGCATGGCGGAAAGACCCACAATACTAAAGAAAACCTTACTTTTCTGGCTCGTTTGAGGGTGTATGTGATTCACATTGATTTACAGATAACTTCCGCTGAGCACTTTCAAACGGCATGAATGGATGAATGACGGTGTCTTTGTGTGTGTACGTCTGTGTGTGCCAGGTGAAAGCAGTCTGAGGGGTTCAACTGGGCGATGTAAGTCGGTGCAGGTGGATGTGACTGGAAAGCCCAGGAGGACTAAAGTCCGACTACCAACCTCGATCCTCGGCTCTAAACCTTGCAGCGTACCAAATCAGCAGGTAGCCAAACATTCACATCATATTTTTATGTAAAAACTTCCCCAATGAAAAAAGATTGCCTATGAAAATGTTATTCATGTCAATGTTATTTATATCAAACATAGTGTAATTTACATTAAAGGATAGGTTTGCATTTTAGTGTCAACTTTTGTGCAGTATACTGTTAAAAGATATATCGGCACACTTAGATCTATTTGAGCTTTCTGTCTAAAGCTGGTAGTTCTGTATACTGTTGACATTTTCCTTGGTTTGACGTGTTATCTATGATTATTAAATCGTGTCTTAAAGGGACATCTAGAGGTGGTGAAATACCACTGTATCCTGTAATCCTGCAATAAAAAAAAACACGGTTTCCTTTCCCATATCGAATACCCACCCGTACACATGCTTCTCTGTCACACACATTCTGTTCACACATGCATTCACACATCACTTCGTCTGCGTCGCCTATTCCAGTTCCTGGCAGTGGAAGAGCCGGTGAGGAGGAAGTGTCGAACTGTTTCTCTGACTGATCCAAGTGTCATAGCGAGGGGATTCCAGCTGCTCCCGTCCCGTGTTGACTTTGGCACCCTGCAGGAGGGCACCTCCTCTGCCATTACTGTGGTGATGAAGAATGTGGGTGTCGACACCTGCAGGTAAGACACCAGAATATGGACGGATGAAAGTGTGGATACATAAATGCACAGGCAAATGTAGGCTTTGAAACCAGGAAATATTTGCAGCCTTTCAACTGGTTTCAAATGTCCTTTAGTATGTCGGAAAGAAACGAGTTCTGTGGATGGGTGCAGGCGATCTGTGGGTCACCTTCAAGTCCAAAGGGAAAACTATGAGCTGTAACTATTGGTGGTTTGTTTTCGATCTCTCTCTCTCTCTCGCTGCAAGGTTCCTCGTGAAACAGCCTCCTCCTGCTACAGGCCTCCGCGTCATCTACAACCCTGGGCCTGTAAGTTCCCCGCTGGATGAAATAGTTAAATGCATGTTTAGTTTAATTCAGTGAGGAAAAGTTATCATCTCCCCGTAAGTGTTGGAAAAACTCCATACGCAGTGTGCTGTATGTCTGTCCAGGTGCCTGCAGGCTTGCATGTCGAACTGCAGGTTCAGCTGTTTGCCATGTGTACGGTCCAAGCAGGAGAGGCGGAGCCAAAGACAAACGTCTCCCAGGACATCATCATCCGCACGGAGACAGACATCCTCTACCTGCCTGTCTCTGCTAATATCCTTTTGAGCTCATCAAGAAGTGTTTTACCCTTGAAGAAACATTTTGATATATAGTCTCAGTTTAGAGAAGCAAGTAATCTTAATAATACATTATTTGGGTATGACTCAGATTGTGTTAAGCCGGTTTGCATTGTCCTTAAAAAATTGTGACGTGAAAATAGTTTATGAAATCAAATTTGAGCATATGTCAATGTGGTCTGGCTCATTTTCCAGCCTTGTTTTCAGATTTTTTTTTAAATAAGTCCTCCACTATTTATTTAAAGAATGACCTGTGGGTAAAGACTCCGGCACGTTAACAACTGGTGACATAATAAAGATAATTACATTTCCTCAGCGGAAGGAAACAGTGAATTAATTAAGTGTAATTGAAGACCAAGTGCAGTTGTTGTGAGACTCATCAAGCCGGCTCAGCCAGGTCTATAAACGGGAACATACAGCGAGGTTGGTCTTTAACAATATCACCCGTCCTTCCCGAGAGGCTATACGACATTTGGCTTCAGGACCACATCGGTACACACAACAAGAAAGGCTCCAGGGTCCGTCAACCTTCTCCTCTCAGCCCACCAGTTGGACGGGGGGTCCGCATATCCCCACGGATGACCCGTTACCCTTCTGACCAGTCCTTCAGCAAGTGAGGGTCAGTATCTTGTACTGTAGAAATTTCACACATGTGGATAGAAAGCAGTCACAGTATCTGAACAAGTTTGTGTTTGTACGTTTCAGGACATCTTAACTGCACCACTCCTCTGTGAGCAACAGGCTACACATCCCATCAGATTTCCCATAATTCAAACCGTCATCCCATCATCATCCGACCGCACTCAACTCTGCACAAAAATGAATAAATTAATAAAAAAAATGTTTTAATGAATATCTCTGTTCCAAATACAACCCTGGGCCTGTAAGTTCCCCGCTGGATGAAATAGTTAAATGCATGTTTAGTTTAATTCAGTGAGGAAAAGTTATCATCTCCCCGTAAGTGTTGGAAAAACTCCATACGCAGTGTGCTGTATGTCTGTCCAGGTGCCTGCAGGCTTGCATGTCGAACTGCAGGTTCAGCTGTTTGCCATGTGTACGGTCCAAGCAGGAGAGGCGGAGCCAAAGACAAACGTCTCCCAGGACATCATCATCCGCACGGAGACAGACATCCTCTACCTGCCTGTCTCTGCTAATATCCTTTTGAGCTCATCAAGAAGTGTTTTACCCTTGAAGAAACATTTTGATATATAGTCTCAGTTTAGAGAAGCAAGTAATCTTAATAATACATTATTTGGGTATGACTCAGATTGTGTTAAGCCGGTTTGCATTGTCCTTAAAAAATTGTGACGTGAAAATAGTTTATGAAATCAAATTTGAGCATATGTCAATGTGGTCTGGCTCATTTTCCAGCCTTGTTTTCAGATTTTTTTTTAAATAAGTCCTCCACTATTTATTTAAAGAATGACCTGTGGGTAAAGACTCCGGCACGTTAACAACTGGTGACATAATAAAGATAATTACATTTCCTCAGCGGAAGGAAACAGTGAATTAATTAAGTGTAATTGAAGACCAAGTGCAGTTGTTGTGAGACTCATCAAGCCGGCTCAGCCAGGTCTATAAACGGGAACATACAGCGAGGTTGGTCTTTAACAATATCACCCGTCCTTCCCGAGAGGCTATACGACATTTGGCTTCAGGACCACATCGGTACACACAACAAGAAAGGCTCCAGGGTCCGTCAACCTTCTCCTCTCAGCCCACCAGTTGGACGGGGGGTCCGCATATCCCCACGGATGACCCGTTACCCTTCTGACCAGTCCTTCAGCAAGTGAGGGTCAGTATCTTGTACTGTAGAAATTTCACACATGTGGATAGAAAGCAGTCACAGTATCTGAACAAGTTTGTGTTTGTACGTTTCAGGACATCTTAACTGCACCACTCCTCTGTGAGCAACAGGCTACACATCCCATCAGATTTCCCATAATTCAAACCGTCATCCCATCATCATCCGACCGCACTCAACTCTGCACAAAAATGAATAAATTAATAAAAAAAATGTTTTAATGAATATCTCTGTTCCAAATAAAAAATGACAACACTGAAATAATTGTAGCAAGTGAATTTGCGGCTTTTGTGAAAAAATATTTGGTGTGTGCCCTAAAGACATCAAACCAGACTCAATAAATACCAGTTGGAGTTGGATACGTGCCTGAGTGTGCGCGCGTCTCTATCTCCACAGGGGAGACTCGCGCCCGTGCGTGTGTGCTCAGGTGTATAGATGGGGGGGTGTTGGTATATGACGTCAACGGAGACCCAATGCAAGGTGCAAACCACGGCCAAACAAAGTTGAATAGTCACCCTCGCCGTCCTTGTATTCCGATGTCGTATATTTGAACCTCGACGACTCTCGCGCAAACCTGATGTCACGCGCGTCAGGTCCGCGCTCATTAGCTCATTACCGCCGTTCGTGTAGCTGCAGCTTGGTCCCGGTTGGCTCCCCCCTGCGCTGTCGGTCACGCGCGCACACGTGCGCATACGCACACTCGCAGCTGAGCATCATTGAGAGCGGCAGCGGCAGCGAAAACGGTTCGGACGGGGAGGGCGACGAGGCTTTGACTTCGGATTGCTTAGTCACATTTTTACCGTGACCGGAGAGGCGAAGGATGGCGCGGGTGGACGAGAAACACTGAGCGGGTCGGCCGGAGAAGACACGGGGGAAGAAAGCAGGAGGGGGGGTTACCGTAAAAAACTGGATTAGATGATGCTCATTTGCTGCAGGCCCCGCCATCGTGAAATTGGATACCGACTTTCGGCGGATGGGGTGACCGAGCTCGCTGCTCCGCCGGGGAGGTCCCAGCCTTCGGACGTTACCGGGGTGGGAGCTGCCTGTGCCCGGTTCTAAGGAAGGAATTAGTGGCAAGAGGGGAAAATGCAGACGGAGGAGGAGACGGCCACCGCAGAAGAGCCCATTTTGGAGGAAGGGTCAGGACGAGAGCAGGTAAGGACATTTGCTATGTGTGTGTTTTTTTTCTCCTCCTGCCTCCTTTTCTGCACGGTTGTTAACGCGTGGATACAAATAGTCCAGTTAGCTTAAAGTTGCGCATATTTTGCCCCTTCAAGAACCACCTTTTATTTCTTTATTTTTTTACATAAGTGCACGTTCCCAAACAACCCGTGACTTATCCATCATTTATGACCTACTCCACACAATGTCGACTCCTGCTCGTTCATTGACAAACGTGTATCTGCTGTTAACGCGAGGAGTCACGTTGTATCCTCTGAAGTCCTTCATGCCTTGCACAAGAGCAAGGACACGGGACAGGACCTTGGCTGTTACTGTGAATGGAGACGAGGCTGTGGTTTAGGTAAACAGAGGGGAGGGGATTTCCAAAATCAAACCACATTGTTCTTTTGGAGAGATGGTTTAGTTTTTCTAGTAATGTAGAGTATGTTCATTTAGCAGCTGACACTGAAATACAGTAGAGGGTGACATCACAGTTTAGCCACACACACACACACACACACACACACACACACACACACACACACACACACACACACACACACACACACACACACACACGCGCACACACACACACACCTTTCAGCCAAAATAACACTGACACAATGTGAATGGTGAGAACACAGAATAACACCTCAGAGCAGTAAGCTCATTTTGTTTTCACCAAACAGTGTTTACAGGGATGTCCTATTTATAACAGGATATACCCACTCAACAGTATGTTTTCCTGATATTATCCCGACCACCTAAGCAGACATCACTGTCTTTATACACATCTCCCCAACATCGACTATACCATCTCCTACCTCCTTCCTATACACATGCAGGGGAATGGCATCTTGTTCAAATATTCATGTTTACACATACAGTGTGACGCCATGTATCTGTCTCCCTGTTTGAAACACCACCTTGCTTCCCCTCCACCCCGCTCACACACACGCTTTAGTGCGTGACCTCTCCTACTCAGCAATTCGCCACCTCCTCTACTACTACTCCAATACGCAGCATCATTTATTCAAACACGTCATCTTTTATAATGAAAAATAAAAAAAATTGAGAAATTGAGTAGGCGATGCATGACAAAACATTACGCCAAATAACCGTGGATAACTAAGGATGTAGGCACGCTGTATTCTCACCACCGTCCGCAGCTGCACTACTCAAGATGATGACAATCTATACCATTAGAGGAAGAGCAGAGTCGTGTATGCATGTGGTCTGATGTGATAAGAATGGGGCTGTACTGCAGGTACCTGTTCTGTTGGCTAGGGACTTGGTCACACCTTAACATCTTCTAAACGTGAGCTTCAGGGCTGCAACTATTGTTTTCATTGTCCTATTATCAGACTATTTATCATTTCATTATTATTTAATGAATTTCTTGTCTGAAATGTCAGACAAATGTCCCATCACGATTGCCTTGAGCCGCAAGAAGCAGCAAACCCCTCACATTGGAAAATGTGGAGCCAGCGAATCATTTTGTTCTGGCAGCCATTAATCCTGTTGATTGAATTGGTTGTTTGACGATAGTTTTAGCTCTAATGAGCTTTAAATATCTTGCTTGAGTGACTCCAAGGGATATGAAACTCACATTCTCTTTAACAGACTCTTACCACTAAGAGGAGGTTTTTTTTTAATCTTTACTTTTATTTTTTTTAAATAACATATACAACTGGCCTACCCAGAATTGGCTAATAAAACTTACATAATTAAGCATTTGGCAGTAGTTTACTGGTAATTTAAAGATACTGGCACATTAACTGATGCCTTTCACTTCATCCCACCACTCTCGTCCCACTTCCATGCCTGCAGTGCAGACAGTGTAATGCAATGAATTCAGTCATCTGTTCTCTGCCTCCATTGATCTCTCTCATCTTGCCCCCTTGGTCTCCTTCCTGTTTTAGATTTGCCTGTCATGGAGTATACGGCTTCATCCTCTCTCTCTCTCTCTCTCTCTCTCTCTCTCTCTCTCCCTCCTTGACGCTCCCTCTCTCTCAAACATTTGCACACTCACGTCTCACTTAACTTTATTCACTCCTTGGCCCACATGGGTATGCATGTACACTCACTCAAGCATTATCACATGATTGATTCATATGTACCTACAGGCACGGATTTCCATTAGCAGAGAGGTCTGTTGCATCAAACCAAGGGATCCTAATTTCTTTGTACGACAGTACGGCAAACTGTGCACAGGCAGAGGGAGGGAAAAACAAATCTATCATCAATCTAATGTGTGTGAGATGAAACTTTTAAAAGAATAACAAGAACAAAATCAGAATAAAAAAATAGACACCTGGTGACACCCGATTGTCAATTTCTATAGAACCGTGCAAACCTTAAATGAAGGTATGCATACACACATTGGCAGTGTTAATGGGGGAATGGCTATCACATCTAGCGTGGAGGCAGGCTGCAATAACAAGAAATGATAACGGTACATAAAAGCCGCCTGGCGTCCATCATGAAGCCGGCCAACAATGTGAAGACCAGCCATTGGGCTTAGGGGTTACTAACAGAGAATTTGTGTTCCATGCGATAAATACGAATTAGATTGCTAAACAGGAGAAGAGTACAGAACAGCAGGCGTGTTATGCAAACCGCTGGTCTCCTAGAATATGTTTAAATGATATTTAAAAGCTAAAACACTCACCAAGTTTACGCCTGCTGACTGGTACACGAAGAGAAGTAATGTCTCTTTAAATAAGTCATTCCAAGTACATAACTGTAATTACACAACAGATATAAGTGCTGATATTCAGTATAGCAGCACTTGAATGTTGCAATAAATGTGTCTTATGTGTGTCTCTGCTTTACAGATGTTCTGAAATTGAAACTTAATTGACGCCTGCTACTCATAAGTTAGCAGACTGCACTTTTGCTGCCGTGTCCAATGGATACTAACCTGAAAGTATCATCTGACATCAGTATGAGATATGGTTTATTTTCTTAAATCAAGCTCCTAATTTCAGCTCTTAAGATGCTCTTGATTTTTATTTTGCATTCTTATGATACATTGGCAAAACTATGGGCCTCATTCACCATCATCTTCTAAGCAATATCAAATATCTAAATTCAAGAAGATATTTCTTATGAGAACAGTTGGTGAATGAGGCCCAAGGACAGTTTAGAAAATACTGATCAACCTGATGAACAGTAGAGTAGATACTTCTGTTCACTGTGGCATCATGCATTAAAGCTGACGTGTCGGCTGACTGCTGCTTTCAATGATATTTAATTTAGGTGACGCACACCTTACATGCTGATAATTGATGTTGGTGGATAATCGGTCTCAATTGAACACACTCTAAAACAAATCATTTGTAATGGAGCAGTAATGTTTTCAGCACAGTGAGAGTATAATGACACACCACTTTTAAGTGTTGTTGTAGCATAGGTAGCAGAATCCTGACTTTCTAAATTGCCCTCCAATCGTGTTGAAATGACGCATCGTTTTTCACGGTGTTCTGCAGGCATCAACGGCACATTTCCCTGCCCTCACTTCCTTACTTCATTTGCCACCCACATGCAAGGGTTTCTAATTATAGCTGCCCCAGTCACACCCAACCAGCTCAGTCGGTATGAGCAGAGACACGGAGAGAGGGAGGAACACACGCATTCAACTAGACACCTTAACACCTTAACAATGTTTCTGCACAGGGCGCAATGTAGGATTCTCAATGTCATTGTTCCGTTTATTAGAAAGTAGAGGTGCAATGGATCATAAAACACACAGTTTGGGTCGGATCAGAGTCACGGATCGGATCACAGATCGGACCAGCACAAAAGAAAAAAGGGAGCAAATATAACTTTTAGAGATCCCTCATCACGTTTTATTTGCCACAGATACTAATTTTCCGATCATTGATGATCCATATTGGCAGATACAGATCCTTTTGTTTTATTATAGCAGCTGGTCTCCAAGGCTCTAGATTATTTATCAAAACAATCATTTAAACTGCTCTGAAGTCAGTTTAAACCATCAAATATTCTAAATGATCTTTTTACCTTGTTATAATCATCTATAGTGTTTTTTTTATTCATAAAAACACACAATTTAAATGATAAGCAAATACAATATTGTATTTTTATGGATTAAAACAAATCTTGTTATTAGTAGTTTTAATGATGTATTACAAGCTGCTTAGAGTTTAGGGTCATACTTCATCTCTATTATCTATTTATGATGTGAAAACATCTCCTACGAACAACTGTATTTATTCAAGTTTCTCACTGACACTGCATTTGACCAAATTACATTTGAACACATCATGGTGCACTATAATTTACCTTCGCCCAATAAAAATTTTCCCTGAACAGAGCCTGAACGCATCATGATGTAACTGAACAGAACCTTCGTTCTCTTCCTGTCAGTTTAAACACGGATTAGTTGTTTACAATGTAACATTATCAGAGATCGGCGAATAGAAATGCCGATGTCCTTTATTGCACACTGTGACGGTTAACGTTAAACTGTGTGCTGAATGAGGGGGATCCGTACTGATCATTGATCGACAATGGTCCCTTACACCACTATTAGAAAGATGGGTGGGACGATTATCTTCACATAAGTAGTACTCTAGACAAAACATAGCCTGAGCTATTTCTACTATTTAAGCATAATGTTGACTCCTAAGTCGAGTTAAATAGTAAGAGTTATAAGAGATTCAAGTGTAATGTGTTCAAAGAGCCAGTAACCAAATATGTGCGGAGTTGTTCAGTTACAGCACCACATTACGGCGAATGCTACAAGACCAGATTATAGAACATTGATTGAATTCAGAGACATTTACTGGCTGAAGCAAATCCTATTAATGACCGAGCTCTGTCAATTGCAGTTTCAGGAGAGGCAGCAAATGCTCTGAATTGCCTCTTTATGTGTGCATGATACATGTCCAAAAGAAATGCCAGCTATGTGGGCTCTTCTTCAAACGGCTGGCTCTAGTGACTGTGGATGCTAAAGGAATAGCATCCAGCCAAATGTTGTCAAATTCTGATGCGTTTTATGCAAATGCAGGTTATTAATGAAACATTCATGAAGAATTTGTCATGTAAATACCACCCTGTATAAACCCTCTTCAAAAGAGCTCGCAAGAAGGGGGGCAGTGCAAACTTCAAGTATGACAAAAATGAAAGCCGACACCCTCCCGACTTGGCTATATAGATTTCTTTCCGTAATGATTTCAGGGAGAGTGAGCTTTCCCTTTGATCTCTTACAGCCTGACACAAGAGCTGAAGCTCAACGGAGGCAGCTGAAACCCAAATTCATCATGACACAACCAAAAAAAGCTGCAGAGTTTTGCTCCAGGAGGCGTTGATTTCATTAGAAAGTACCTATTCGGCCCAAAGTGCAGCCCCCCCATCGATTGGTCACTACTGCGTGAGGGAGACACGAGCCAGGAAGTGACACTAGTGGGTAACCTTGACAAGAGACGAGCCTCGGTTGTGGCTGGAGGGTATTTATTCAAATTTGTCCCAAACGTCCACCTGGACATGTCGATGAACCGGTAAGATTTTGGTGGTCAAAGGTCACTGTGACTACACAAAACATGATGATAATGATGAAGCGATGACATTTTGGACACACGTGGGTATAAACTGCTACTTGACTGGGTTGCGGAGGCGTACAACTGCCAGGCGCTGACTCTAGTACTTCCTCACACGTCTTGTGCTAATTGAGAATACTGATCTCCTTGAGTGCACCACGTATTCACCACGTCACGATTAATCCACAGTAAGTACAGTTTCTTTGTCAGTTCCTTCATAGAAATGATGCGCTCTCGTTATCGCTGACATTCATTCAGTCGGAGCTGGCTGCCAATTCAGGGATTGCTGTTGCACTCGATACTTAAATTATGCCTTATATTAAATTATCCCAGTGAGTCACACGAAGTGACGTGTACAGTGCATTTTTGCAGTTACTATGAATTGGAAGTCCCTCGTACAAAACAGCTCAGTCTGCTGTTTACTAAACCATTTGATTGTAATGTATGTGTGCATTGTGATTGGATGTGGAACTTCTATTAGTTACTGTGCAATAATCAAAATGGCTCCTCTGGTGTCTCTCATCTAGCTAAAGTCTTATTATTGTAAACTGCCAGCATCATTTAGAGTAGACGATGGACGGAGAGCTGGCGTTTCCTAGTACACAACATTAAAAAAAACAACAGCTTACCCTGTACTTAACTTAACTTTACTCTACTTTGCGTGGTGTCTCTGTAGTGTATGAGCATCTCCCGGCTCTGTGTCTCACTGACGGAACATTTTAGTCAGGCCTGCTCTTTACCTGTGGGAGAGAGAGAGAACTGCTCGTATTGGCAAATAGTGATTGGCATAAGTGCATACAGGAATAATTTGACTCCTGTCGAAGGGGTTACCTTTCCTCTCGCTGGGCACGCACCAGCTGCAGAGACTCTTGTTATTGGCAACATTTTATTTTCACAAGTTAAGAGGAAAAGGAAAGAGAAGGATGAATTTTGGCAGTGGAGTTCCTTGGAGAAAGGTGCAGTCTGTCACTGCTGCCTTCTCTTTAGTCTCTCTCTCCCCTTCTCTCTCTCTCCCTCCCTCTCTGTCATTTTGCCTCCATTCATACATGAATTCAGGAAAGGTTCATGACCGCTTCTCCGTCTCTCTCACGCTTCCTCACACACCCTCTCTCCCTCTCTGCACTACTCTTTCATCCCAATCAATCCACTTAGAGACAGACTTTCAGAGAGGATGTAACGGAGGAGACGCGAGGACGAAAGACGAGGAGACAGCGAGGTTGGGTGGATGCTTAGGAGGTGGGAGGGAAGATTCGGGGAAGGAGAAATAAGATTACGTAAAGGAAAGGAAAGGAGGATGTGGAGATAAAAGGCAAACAGAAGGCAATGTTTTGGCAGTTGGATGTTTTTTGGGGGGGCGTTCGCAGAGGGATGATGGACTGGTGGAGTGGAGGCTCCCTAAACGCTGACTTTCACTACTTGCCCTTGACGTACAGTGGTAAAAAAAAAGAAAGAAAGAGAGTCAGTGTGTGTGTCGCAGCCAGCCAAATGTGCTACTGGATAGCAAATTACAGCTGCATTGGAGGAGTGAGAGATAAAGGGGGGGAGGTAGCTACGTGCTGACAGGACAGGCAGACTTGGCTGAGAGGAGGAGAGAGAGGACACTGGTGTCATCCCATCTTTTTTCTTTTTTTTGTCATCTGCTTTGTTGCTCTTTTTCCTTGTCACATTCAGTGTATAACAGCATGGAGAGGACACATGCAAGTACAGACACAAATAAACACAAAAAGATATCTCTTTTTATGTTCGTATGATATGCGACGTACATAACACACAAGCTTGGCATAAACCCCCTCAATCTCTCTGTCCGTCCCTCGTTCACGCACACAAATTGAAGCGTAGGCATGTGTTACGCGGCCGATGTTGGACCGGAGTCGGTAAGCTGGAGAACAGTCTAGAAGTATCGCGCTCGTCTAAATTATTCACGCACTCTCCGCTGGCTGCATTACAATGCCGAGCAACGGGCAAGATTCCGCCTGCGCGGTTAGAGAGAAGAAGGGGGCCACATTAGGCCGTCTGTGTCTGTGTATCTAATGCATACGTGTATGTTTGAGTGCACTGTAATACGATGTCTTCACTGTGCAAATGAGGCTGTGTCAAAGTGTGCACTTAGAGAGAGGCATATACACTGTGTGTGTGTGTGTGTGTGTGTGTGTGTGTGTGTGTGTGTGTGTGTGTGTGTGTGTGTGTGTGTGTGTGTGTGTGTGTGTGTGTGTGTGTGTGTGTGTGTGTGTGTGTGTGTGTGTGTGTGTGTGTGTGTGTGTGTGTGTGTGTGTGTGTGTGTAATATGCAGCACTTATCCTATGATGGGTGAGGGTTAGTTTGATGCACTCCTTAGTTCAAGACCTCAGCTTACACGCTTGCTCTGAAGTACAACACTATTTACCAAACAGGAAGATTATGAGGGGGGGGGGGGGGGTCACCAGGTATAGATCTGTGTTGCCTCTATGACAAACATTTTCTATCACCACCATAGCTGCACTCGTCTTCATCTGTCAGACATCATTAAAGGTCCACACCGTGAAGCATGCTGCATTATTTATTGTCGTCTTGACTTTCAACATGAGAAAGAAAGAAACGTGGCACGACGTTTGTGGCTTATTTTAGTGTTGAAAACAGCTTGCCACAGATGTTACACATCTCTTACAGCCTGAGGATGGAATTAGTAAGAAGTGACTGTGAATTACATTTAATCATGGAGCTTAAAACAAAACAAATTTTAAAGTAATAAGTAATAATTACCTGTACCTAAGTAACCCAACAAGTACCATGGGAATGTCAATGGGAATGTCATTAGTTTTGCAGGTGTTTCATATTGAACCAAATTACTGGACAAATTGATATTTTGACCAAAGTCATCAGGATTCATCCAGTATCTGTCAAGACATTTCACTAAAACCCTTGAGGGAAAGTCAGGGGATCAATTAAGTCATTAGGACCTTGAATGTCACGGGAAAAATCCATCCAACGGTGTATATGTTTATGAATGGCTTCCTCAGTGTGCGGTCAGTAGCATCTTAACACCTTTTCTCTCCTCTCCGTCTGTTTCCACAGCAGCGGCCGGTCCAGCAGTCTCTGGCCTCGTCCCTGTGTCGGGAGTCCCATTGGAAGTGCCTCCTCCTGACCCTCCTCATGTACGGCTGCTTCGCCACGCTCGCCTGGTGCGCTCTCTGTCGCGTGCCCGTTCTCGGCTCCTCCTCCTCCGTGCCTCTCGGTGCCGACGACGACGCCACCTCCGCCGCCTACTACAACGACATCCTGCACCTGGAGAGCCCGTGCTCCAGCGGCTACGTCTACATCCCCCTGGCCTTCCTGGCGATGCTGTACGTGGTTTACCTGGTGGAGTGTTGGCACTGCTTCTCCAAGACGGCGATGTTGGCTCATGCCGAATTCCAGGTCTGTGTGAAAACCGGTTTTAGCAAGGGGGTGTAATGTCTTGGCTAAAGGCCTTAAACCAACGCCCAACAGACTGTGGAGTCTACTGCTGCAATAGGAGTCTAGAAATAGGTCTCTGACCTTGAGCTAAACAGGAGAATCTGTTTCAAGCTTGTTCAGCATGATGGTGTCAGCAAAATGCTTTTAAATGTAAAGGTTAAATAAATATGATTATGATGTATTAAATGTCTGCACAGACAGTTTTAATGCGGTTTAATCAGACATTTTAGCATTTCACAAAGACAGAAAACAGTTTTACTCCGTTTCCTACTTTCCTAAAATAGCACTTGCCCACTCATGTAGAAATGAGCTGACCTGGGGCATCAGTCTATTCTAGTCTGCTGTGTCTGTTATCGGGAATGCCAGGATGCACGTTGCTCCAAATGCACAGTGGCTACTCTTTGTCTTTGCCATGTGCCACTGCCAAAACCAAAATATTTTCTTACATTAGTCCAGACTGTCAGGGGCACATATGCACAAACCTTGGCAGGGTCTGACTTGCACCAGATTGCACGGACTTAACTATGGTGTTGTAATAATAATAATAATAGGAACTTAGTTGTTCTGCTTGTATCACCATTGCAAGAACTGCTCAGGCAATGTTGCATCGTTATACTTTAGATTGTTAGTCCTCGTTTTTGACAGGTTTGTTTAGAAAGAAGTCTTTACAAAAAATGGCGACAGAATGCATGTTTTGCAAATAATCGGCAGAAACTTTAATTCAACATTCTTTGACACAGGAAGTGTACGAGCGTGTGCAGAGACTTCAGCAGGCCACACCCTGCATTTGGTGGAAGGCCATCAGCTATCACTACGTGAGGAGGACCAGACAGGTGACGAGATACCGCAACGGAGATGCGTATACGACCACACAGGTGAGGGGAACTCTCCTTCACATGCATCCTTCCACTTCCTGTCCTGTTTATTTTTATGTTGCTCATAGTTCCACTGCAGAACATAAGTTCTAATTCCCTAAACTTTTTTAAATATGCTATGCAAATCTTAATTTCTCCTAGTGAAATATTGCGGGGCTGTGCGCAAACAGCTGTGTGCAGTAAGACAAATATCATTCTATTACGTAACCATGCTTTATTGATGATGAAACATATAGGACATGTCTTAAAAAGTTAAAATGTCTTCCCAATAACTTGATTCTTTCTTTCTCTAACATCCCCTCTGTCCTCCTCTCCCGTTTCCCCTCCATCACACTCCCATCTGTGCCCTCCTCAGGTCTACCATGAGCGGGTGAACACTCATGCCTCCAGTTCAGAGTTCGACTATGCCCGCTATGGTGTCAAAGACGTATCAAAGGAGCTGCTGGACCTGCAGCGGCACCCTGCTGTTCGCCTCCGCTTCACCAAGTGTTTCAGGTTAGACGCCCACCACTGGTCAAAAGACATGGGGGGGAGGGGGGGGGGGGGGAAACATGTTAGTAACATTTCTTTTTTTTGTGCTCTTTAGCTTCTCAAGTGCACGTGCAGAAGCTGCCTACCTCACCCAGGTAAGATATGATATAAGAAAACGACATATTTAAAATAGTTAATTCTGTTCAATTTTCTTTTTATCTATAAAATATAAAAAACTAAAATGACAGATGCCCAACCCAAGTATTCTAATTGATCGTTTTCCCCATTTTTGAAACAATCAGTCCTTGATTTTTGGCAGAGACAAAAGCAGGCTTCTTATTTCGAGCCAGCAGCCACTGATTTATTTCCATTTGAAATTACAACCGTCGCTGGCAGATTGAGCTGTAGCTAGCCAGGTAATTAAAAAACATTTGTCCCATGAGTTTGTTAAAAACGTTGTGTCCAGCAGGTGACTTTTTAAAGTTACTGTGGGGAACTTTTAACTGGTTATGAAACATGACCTACATAAGCACTTTAATGTTTACAGCCAACTGTTTTTTGGAGAACTCAAAAACCTTGATGTCAGGCAAAAGGTTAGCCTCCTCCCCAGCTGATGATCCATGTCGAAGGCATGGAATTAAAGAAACGGCATTGTTCTCTCTTACCAGGTCCGGCAAATCCGTTAATAAAAGCACACAACCAGTAGCCCCACAAACTACTTTAGTTAGTTAAAGACATGCTCCTTGGCTTTGGAAGATCCGCTCCATCACTTGTTCCGTTTCTAATTCATTTACACATTCTCTTTCTGTCATTCCAAGCGAGCGCGCTTCTTCGGGGAGAACGAGGGGCTTGACGACTACATGGAGGCCAGGGAGGGCATGCACCTGAAGAACGTGGACTTCCGCGAACACATCCTGGCGTTCCCAGATCCCGCTCACCAGCCCTGGTTTTCTCGGCACAGGGTGTTCTGGCTGGCTTCTGCTTTCCTCCTGTCGTGGCCGCTGCGGGTCGTGTCAGAATACCGCATCGCGTATGTACACTACCATGTGGAGAAGCTGTTCGGGGAGGACGAGGATGGAGGCGGTGGAGGAGGGCTAGGTCGGGCGGGAAGGGGGGATGGGGTTGATGGAGGGACTGAGAATGGAATCCACCCTGGGATTGGTCTAAATGGGACGAGTTACAGAGCCATCTCTCGGGTCAACACGGTGGACATGACAGAATTGGAGTGGCACATTCGCTGTAACCAACAGATGGTCCCGAGCTACTCTGAAGCCCTCCTTATGGACTTGGACATGAATGGGGGGTCAAACCCCACCGCCTTGACGCCCATCTCTGGGCCAACAAGCTCCACCCCCAGCCAGGGGACCAACCCACCTCCTCTTGCTCTGCCTGTTGTCTTCAACTCGGCTTACCTCCTCCAGAGCTGCCCCCGATGCCGGAGGACCACGTCGAGTTCCAGTCTTCCCTCCAGGCTAAGGGCCCCCATGGGAACCACAGCCCTCCTGAACGCTACCGTGGCAGGGATCAGGGCAGCAGGGCAGGGAGGTGGGGCTATCGGGGGCAGGTTGGTGCTCAGTCGGAGTGGATTCTCTCTCGGGAGACTTGCAGCAGGGCGCCAGAACAACCTGTTTCATTCAAGAAGCATGGGAGGGGGGCTGGGAGGAAGTAGGGAAGATGGAGGAGGTGGGGCAGGTAGTGGAGGAGGAGGTGGAGGATTTCTTGGTTTAGGTTCAAGACAGGACAACGAGGAGACAAGAGGAGTGCTTGAGGGAGAAGGGGATGACGACGAGGAAGAGGAGCAGGAGGAGGAGGAGGTGAGGAGAAGGGAACAGGTAAGAGGGAGCAGAGAGAGGGAGGAAGAAACAGAGCAAGACAGTGGAGGGGGTGGCGAGGTGAGGGAGGGCGACGGGGGAGGGAGGGAGCGTCCTCCATCCTACCAGGACGCGTTCTTCTTTCCCGTCCTCATCATACACGGAGAGGAGAGCTGCCACGCCGGAGATGACATGTGACGATCCGCAAAGCAAACATCAAGAGCACGACGGTCTGGGCAGAGGACTGAGGGAGGTGAAGGAAGGCACCGAACACAACGAAAAGAGTGGATCAGAGAGACAATGAGATACGATGGAAATGAGGAATGAATGAGATGAGAACAGAATGAGGTTGAAAGAAAAGCGTTTGTTTAACGGCATACCAACCACAAAAAGATGAACGCATGAAAAAAAAAAAAAGCATAGGAGGTAAGAACAGCTGTGTGACGGACAGGATTACAAAGGAAAGTGCAGTGGTGGTGATGGATGGACGTACGATAGTCCAAAGGGAAAAGAGGGCAGGAGTGCATAACGTAAAGAAACACTGATTCAGAACAGCAAGATAATACGAGTCTGAGAATGTGAGCGAAGTCAAGAAAATCCTTGTAATTGTAGACTTTGGTACACAGAGACTGTGAGAGAGAGAGAGGGGGGGGGGCGATCGGACGCTTGGGAGGAACAGAAAGACTGAAAACACGGGAATGTCTATTTCCAGATATATCTATGCAAGAGCAGGAGTGGGAGGAGTAACAAGTCTAAAGATAGCCGATTGGAGAGCAGTGGAGAGGCTCCAAACCAGCTGAGTGGTAGTGGGTATTTTTTTCAAAAGAAACCGAGGTGTAGGAATGGCAAAAAAAGATTTTGAATGCTCGAAGCTTTGGGTTTGATAAGAATCAAAATACATAGAGGACGACAAAACATAGGGATTATTAAAAAGACGAAAGGAGAATTCCTAGATATTTCAAGGATCACAAAGGATTACAAAATGCAATGTAGAGAAGCAGAGCGAGAGAAACAAAGACATGCTTTTGGCAAAGTAAATGTAAAAAACATAACCGGAGGAAAATCCCTGACTGACCAGATTACACTAAATCTTGTTTTCCATCTGACGGAGAATTCATGCAGAAAACAAAACCGAGATCAACTCAAGAGGAGGAGCAATAAAAAAGACAAACCCCCCCCCCCTCAGCAATCCTGACCTTATATCTCATCAGGGAATCAAAAAACATTCAAATAGTTTCCCAACGTACATTTCTTTTCAGACGGGTCCCAATGAGGTGTTTCTCAGGGCTTTGAAGAGTTACGGTACAACTCCTCACAGCGTTCGGCCAGCAACCATAACCGTAAAATAGAAAAGCATATTCATTGATTTCCTTCCTCCTCTTCATGCTGCCTTCCTCCTCACTTCACCATTAGCTTCCGCACCACTCTGTCCATTACTGAAATGGAGTTGATAGAAAAAAACAACCCGTAAGATGAAGGGCTTCCTCTTCTTCTCGGCTCCTCTTTTCCCGACGCTCCCGTCTGCTCTCCTCCCTCCATTTTGTCACCTTGTTCTTCTCCTCCCTCTCTCACTTCTCTCTGCACTAATAACCACAAGCTACAGAGGTGTAATCCAGCTTTTTAAAAAGCAATACTATTTAGACGAAACATCTTTTTTTTTTGCAATTAGCACATTTTGTCTTACGAGTTAGAGGGCGTTGTACCGAAATAGATTCGCCGCATCCGTCATTAACTTCTCCCTCCTCTATTCCCTCTGCCATCTTCTCTCATCCGCTCCTCCCTCTCCTCCTTTTTAAAGTGGTGGTTATGTGATACACCTCTCTCTCTCTGCTCCTCAGATCAGTTTCCATCTCCGCTCACTCCACATAGCTCATCTCCTCTAGACGTGAGGTTTCTCCTCCAGGATCACATTTTATACGTCTGATATGTCCCACGTTATTTTTATGACCTCTCGCTGTGTTTGTATACTGTATTTATTTTCCCGATGCGCAGAGGAGCAAAAGATGGAGACAAGATTGTGTAGTTGCGCTCTAGTTTTAAACATTTGTACCCAAAGATAGGCTTGCACAATACGAAGAAAAAAAAGTAGAATAACCAGTAAACCTCCTTCCTCCAATATCAATATACTATATATCACAATACTGTATGTGTTTAGGCATGAAAAACCACCTCGTTATCTCATTTATGTCCATAATATTGGACTGCATGGGAAGTCAAGCTAGGCTGGCATCCTCCTAATAAAGAAAAACAACACACGAGAAGAAGAAATCAGACGTTAGATTGCTTTGTGCGGACAACAAAATTGCTGACGAAGCCAACGATGTGATCACAACGATCGGCCCTGTGATAGAATACGTCTGGCCGTGATGGTGCCATGCTGCTGCCTCCTCCTCTTGGAGGGTAAATGCGTAAAAGTTAGCCGGCGTAGAGAAGCATGTAACTTTAATAACAGCTGTTGTGCAGAAGCTGTGTAGCAAATATGCAGTGACGACAACAAAAAAAAAAGCAGTGATCCACGATCAATCGACACAGATTTAGATAATTTCGACACGTGTAGACAAGAGTCCGCAGGGAATAACTCTGGAGGATCAGTCCAGGGAGAGACAATTGGCTTAGACATCAGTGCATATGTTTTACAAAGCACACTTAACCTGCTGCAGTAGCACGAAGCAGTTACAGTAGTTAGCGGATCTTTTCCTAACCTTTCCTGCACAGCGTCCTCCACTTCAGCCACATGTTGGAATGTTGGAAGGGGTCTCCCCCCCCCCCCCCCACCCCTGTTCTCTGTCTGCTTCACCTCGGACACGATACTGAAAAGCACACTTACTGAATGAGGTCATACGCGAGGAGATTCCTGGAAAAAATAGAGCAAACAAAATGATGAGGAGATCCACGCGTTGACGGAACGTACACACACACAAATATGGATAATGTAACGGGCAAACATCCGACCCGGATTCAGCAGAGACGGCAGGATAAAGTAGAGCACGAGTGCTGACCTGGTTTGGTGGACGGGACACACACACACACACTCACACACACACCGATTCTGGCTCACGGATCTTCGCTATCTTTGGGGGACAAGCTGAAGTGGGCACGAGCTAACGAATGGACGGAATAATTACTGGTAGAAAAGCTGACGGAGAAGATGAACAGCAACAAGGACGAGTGTTTCTATGCGACTGGAGAACTGGAACATGACTTGCTTATTAAACAGCCGACGAAAGGAAGAAAATGTGACATTTAAATGACAATTATTTTTACAGCTATTTAATCATTATCTCAGACTTGTGGATAAAATCGTCTCCATTAATGTCCCTTCACAAAAAGAAGCACTAAAACGCACTGACAACACTTCTGGGTTCATTTGATTGTGTTGCTTTCACACATTGTCGATCACTGTTTGTTCTCTTGTGTATTTTCTGTTCATTCAGCCACTTTGAATTTGGAATCACATGTAGTGAGCTCCAATTTCAAATCTGATTGCTTTTACATTTCTGAAATAGAAATTCAGTCTGTTATTTGCTACTTTTATATCATCTGCATACTTGAGTAGACATTGTTTCAGGTTGTTTAAGTAATGTCTAAAATCCAAATGACTTTGTAAGCTTCAGAGATTTAGTAGCTGTCTTTATTTTAAATTTTTTTTTAATTTTTGTAAAACAATGCTCTTGGCTTCCCAATGAGCTCTGATCAGCGAGCCTCCGGTTCTGAATTGTGTAGGGCGCTTAGACCCAATTTTACTCGCTTGCAAGTCTGGTTTATGTATTTATTTCGACACAGACGAGCGTATTTCACTCATATGTGATGTCACTGGATATTTATAACTGTGTTTTATTATCTCAGTTTGTCAAAAGTGTGTCCTCAGCCACTTCAGGTGTGCCAAGAGAACTTTTGTGCCCATGATGTCACGCTTGCATGCTTATTCACAGCAGTAAAGCAGCCATTATAACAGCTTATTTTAGACTAGACATTAACCCAATACCCATAGTGGCCCCTAACATACAGTCTTAACACAAACACACACTGTAAGCATGGAGCTGTCCTGCTAATGTTGCCTTTGTGTCCGACGTTGCCAACTTTTCTGCTCAGGATTTCAGTTTATGCTGCGTTCCTGTGTCAACACAAGCTGTCTCACACACATAGCATCCATCATGCCAAAGCTAAAATAAATAAAGCCTGAGCTTACACACGTGCACATAGACAATAGCAGCGGGGACAGGTTAGTCCACACATTTACACAAGGTGACAAAAGGGTGGGTTTACTAAGGAGCAAAAACACAAGGTCAGCAGAGGTGCAGCTCGCGTAAATCCACCCAGAATGTGTCTTCTACGGTGTGGCGTGGCTAAACCTTGCAGGCTGGTGTTTTTGTCCACTCGGTGGAGACAAAGCCTTACGTATCGTGACAGCGCAGAGCTGAGTGTGGCGCTGGATTCAGAGGGCAAACTTAACAGTGAATCAAACGGGGGTAGAAAGCAGCTGCAGCCCTCCTCTCTGTGGGGTTTAACACGTTCCACATCCGCACACAACCCGGTCACTGATGGTTAACGTCATCCGTTCTTTGGCAGCTGATAACAAAAAGCGCCTCCTATGACATCACTGATGGAGGTAACCAACCCAAAAGTGTAAAGCCCCCACAGAGAGCAGCGCAGGTCTATGTGATTGTGCATTTATCTTCACCGATCAATGTTATTTTTTCTTTGTCGATGTGACTGAATGTTTTTGCAAAGCAATGTTGCCGATGTCCCTGCTTTGTGGCTGGACTTGTAGATGTCGCTAAGCCGCTTTCTGAACTGTATAACCACAAGCAGCGGGAGCTTCAGACGTTAAGATGACAGCACTGTTAGATAAAAGGCCATTTGCATTTTGTGACTGAGCCTCCATTTTCCCTGCAGAACTCATCACCTGGCTGCGTTGCCCTATATGACACAAACCACAGAGGACACCACAGAGGACGGTGTTTGGTTCGTGATCAACATTCGCTATTATGAAAAACAACACACATCTGGTTTCTTGTGCCCCCATGCAGCTTTCTTTGTTTTCAGTGGGCACATATATGTTCTGCTCTCGTTTCCCACCGTTTCATCAACATCATCACCTGACTATCTTATAATAATGCTTATAGCAATTATGACCGATGTATTGTTGTCAATACTGTTACTGTTTCTCTTGTGGTCATGGGATGAGTCGAGGAGTCATACCGAGTTTGTCAACACTGTAAAAATAACATGTTTAGTGTTGGTTTGACGTGAAATTACATGAATTCCAGCGGTATTTTCCAGTTTTGATTTTCAGAAGCACATGACTTAGTCTGATGTGGATACTACGAACTATCAGGTAACAGAAAAGGGTGTGATCCATGGACTGTGTTTAACTCACAGCTATTGTAATTGACCAAATGCAGAATTCAGGGTGTTCTTTTGACGTCTGACCTCAAGACACTTTAATGTGAATATGTGTGTGCGTTGACGAGTCTTCTTCAGAACTAAAGACAGCAGCCAGGATCACCGGTATCAGCCGCGGGCACGTTAGTGCAGCGCTTTAGAATGAAAAGTAGCAGTTTTCCATTGTGCAACACTTGTATTGTAGCTATACTGAGCCTCGTATCTGTGTGATACATGCATCGCCGCCCTTTGTTTTTGCACTGGAATCATGAGCAGCTGTGTGCTGTCGCGTAATCCATGACGCAACATGATAATCACATTGTTCTATACGACGAGTCAGTAGGAACTCTTCGGAGTCCAAGGCAATACATTAATAACAGTATAATTAACCTTCTGATATTCAGTGTCTGGGTCAGCACTAATTCTATGATCAGGGTCAAGTTATTTTCTTTGCTTTAATTTGTGCCGTGTCACCTGATTGTTGAGTATCTCCATTGGACAGCAAAACTATCAAAAGCTACATTCATGGTAAAAACCGTGCGCCCTATAGGTCGCTCAGTTCCGGTGATGATGACGTCACGCGGCATTTCCCGGATGCTCATTTTCTTTCCCGCTAAATATCTACTGCTGCTGGATTACCTGTGAGCTGTCAAAACAAATGAGCTGTCACCACCATGTAGTTGTTATGTACACGCAGCCTCTTGTGGAGTTCCAAACAATAATGTCACATACAATGCGTTATTGTCTTTACACACAGTCGCGTGTAAAGCCAGGAACGGGCTTTTCCGTTCAAGCACCGTCGAGCAAAAATGTCTACGCTAATTAATATGTAACTGATAACGAGATTGTCAATATCACACCAGATTATAGCTGTTGTCACTGGCCTATTTAAGAGAGTGTAATTATTTAATTTTGAGCGGGTGATGACAGTGAAGGTAATGGAGCTGGTGGCAATAACACTGTTAACTAATGCGGTCCTGGCGATGATGATGATGGCAATTAATTAACATGGAAGATACAAATAAAGTCAATCTGCTTGGTATACCAGGGTTTGGTCTTGTGGGATTTTTTTTAACACATGTCTACACTTTTGAAGATATTATGGTTATACAGTACATACAGAATATTCTTTAATAATTCTTACAATAGATGTTCTTGTTTTGTGAAAATGATGGTTAAACATTCCATGTGTGTATTTGTTGCTTGCTGAAGCAGATGGTTTGCTAATATTTGTTTTAGAAAACAGAATATTAATTACAGAACTGATCTGCTCTGTGATCCTGCTGTATGTATTCATGGAGATGCACTAGACAGCTATAGCGTTGTCTCTAGGTTAGAATAACTCATGCCTATACTGCTCCAAACGTGCCTGAAGATTATTAAATAGATTTAGTGTTTCTGTTAATTCCAGACCGTACAAAGGGCACTCCGCATATTTTACACATCAAACCTTGTACTTGTCATATGGGGGACTACTGGAGAGAGTTCTCCAAAGGTACAAAACATAATAGACGCTAGTTTGTCGCCTCGGCTTGGCCTTTAAGGCTACAGATTGTTTTATACAGAAAGCCTGGGTTACAATGTGTCCGTTAACTAGGCAGGCTTATTTAGCCATGAATAAGCTTAAAAAGATTCCCATATTTACATTTCTCTATTTAATTTACAACTTATTTACCATTCACAGCATCCTTGTCATATCACATTGCAACAATAAACAACACTATAAAGTTGCAGCATGGGAAATGTAGGATCCAGGATTTTTTGGGGCGCTTGACTTGATAGTTTTGATAATAAATGATTATTAGGTGCTAAAGCTACTTGCTCAGCCTTTCTCCATCTAGTGAGCTCATCTGCTGCATAATAAATCTTCTGCAAGGCTGTTATATTAGTGCCACTGATGTGCCTGGCCCAGTAGTGTGCCATCAGCTTGTCCTTGTGTTTGTAGTTTTGGGTGTCTCATATATTGCCAGTCATCAATCTCAGATTCTACTACTGCACATACAATATTCATAAAGCTTATTATATTTCCTGTGTCATTCCCAGGCTGTGATATATATATATTGTTCGTGTATCTGCGGTTGTGTTTTTTTTCTCGCACGTTTGATCATCTTAAACTGATTTGAGTAGCGTTGTGTCTTCCCACACAAGCTTCTCGATTTGTTTGCCCCCTTTTATCATCTTCGTAGAGTTGTGCACGCCGCTTTAGAACAGCAAGTCAGCAGGGAGAGGAGTTCAAAGCACCATCTGTTTACCCCGAACAATGTACATCTGAGCTCTTCCTGCTCAGCATTTGTCATCTGATTTGTATTCTATAGGTAGTGACAACAAAGTAGTTCCAACAAAAGCGTATGTCAACTCAGTTATGTGCAGAGTCAGAGGGTAGAAGATGTTTACTCATCCCATGGGACTATCTGTAGAAATAATCAAACGATAAACCCGCTCTGCGTCGTGTTTATTGAAGTCAGGAGGTGAGTTCTAGAGCAGTACTCATCAGACATGACTTGTTTCACAAATCAAATGTTCTGCTGCTTCATGCATAGAGTCACAGTGCAGGCTCGTATGTTAGACACGAGAGGGCAGCAGAGCCTGTGCATCGCTGCTTGTTTCTATATGAGGTGATTTTAAAGTCCTCCCTCCGTCATAAAAAAATAAAAAGGGTTTTGCTATTTGTTGCTCGACTTGGATGTTGGGCCGTCAACTGTGCAGGATAATGCATATGCATACATTGGAGGTCTGTTTTTCAAATTTGTAGTTCAAAGAGTTGTAGTTTTATACTATAAAGCATTTAATTATGTTCAAGTAATGACATATTATGAGATTTCCTTCTATACAGATTGATCCTAATTGGGTTGATGTGTTTTCGGGCCTCAGTTGGACCAGCAGCTTAAATTAATTTATGAATGCCTTTTGGTTGCTGTTGGTACCAGTCAACCATGCCTGTGACTTATCTGCAGATTAATCATATTTTATATGGTTTATGTGGCATTCATTCATTAACTTGGTGGGCAAGCTAGCATGCCCACCAGCGATATTCTGACCAAAAATAATTGAAAAGCAGCTGTTAAAATAAGTATGAAGTTGTTTATTTGATCCGAATAATACCATAGCAGCCTCCCTGCTGCAACAGAGGCAGATCTATCTTCCTGCCATCCAACAGCAGCACAAACAACCCTCTCTTATCTGCGTTGGCTCTGATGTCAGAGTCTGTTTTTCAGACAACTCCCCCCCCCCCCCCCCCCAAGAGACTCACTGGAGCTCCACATAAAGGCTACGGCTCTCTCTCTCAGAAACACCCAAAAGACAAAGCAGATTAGTAGACATTTGGGAAAGTTGATTTGAGTAAAGCTCACTTATAATTGGTAAAATTAAGCCCGATTTTACAGGCATGGGTTTTAAAGAAAGTAATTGACACAAATGTGTCCTGAATTTAATGCCATGTTGAAAAGACAGTCAAAGTGATTTTCAGACACATTCAGCTTTGTTGCATGGAGACATTTCTACTACTTTTGCTCTGAACTTTCATTCAAATGCATTCAAAGCACTAGGTAGCAGTGGAATTAGTGTGGAGTCAAAGAACAGCAGTCGATTCCTGACCAGAGGAGCGAAACGAGGGGAGGCAATGGAGGGGAGAAAAATGGGGGTTGGATGTAGAATTGTACTTTTAGCTTCACACACACACAGTCAGACTGGCGGCAGCAGCAGCAGCAGCAGGCTGTGGAGTCTCTTGCTGAGTGGGGCTGAAGTCAGTGGAGCGAAGGATGAGGTGGGAAGGAAGGAGGGAAGGACTGAGCAGGGAGGGAGTGAAAAAGTGAGGAATCCATAACAAATCTGAAATGGCATAAGTGGACATGCTCGCCACGAAATAACACACTGCTCTCTCCCTCCTTTCTATCCCGTCCGTCTGTTACTATATTTCACTCCTCTAGTTTGCTTACAAGTTTGTTTATTTTCTTGAACCCCAAACCTGCTTAACCTCTTTTTTTCCTTTCCTTTCCTTCCTTAACATTTTTTTTCCCTTTATAGAAACGCCATCGAATAGAAGTTTGCATGGAGCCGTACAAGCATTCATGCATTTATCGTCATTCTCAAGCTTGGTAGTGGTACTACCCCCCCACGCCCCTCCAATTCTCTCCTCTCCCCCTCCCTCCTCCTCTTTCCGTTCCTCCCGCAAGCCCCCATTGGTCTACCTCTCCTCTCTGTCTAATAATAGCCATAATGTGTTATGAGTATGCGGTCTGTCTGGCTTGCAGCAGCTCTGCACTCCCCTCTCCATCCCTGCCTCCTTGTCTTTCTCTCTCCCCCCCATTTTCACTCCCACAGCTGGTATGCTGACTTTCTCGCCTCCCCTCCATCTCCCGCCTCTCACATTTCTCCTTCCCCTTGTCTTTTTTTACATGTGTTGGTGTCATCGCACCCCCTTTCCCTTTAGCCCCCCCCCGATCCTTCACTCGCTTTACCCCCCTCTTCCTCACTTCCGTATGTAGCATGGACATTGTGTGAACATATGTCTTCCTCCTCACCCCTCCCACTCTTTGGCGTCTTTTACCTCTTTCACTCTTTCATCCCGATACTTCTTCTCCTGCCTGCGTGGGCTGGCTCTTTTAGCTGTGCGAGTATGTGGTCCTCAACTCCCCACCGAACCTCTATCCATCTATTTTCTCTCTGTTGTTCAGTCTCTATCACACACACACCACCCCTCCCTGTGCACCCCCCCCCCCTCCCTTTCTTTTGTAGTTTTCTGCAGGAGTGTGTACTATGCAGGCTGTCTATCTTTCCTCCCTCGTTCTTGCCGTCTCTCTTTCTTTCTCGCTCTCGGAGCTTTGCAAGCCTGTCTCATTATATTTCTGCATGTGTTGTATGTGTGTCCATGCATGTATCTGCTGATGTGTGCATTCTTTTTTGGAAGTGTGTGTGTGTGTGTGTGCACATTTACCTTGCCTTAACTTGCCTGCCTGTTTTTTGTGTTTCCAAAATGTTAATGTCATTGCACCACTCAACACTGAGATGTACACACATACATATATACACAGTAGGTATTAAACCAAAAGCCAGGAGAGGAAATGTCTTCTTTTTGTTCCTTTTACCTATAATCAGCTACACACACACACACACACACAGATGAAAGCAAAGACATTTTCTGGGTAAATTCTCAGTGTTACTGTGTGAACCTCATTACTGCACCGAGATAGAATATGAAGGAACAGAGCAGACCCACAAGGGAGGAGGGATGTCGTCCTTTTCACACAGTTAGACAGGCATGCAGACAGACAAATGGGCTCTCAGACAGACGCAGACGTGCTGTGGCAAATATGACTGGAGTCTGGAACCAACCCCCCCCCTCAGTAAGACAGAAAACTGAAGCCGTGTGAACCAGTCTCAGTTCTTTAAGAACTTTTACTTGTTTGGTAAACTGTGTGAAGCACAAATGAGGCTGTGGCCTGCCACTCATCCATGGCTGATGAAATTAGTCTTAACTAAATGCATTTTTTTTTCAAGATATTTGTGAGAACATATCATCACCTCGTGACATTTTGGAGATGCAGAGATGCATTTATTCAGATGAAACTGAGCTCCAAATAACCTTTGAAATTAGGAGTTGCCAAATTTGCACAATAAACCATGGAGGCTGTTAAAATTGTTTGACAGACAAAGTCATCTTTAATTAACCCCGAACACGAACCTGTCTTACAATTTATGATGATTAGGGAGAAGCACAATTAAGGTGACCTTGTGATATTTAATCTCACTTTAGTTCAATTCTATGAATAAACACACTTTTAGCTCAGGATCTATTATCCTATTCCCAATTGTGAAACTAGAATTTATATTGAAAACGTTATGAAGAACTCAATTAACTCTGACTTCAAGCACACTTTGTAGTACGGCTTATTTTTCGCATAGACTGTGTTGAAGTGGAAAAATAGAGCGCGAGGCACGTGACATACCTTCCCTTCTGGACATTATATCGAACGCACCTTTTGAAACGGTGGGGGGCGGTTTATTCAAATCGTCGCAGCTGCACGGTGTTCACGGTAATCACCTGCCCCTCTCTGCCATTGCTTCACCGCAGCAGGTAAGAAGTGCTAATGCTAACATGCAAATCATAACTGGACGTGTTGGCTCTGTTTTAAAGGGTGCTGGCGGTTGTATTGGTGTCTTGCTTTTACAAATGTGCAAACTTTGCGCTACTTTTTTGTTGGGCTCTTACGCCGCAGCGTAGTGTATTTTCATAGCGATGGGTTCTTGCAGCGGCTAGGCTATATTACCTTTGGGTGCTGTTAGCAATGTGTGACGTGACGCTTTGGGGATCAATGCACTGTTGAAATATGTTAGGCCTTCGTGTAATGTTGTGTGTTGGATTTTGTGCCATGGCGCATTGTTGCTCTGTTGTTATTTGGGTGGTTTGTTCAGGACAACATGTCGAGCATGTCCCTGTAATATTGGCTTAATGGGGGAACTCAAAGGCTTTTTTCACATACAATAGTGATATTCAATATTTCTGCACATGACCTCATATTAAGCCAAACCTTACAGAATACCTCAGTTTGAACCAATGGGGTTTATGTCTCTGCTTAGCTCTGGTTGTCTGCTTCATGCTGATCCTGACATATATGTTTAGCCCCACTTACTGTCCAAGATCATATCCAGTGTGTTGACGGTTGTCTGTTTTCTGTGTGTTTTTTATAAAGGCATCTTCTGCTGCAGGATTTGAATGTATCACTTTGAGTGCGTATTATCTGCTGCAAAGCCGGACGCGTACTCATCTCTGCCTTGTTGTTATATCAAGTGGATTATTTTCACTCGCCCAGGCAATGCTGTGCTAACCTTGTTGTGTCCTTGAGAGGAGTGATGGGTCCGGAGTGCGCATGAGTGACTAAATTAGTTATAAATTCTGAGTGTTTTCTGCATGACCTGCGTTGACCCGGTTAAGGCAGTCAACTTGTGCGCACTGCTACATGCATTCATGATGTATGCCTACTGTAGTAACATACATACTTGTGTTCTCGCAGGGAGTGTTGAGGTCAGAGTATAGACACACACACACACACACACACACACACCTTTCTGTCGTTGTGCATGAATGGACTTGATGCAAGTTGTTTTGTTATTATGTTAGCAGTGCACTCGGCAGTTGTGATCGGTATGTTTACTTGATCCTTGTTCTGCGTGACCGCTTTGTTGTTAATTGGTTGATCAGCATAGTGTGCTCTGCATGGTGATATGGTCAAGTATAGTCGGCGTGTTGTTATTGCACTGTGCTGCGTGTGCAGGCTAATGAGACAAAGTTAACTAACGATATAGAGTTAAATTCATTCCTATAAGGCATCTTCTGGTCACCTTTGCCGTTAAGTTACAGCGTTCGATCAGTTTGTGTCTGTTTGGAAATATTACATGATGTATTTTGTCAAAGTCTGGATGTCGTGGCAGGAATGAGGAGAAGAGACGTAGTAGTTGGAGTTTGCAACCCAGCGGGAAGTGTTTTAATGTACTCGAGGTAACACTCAACAAATCCAAAGTATTATTATTTTACAGCTTACTCTTATAGTCTAAAGTCAGCCCCTTATGGCACTTTCCACCAATCAAATCCGTCGATTCAACCACAAACAAAGCACATCTGGTCTCATTATGTCATGCTGTCGTGTCCTTGTCTGGGTCAAGATAACACTTTGGCAGAACAAAGGATCCATGTACGGGAAATGTTTGGAATCAATTGGAATGATATATTCCAATTTTGACTGGCGCGCCTTTATCACTTTCTAGGAATGTTCTTATGAAACCAAGTGTGCTAAGTTCACCATAACAAGTTATATGAGGATTTACTTCAACAATAAAAGCTGTTTTTTTTTTGTAGCTTAGCCGCTGTCCCGCTTTTAGAACTACGGTGTAGGCACAACTGGACTGAGAAGCCGACTCCGCAGAAAAGGCACTTAAAGGTAAAACACTCTTTTACTTTGTTGGTAATCAGACAGAATCGGCAAAGGCAGGCAAGCGGCGGGTAATAATGAGGCGAAGGGTCAACAAAACAAAGCAATGGAGGCAAGGCAGTAAGGCTTTAGAACTACGTGGACTAGGTAACTTAAACAATCTGGCAAAGGAAGCACATGCTGCAGTAAGTATACATACTGGGACTATTGGGGAACCGGCAGATAACTGGCCAGGCGATGGGCTGTGAACAGTGATTGTATTTTGGTATTTTTGAGAGACAGACGGTTACAGACAATGTGAAGTCATTCAGCACTAAAGACATAGCTGCTAAGGTCCTATCTAGTTTGAGTGCATTTGCACGATAACTGTTTGGTTGAGTGGTACTTGCGTGTCCATTTACAGCGTATCAATATTTTAGCAGCAGCAAAGGCCGTAACCTCCCACTTACTGAGCTTATTTAAAAAAAAAATAATAAATAAATGAATTGAAATGATTTATATATATATATTTATTTATGTATTAGTCAGCCAGTTTGAATAGCTTCCGTCCAACCATCTAAAGATACAGAAAACTCAGGCAAGCTGGAGGCTTGTCTCCTCTTTGCCGTTTGACAAATAAAACATCTTTAGGCTGGAAAGCATGAGGTGCTGCTAAGTATTGATTTTATTCAGAGTTAATTCCTAATTGGATATTGGGCAGATTAAACACTCCTTGGTCTTTGCAGCGCTGTTAAATATCCAATTATGTATTGTAGCGTAGGTTTTCTCACAACTAATTCAACAGTGCACGTTGGGCTCCAGACGGGAGAATAGTAGGAATTCCACCCTGTCAATTTTGTAAAGAAAAAGCACTGTGAACTGTTGGAGAGAGAACTAACCCGACCAGCCTGCGAACCCAGCTACAAAATGTACAATAATCAAAACTTAACCAATTAATGTCTTTCAGTTCAGTCAATTATCGTTTACTCAAAATCATAAATCAAACCAAAACAGAGTTTCTTTCTCAATACCCAATTATACACAAAAAGAGGCATTACATCAAATACACCACATGACCGAGTCCAGATATATAAATGAAATGTCCATGGAGTAATAGAAATGAATGAGGACTCCAGGTGAATGTGTGAATGTGGGGGGGTGTGTGTGTGTGTGTTTGGGGGGGTTGTAGGTCCGTTCCAAAACTAAAGGAATATCTGGCAGTTCACTGTTTGTAGTATGGAGGAAGGCAGTTAATTTCAGGGTGTGTAAATGTTTGAGGAGAAGAAGAAGGAGAAGCCTGGAGAGTTGCAGTTAAAAGGACTTAGCTGATGAATCCCCGAAGTTAAGGAGGCCCAACCTGGTCCAAGCTGTAGTAGAACACGACTCGCTTCCACCACCTGCTCCCGGGATCAGCACACCTCCAGTAAGGCCTGGTCCTCCAAGAAATCACCGTGTGTTCAGTTGGTTCAGGTATCCTTGCTCCTCCGATTTAGTTAGTCGTTGTCAACTATTTATGGTGAGCTTAACAGGTCCAGAAACTGAATCAAACCTTTTTTTAACTCCATTAACACTCTCACTCCTCTCTGGTTGCTCCTCCATGCAACTTTGGTGAGTTGATTGTCTTTTTCCCCTTCCCCCTGCTCACAGGTGCGTCCAATTTATAGCCTCCCTTTCCCCTCCTTCTTTTCCTGTCAGGTGGGAAAAGGGCTGTTCTGCTACACTCTTCCCCCCTTGACAAGACCACGCTCCGTGGTGGCTCAGAGATTGAGATTTTTATATTTCCCAAGGACTATCAGTCTGGGAAGCCAAGGAAATCTCCTTCCTCTGAGCTTTCCTGTAGGATGTCGAGTATTTTATTTGTTTCCATGAGTTCCAAGTCCTCAGCACTAGGGTAGAAGGGTTTAAGGTTGCAAACATGCATAGTCCTTATATCCTGTCCGGTATCCTCCAAAACAACTTGGTAGTTTAGTGGTCCAAGCTGTTGAACTACTCGGTAGGGACCTTTCCACTTTTTGGCCAGCTTGGCTGTGAATTTGTCCTTGGCACTTGACTGAGGGAAATTTCGAACCCACACTCTTTGTTTGGGTTTGAAATCCAGCGTGCGGCGGTTTTTATCGTAGTTCCTTTTCTGTCTTAGTCTTGCTCTCCTTATATTTTCATCCACATCTACTTTGAGTTGTTTTAAGTGCTGAACAACATCATAAGTAGGTGCATCAGGGGAAAAAATCTTCCCTTTCAGAATCTTGTCCATAGGACTAATCAGTTTCCTGCCAATTTGCAGCTCTGCTGGCGTTACCCCTGTTGTCTCTTGAACAGCAGAGTTTATGGCAAATCTGAACTCAGGAAGGTATTGATCCCATTTACCATGATTGTTAGCCACATAAGAGGCTATCATACATTTTAAAGTACGATTTACTCTTTCAGTCATGTTTGTCTGCGGATGATAGGCCGTCGTGAGCTTGGGAGTCACAGTCCATTGTTCACAGAGTTCCCGGAATACCGAAGATACAAACTGGGATCCTCTATCTGACAAGATGAAATCAGGTACACCCCATCTTGTGAAAATTTCCTTTTTCAGAAATCGAGCTATTGCTGGTGCGGTTGCAGAGCGCAAGGGAGAAAACTCAACCCAACGGGTATAGTAATCCACCACCACCAACAGGTATTCGTGTCTTTCTGGACTTCTTGGTAGGGGACCCATAATGTCAATACCCAACATCTCATTAGGGCCTTTGACATTGGTTTGTTGAATCTTTCCAGCCGGTTTCTGATTATCTGCTTTGAGACTTTGACAAACTCCACAATGCTTGAGGAAGTTTTTTACATCAGTCCACATCCCAGGCCAATAGGCTACTTCATAAAGCCTTTTGTAGGTTTTGAAAATACCGCAGTGTCCACTTAACGGATTTTCATGATATCCCTGGAGTATCTCTTTAACCAGACAAAGGGGAATGTAGAGCCTATAGTGGAATTGGTTTTCTGACATTTGTTTTTTGTGATATACTTTATCTTCGATTATGACAAAATCCTGTTGCAGTTTTTTGTCTCCTTCTGCTAACCGAGTCATGATTTTCTCCACATTAGGATCTTTGTGCTGTTCTTCCCAAATTCTTTCAAGTGAAATAGGGATATTCATATCCTTTTTCTTAGAGTACAGGCAGCATCTGTTGTTAAGGGAAATCCTTGAGAGAGCATCAGGAGCACTATTTAGCTTTCCTTTCCTGTATTCTACAATAAAGTCAAACCGTTGCAACCTTAGTGCCCATCTGATCAGACGACTCGTGGTTTTTGTTGAAGAAAGAACCCATTTCAAGGCAGAATGATCGGTGATGACAGTAAAGAGCCTTGGTTCGAGATAATGTTGCCATTTTTCTAGAGCCCAAATGATGGCTAGACATTCCTTTTCAGTCACAGAGTAATTCCTTTCAGCTCTGTTTAGTGTTCGACTTGCATACGCAAGAACTTCTTCGACTCCATTTCCCGTTTTCTGGGTCAACACAGCTCCAAGACCCATATCGCTTGCATCCGTATAAACTAGGAATGGTAAGTCAGGATTTGGGTGACCTAAGATAGGCGGAGAGATCAACCTGGACTTCAATTGGTCAAAGGCATCCTGACATGCTTGACTCCAGATGAAAGGTCTTCCCTTCTTCTTTAGTTCATTTAGGGGCTGAGCAATTTTTGAAAAGTCTGGTACAAATTTGTGATACCATCCCGCAAGCCCCAAAAACCTCTGAACTTCTTTGAGATTCATTGGTGCTGGATAGGATCGAATTGCCTCGATTTTGTCGGGATCAGCACTGACTCCTTTACCAGAGACAATATGGCCAAGAAATCTGATTTCTTTCATGCAGAATCTAGACTTCTTGAGGTTGATTGTCAGATTGGCTTTGCAGAGTCGATCCATTACAATCCGTAGACGCTCAAAATGCTGAGTAACATTTGAGGAATAAACAATGATATCATCTAGATAGACTAGACAGATTTCTCCTCGCAGGCCATCCAAGACTCTCTCCATGAGCCTTTGGAAGGTGGCCGGCGCATTCTTGAGACCAAAGGGCATGACATTGAAATGATATAGTCCAGAGTGAGTGACGAATGCAGTTTTTGCTTTGCTATCTGGATCCATGGGTACTTGCCAGTATCCACTATTTAAGTCAATTGTGGAGAAAAAGGCAGCTCCAGAAAGGGATTCAAGGATTTCATTGATGTTTGGTAGTGGATATGCGTCGGTTTCAGTGACAGCATTAACTTTCCGAAAATCCACACAAAATCTGTGCCCTCCATCTTTTTTTGGTGGTAGAACTACAGGTGATGCCCATCCAGAATGGGAGGGTTCAATAACTCCGCTAGAAATCATCTCTCTTAATTGTTCTTCCACAATAACTTGCTTAACAGGGGACATTCGGTAAGGTCTTTGTTTTATTGGCACACAGTTTGTGGTATAGATGGTGTGCTGCGAAACATCAGTTTTTCCAGGCTGATTAGTACAGACCTGTGGATTAGACTCAAGGAGTTGTCGTAATCGTTTCTTTTCTCCTTCTTGCAAGTGAGCGTCAGACACAGCAAGGTTGATGTAATCTTTTACTTCCATTCGCACAGGCTCCAAAGAGAGAAGGGGCGGGGGAACAGAACTTATTAGTGACAGATTACGAACTGGATAGTTCTTTGTCATTTGGGTGTTCGTTTGTGTTTTATGATCTCTATTCTGTGGTATGTTGGCACTACCGGGCTGGAATGGATAGGTAACAGAGGGGTTGGACTTAAAACTATATGCTTTATCAGCCACATTGATTACCATTCCGACACTAGAAATGAAATTAAGCCCAAGGACCATACCATAGGCTAGAGTTTTCGGCCCGAGTACAGCAACAGGGAGAGTGGCTATGTTTCCTTGAAGATCCACAGAAAGGTTTCCCCATCCAATGGGACTAGCTGCTTCTCCATTAGCCAGATACAAAGGACCTTCTTCCCATGGTTGTAGTTCCACCTTTGATCCTTTTAATTCCATCCAGAGATATTCATGAATGAGAGTGTAACTTGCTCCTGTGTCAACTATAGCTTTTCCACGCCATGTACCTATGGAAACTGGTACAAGTAGTTGTGTGGGACTAATGGAGGTTGAAATTGGATTGTATGCATCTGAATTTGATAACTCCTGAGCTTGTTGGTATCGGCCAGAATTTTTAGCTTTGACAACAGACACAGAACCATTTCCAGGCAGCCCTTTTGGTTTTGGAACTCGCTGAGGATGCGTGGGAGCCTGCTGTCTGTAGGGATTAGGGGAAGTTCTAGGTGAACTATATTGTGGGCAGGAACCAGGGGAATGGTTACCTGTACATCTCCAGCACAAAACAGAGGACCTGGGTCTATCAAAAGGTGGACCTGAGGGGTTACTTTTAGGAAAGGGGTTTACATTTTTAATACCTATTCTTTGGTTGTATTCAATCTCTTGTTCATGGTCTTTTTCTAGTTGATGGCCAAGGCGAACTAAATCTTCAACCGTGTCTACTCGACCCCTGAGTTGACTAGTAAGAAGTGGTTTAATGTTTTTTAGAATCAATTTAACAATGCCAGCTTCTGTGAGAGAGGGATTCCATCGTTTACAGAGAGCTCGATAAGAGAAAGCAAAATCTCTGATTGTTTCATTCTCTTTTTGTCTTCTGGTTCGTACACGTTCTGCCAGCTCGTCTTCATAATCTTCTGAGAGGAAAGCTGCTAGGAAAACAGTTTCAAACTCACTCCATGTGGTTATCTTTGATCGGGCGATTTCCCACCAGTCGCGAGCAGTACCATGGAGTACTGTTCTGAAGGTGGCAAGAATATCAGCGTCAGTTAAGGGATGTAGAGCAAGAAAATCATGGCATTTGGCTAAGTAGTTGAGAGGGTCAGGATCATCATTATGCATTCCATAGGTCGGGAAAGTTATCTTGATATGGTCACTTTTTATTACAGCTGGTGTGGAGTTTTCAGCAGTGGACAACTTATCCACTGGACAAGTGCTAGAGCTTAAAGAAGATGAGTTAGTTTTAGCTTTCACCATGAGAGATTCCAATTTTTCTTGTAGACAAGAGGTTTTCTGTTCAAGACTTTGAAATCGCTCTTTATTTTCCTCTTCTACTTGTCCAATTGTTGAAGTCAAGTGTGTTGTCTCAGTATTATTTATTTCAATGGTTTTCGATAACCTACAGATACTTTCTTGAGTATCCATTTTAAAAGCTTTGAGTTCCTGTTGTATTTCCACTTGAAGTTGCTCAGTCATAAAGCGTATCTCTGATAGAAGGGAGGTTTCAGAATGTTTCACTTCCTCTTCCACAATCATCTTGATTCCTTTCACTATTTTATCCATTTCCAATTCCATACATTCTTTATGGGAGGTGATCTTTGCGAAAAGTTGACGATGGTTTGAGCTTATTTGATCTACAAGAATCTTGAATTGTTCATTCACAGAATTTTGATTTCCTTTCAAGCACTCGGTTAGCGCTTTTATTGATCGACTTTGGTGGTCCAATTCTTTATGCATCTTATCCCAATCCTCCTGGGTTTTTTCTGCAATCCGATTTAAATCCCGGCCTGGAGTAGGGATTACTCCTGGGAGTTCACATTGAGACTGGGATAGTGAATACGGACTGGAAGCTGTAAGATTTAGAACACCTCCTCCTGGATCCGGTGAGCGATGCACATCTTCAGTTTCCCAAGCAAGTGATTGATTGATAGTTGGTAACTTATCCATGTGAGGAGAATATATGGGCCATGTATGACCCTGAACGCCAGGTGCCACGATCGGATGCCGACTTGGAGTGGGGAAGTAAGTCTGTAAGTGTGCACTAAATCCATGGCTTGCACCATAAGTATTGTCAGGAGTTTCTATATCAAGTGCAACTGATGGAGACCTTGAAGCAGGCTGTAGATTAGACATAATGCAATATGTAGCTGGTATATGTCTGAAGGAATTGTGTGACAGGTGTGATTTTTACATGTTGCATCATCAAAGGTTATTCATCACAATAATCAAACCAATTTAACCATAATAGTAATCAAAAGCAGGATGCAAATCATTTAAATCTTACAGAGCATATGCAAACACAACCAAAATACTAGACATGAAAAAATCCCCAAATTGCAGCTTTAAATCTTAAACTTAATATGTAACTTTATGTCATTGTTCGTTTCGTTCGAGCCCCACGTTGGGTTCCATTTCTGTAGCGTAGGTTTTCTCACAACTAATTCAACAGTGCACGTTGGGCTCCAGACGGGAGAATAGTAGGAATTCCACCCTGTCAATTTTGTAAAGAAAAAGCACTGTGAACTGTTGGAGAGAGAACTAACCCGACCAGCCTGCGAACCCAGCTACAAAATGTACAATAATCAAAACTTAACCAATTAATGTCTTTCAGTTCAGTCAATTATCGTTTACTCAAAATCATAAATCAAACCAAAACAGAGTTTCTTTCTCAATACCCAATTATACACAAAAAGAGGCATTACATCAAATACACCACATGACCGAGTCCAGATATATAAATGAAATGTCCATGGAGTAATAGAAATGAATGAGGACTCCAGGTGAATGTGTGAATGTGGGGGGGTGTGTGTGTGTGTGTTTGGGGGGGTTGTAGGTCCGTTCCAAAACTAAAGGAATATCTGGCAGTTCACTGTTTGTAGTATGGAGGAAGGCAGTTAATTTCAGGGTGTGTAAATGTTTGAGGAGAAGAAGAAGGAGAAGCCTGGAGAGTTGCAGTTAAAAGGACTTAGCTGATGAATCCCCGAAGTTAAGGAGGCCCAACCTGGTCCAAGCTGTAGTAGAACACGACTCGCTTCCACCACCTGCTCCCGGGATCAGCACACCTCCAGTAAGGCCTGGTCCTCCAAGAAATCACCGTGTGTTCAGTTGGTTCAGGTATCCTTGCTCCTCCGATTTAGTTAGTCGTTGTCAACTATTTATGGTGAGCTTAACAGGTCCAGAAACTGAATCAAACCTTTTTTTAACTCCATTAACACTCTCACTCCTCTCTGGTTGCTCCTCCATGCAACTTTGGTGAGTTGATTGTCTTTTTCCCCTTCCCCCTGCTCACAGGTGCGTCCAATTTATAGCCTCCCTTTCCCCTCCTTCTTTTCCTGTCAGGTGGGAAAAGGGCTGTTCTGCTACACTCTTCCCCCCTTGACAAGACCACGCTCCGTGGTGGCTCAGAGATTGAGATTTTTATATTTCCCAAGGACTATCAGTCTGGGAAGCCAAGGAAATCTCCTTCCTCTGAGCTTTCCTGTAGGATGTCGAGTATTTTATTTGTTTCCATGAGTTCCAAGTCCTCAGCACTAGGGTAGAAGGGTTTAAGGTTGCAAACATGCATAGTCCTTATATCCTGTCCGGTATCCTCCAAAACAACTTGGTAGTTTAGTGGTCCAAGCTGTTGAACTACTCGGTAGGGACCTTTCCACTTTTTGGCCAGCTTGGCTGTGAATTTGTCCTTGGCACTTGACTGAGGGAAATTTCGAACCCACACTCTTTGTTTGGGTTTGAAATCCAGCGTGCGGCGGTTTTTATCGTAGTTCCTTTTCTGTCTTAGTCTTGCTCTCCTTATATTTTCATCCACATCTACTTTGAGTTGTTTTAAGTGCTGAACAACATCATAAGTAGGTGCATCAGGGGAAAAAATCTTCCCTTTCAGAATCTTGTCCATAGGACTAATCAGTTTCCTGCCAATTTGCAGCTCTGCTGGCGTTACCCCTGTTGTCTCTTGAACAGCAGAGTTTATGGCAAATCTGAACTCAGGAAGGTATTGATCCCATTTACCATGATTGTTAGCCACATAAGAGGCTATCATACATTTTAAAGTACGATTTACTCTTTCAGTCATGTTTGTCTGCGGATGATAGGCCGTCGTGAGCTTGGGAGTCACAGTCCATTGTTCACAGAGTTCCCGGAATACCGAAGATACAAACTGGGATCCTCTATCTGACAAGATGAAATCAGGTACACCCCATCTTGTGAAAATTTCCTTTTTCAGAAATCGAGCTATTGCTGGTGCGGTTGCAGAGCGCAAGGGAGAAAACTCAACCCAACGGGTATAGTAATCCACCACCACCAACAGGTATTCGTGTCTTTCTGGACTTCTTGGTAGGGGACCCATAATGTCAATACCCAACATCTCATTAGGGCCTTTGACATTGGTTTGTTGAATCTTTCCAGCCGGTTTCTGATTATCTGCTTTGAGACTTTGACAAACTCCACAATGCTTGAGGAAGTTTTTTACATCAGTCCACATCCCAGGCCAATAGGCTACTTCATAAAGCCTTTTGTAGGTTTTGAAAATACCGCAGTGTCCACTTAACGGATTTTCATGATATCCCTGGAGTATCTCTTTAACCAGACAAAGGGGAATGTAGAGCCTATAGTGGAATTGGTTTTCTGACATTTGTTTTTTGTGATATACTTTATCTTCGATTATGACAAAATCCTGTTGCAGTTTTTTGTCTCCTTCTGCTAACCGAGTCATGATTTTCTCCACATTAGGATCTTTGTGCTGTTCTTCCCAAATTCTTTCAAGTGAAATAGGGATATTCATATCCTTTTTCTTAGAGTACAGGCAGCATCTGTTGTTAAGGGAAATCCTTGAGAGAGCATCAGGAGCACTATTTAGCTTTCCTTTCCTGTATTCTACAATAAAGTCAAACCGTTGCAACCTTAGTGCCCATCTGATCAGACGACTCGTGGTTTTTGTTGAAGAAAGAACCCATTTCAAGGCAGAATGATCGGTGATGACAGTAAAGAGCCTTGGTTCGAGATAATGTTGCCATTTTTCTAGAGCCCAAATGATGGCTAGACATTCCTTTTCAGTCACAGAGTAATTCCTTTCAGCTCTGTTTAGTGTTCGACTTGCATACGCAAGAACTTCTTCGACTCCATTTCCCGTTTTCTGGGTCAACACAGCTCCAAGACCCATATCGCTTGCATCCGTATAAACTAGGAATGGTAAGTCAGGATTTGGGTGACCTAAGATAGGCGGAGAGATCAACCTGGACTTCAATTGGTCAAAGGCATCCTGACATGCTTGACTCCAGATGAAAGGTCTTCCCTTCTTCTTTAGTTCATTTAGGGGCTGAGCAATTTTTGAAAAGTCTGGTACAAATTTGTGATACCATCCCGCAAGCCCCAAAAACCTCTGAACTTCTTTGAGATTCATTGGTGCTGGATAGGATCGAATTGCCTCGATTTTGTCGGGATCAGCACTGACTCCTTTACCAGAGACAATATGGCCAAGAAATCTGATTTCTTTCATGCAGAATCTAGACTTCTTGAGGTTGATTGTCAGATTGGCTTTGCAGAGTCGATCCATTACAATCCGTAGACGCTCAAAATGCTGAGTAACATTTGAGGAATAAACAATGATATCATCTAGATAGACTAGACAGATTTCTCCTCGCAGGCCATCCAAGACTCTCTCCATGAGCCTTTGGAAGGTGGCCGGCGCATTCTTGAGACCAAAGGGCATGACATTGAAATGATATAGTCCAGAGTGAGTGACGAATGCAGTTTTTGCTTTGCTATCTGGATCCATGGGTACTTGCCAGTATCCACTATTTAAGTCAATTGTGGAGAAAAAGGCAGCTCCAGAAAGGGATTCAAGGATTTCATTGATGTTTGGTAGTGGATATGCGTCGGTTTCAGTGACAGCATTAACTTTCCGAAAATCCACACAAAATCTGTGCCCTCCATCTTTTTTTGGTGGTAGAACTACAGGTGATGCCCATCCAGAATGGGAGGGTTCAATAACTCCGCTAGAAATCATCTCTCTTAATTGTTCTTCCACAATAACTTGCTTAACAGGGGACATTCGGTAAGGTCTTTGTTTTATTGGCACACAGTTTGTGGTATAGATGGTGTGCTGCGAAACATCAGTTTTTCCAGGCTGATTAGTACAGACCTGTGGATTAGACTCAAGGAGTTGTCGTAATCGTTTCTTTTCTCCTTCTTGCAAGTGAGCGTCAGACACAGCAAGGTTGATGTAATCTTTTACTTCCATTCGCACAGGCTCCAAAGAGAGAAGGGGCGGGGGAACAGAACTTATTAGTGACAGATTACGAACTGGATAGTTCTTTGTCATTTGGGTGTTCGTTTGTGTTTTATGATCTCTATTCTGTGGTATGTTGGCACTACCGGGCTGGAATGGATAGGTAACAGAGGGGTTGGACTTAAAACTATATGCTTTATCAGCCACATTGATTACCATTCCGACACTAGAAATGAAATTAAGCCCAAGGACCATACCATAGGCTAGAGTTTTCGGCCCGAGTACAGCAACAGGGAGAGTGGCTATGTTTCCTTGAAGATCCACAGAAAGGTTTCCCCATCCAATGGGACTAGCTGCTTCTCCATTAGCCAGATACAAAGGACCTTCTTCCCATGGTTGTAGTTCCACCTTTGATCCTTTTAATTCCATCCAGAGATATTCATGAATGAGAGTGTAACTTGCTCCTGTGTCAACTATAGCTTTTCCACGCCATGTACCTATGGAAACTGGTACAAGTAGTTGTGTGGGACTAATGGAGGTTGAAATTGGATTGTATGCATCTGAATTTGATAACTCCTGAGCTTGTTGGTATCGGCCAGAATTTTTAGCTTTGACAACAGACACAGAACCATTTCCAGGCAGCCCTTTTGGTTTTGGAACTCGCTGAGGATGCGTGGGAGCCTGCTGTCTGTAGGGATTAGGGGAAGTTCTAGGTGAACTATATTGTGGGCAGGAACCAGGGGAATGGTTACCTGTACATCTCCAGCACAAAACAGAGGACCTGGGTCTATCAAAAGGTGGACCTGAGGGGTTACTTTTAGGAAAGGGGTTTACATTTTTAATACCTATTCTTTGGTTGTATTCAATCTCTTGTTCATGGTCTTTTTCTAGTTGATGGCCAAGGCGAACTAAATCTTCAACCGTGTCTACTCGACCCCTGAGTTGACTAGTAAGAAGTGGTTTAATGTTTTTTAGAATCAATTTAACAATGCCAGCTTCTGTGAGAGAGGGATTCCATCGTTTACAGAGAGCTCGATAAGAGAAAGCAAAATCTCTGATTGTTTCATTCTCTTTTTGTCTTCTGGTTCGTACACGTTCTGCCAGCTCGTCTTCATAATCTTCTGAGAGGAAAGCTGCTAGGAAAACAGTTTCAAACTCACTCCATGTGGTTATCTTTGATCGGGCGATTTCCCACCAGTCGCGAGCAGTACCATGGAGTACTGTTCTGAAGGTGGCAAGAATATCAGCGTCAGTTAAGGGATGTAGAGCAAGAAAATCATGGCATTTGGCTAAGTAGTTGAGAGGGTCAGGATCATCATTATGCATTCCATAGGTCGGGAAAGTTATCTTGATATGGTCACTTTTTATTACAGCTGGTGTGGAGTTTTCAGCAGTGGACAACTTATCCACTGGACAAGTGCTAGAGCTTAAAGAAGATGAGTTAGTTTTAGCTTTCACCATGAGAGATTCCAATTTTTCTTGTAGACAAGAGGTTTTCTGTTCAAGACTTTGAAATCGCTCTTTATTTTCCTCTTCTACTTGTCCAATTGTTGAAGTCAAGTGTGTTGTCTCAGTATTATTTATTTCAATGGTTTTCGATAACCTACAGATACTTTCTTGAGTATCCATTTTAAAAGCTTTGAGTTCCTGTTGTATTTCCACTTGAAGTTGCTCAGTCATAAAGCGTATCTCTGATAGAAGGGAGGTTTCAGAATGTTTCACTTCCTCTTCCACAATCATCTTGATTCCTTTCACTATTTTATCCATTTCCAATTCCATACATTCTTTATGGGAGGTGATCTTTGCGAAAAGTTGACGATGGTTTGAGCTTATTTGATCTACAAGAATCTTGAATTGTTCATTCACAGAATTTTGATTTCCTTTCAAGCACTCGGTTAGCGCTTTTATTGATCGACTTTGGTGGTCCAATTCTTTATGCATCTTATCCCAATCCTCCTGGGTTTTTTCTGCAATCCGATTTAAATCCCGGCCTGGAGTAGGGATTACTCCTGGGAGTTCACATTGAGACTGGGATAGTGAATACGGACTGGAAGCTGTAAGATTTAGAACACCTCCTCCTGGATCCGGTGAGCGATGCACATCTTCAGTTTCCCAAGCAAGTGATTGATTGATAGTTGGTAACTTATCCATGTGAGGAGAATATATGGGCCATGTATGACCCTGAACGCCAGGTGCCACGATCGGATGCCGACTTGGAGTGGGGAAGTAAGTCTGTAAGTGTGCACTAAATCCATGGCTTGCACCATAAGTATTGTCAGGAGTTTCTATATCAAGTGCAACTGATGGAGACCTTGAAGCAGGCTGTAGATTAGACATAATGCAATATGTAGCTGGTATATGTCTGAAGGAATTGTGTGACAGGTGTGATTTTTACATGTTGCATCATCAAAGGTTATTCATCACAATAATCAAACCAATTTAACCATAATAGTAATCAAAAGCAGGATGCAAATCATTTAAATCTTACAGAGCATATGCAAACACAACCAAAATACTAGACATGAAAAAATCCCCAAATTGCAGCTTTAAATCTTAAACTTAATATGTAACTTTATGTCATTGTTCGTTTCGTTCGAGCCCCACGTTGGGTTCCATTTCTGTAGCGTAGGTTTTCTCACAACTAATTCAACAGTGCACGTTGGGCTCCAGACGGGAGAATAGTAGGAATTCCACCCTGTCAATTTTGTAAAGAAAAAGCACTGTGAACTGTTGGAGAGAGAACTAACCCGACCAGCCTGCGAACCCAGCTACAAAATGTACAATAATCAAAACTTAACCAATTAATGTCTTTCAGTTCAGTCAATTATCGTTTACTCAAAATCATAAATCAAACCAAAACAGAGTTTCTTTCTCAATACCCAATTATACACAAAAAGAGGCATTACATCAAATACACCACATGACCGAGTCCAGATATATAAATGAAATGTCCATGGAGTAATAGAAATGAATGAGGACTCCAGGTGAATGTGTGAATGTGGGGGGGTGTGTGTGTGTGTGTTTGGGGGGGTTGTAGGTCCGTTCCAAAACTAAAGGAATATCTGGCAGTTCACTGTTTGTAGTATGGAGGAAGGCAGTTAATTTCAGGGTGTGTAAATGTTTGAGGAGAAGAAGAAGGAGAAGCCTGGAGAGTTGCAGTTAAAAGGACTTAGCTGATGAATCCCCGAAGTTAAGGAGGCCCAACCTGGTCCAAGCTGTAGTAGAACACGACTCGCTTCCACCACCTGCTCCCGGGATCAGCACACCTCCAGTAAGGCCTGGTCCTCCAAGAAATCACCGTGTGTTCAGTTGGTTCAGGTATCCTTGCTCCTCCGATTTAGTTAGTCGTTGTCAACTATTTATGGTGAGCTTAACAGGTCCAGAAACTGAATCAAACCTTTTTTTAACTCCATTAACACTCTCACTCCTCTCTGGTTGCTCCTCCATGCAACTTTGGTGAGTTGATTGTCTTTTTCCCCTTCCCCCTGCTCACAGGTGCGTCCAATTTATAGCCTCCCTTTCCCCTCCTTCTTTTCCTGTCAGGTGGGAAAAGGGCTGTTCTGCTACAGTATGGGTTCATTCACTTTCTTATGGAAATTTCCAGGAATTGGCCCGGCAATACTAAGCACATAAAACGGCTCTGGTGTGGCCATCGTTTTTTTTTTTATAGAAGCTGTTTTCCCCTCGGGGAATAAGTTGAGTCCTTTCCACCTTTCAAGCAGACTTTTCAAAAGAGTTTGCTTTCTAACGGGGGGGAAATGTCAATATAAAGCCGCCATGATGGGCTCAGATCAGAGAGAATGGCTGAAGGGATTCAAACAAACAGTCTGAAGTATTTTTTAAGGTGACCCAGGGTTCCGTAGCTCACTTTTCTGTGCTTTACACAACATTTTAGGATAATGCTGGGGTTGACATTACTTCATAGTTGCATGTATTACACTGATTTGCATTACGAAAAGGTCACCGATTCTTTTTTTTTTTTGGTCAAGCTCGGAGGTTTGCGGATATCTAATGTCGTAGTGTCAGCATATTATCTATTGCAATTTCTATGCATCTGTTAACGCTCTGTGATTGATTGCACAGAATACATCTCCCATGTAATGCATGTATTTAGGTCACGCAAAGTACAAAGAGAAAGTCGAGCAAAACTGAATCATTTTTATTTTCAGAGAAATGGTGATTTACATACCTGTTGTAAACACTCAAACTGTGAATAGACAAATATGAATCATTACTTTATAATAGGATTATGCATAGGATTTTGTGAAAATATTTAGAGCAAGTCAGCTCTGACTACACATCCGTCTGTCCTTTTATTAGCTCATAGGTTACACTGTAACAAACGGGCTTTACCCAGGCGCTTTTATTTCCGTTTCTCCTGGGTACCTGCAGATACTGCTGCTCTTGGACCCTTGTGGTAAATGCAGGAAGTCAATAACCGACTAATCATTTGTTAGGGCTCTGGAGCGACATTTACGCTTACACTCTTTTGTAATTACCACGTGCACTCTTTCTACGGTTGGCTTCCGTTTGTGTGATGGGTTTGACACTTTGCAATCCACACTGACTGCGTCTGTATTCATGCGTAGCAAATAAGAGAGACTCATCAAGTAGAAAAGGATGTACTGGCCTAACCAATCGACGGTACAGACCGAAGCACCATATTCTTTATTTTCTTTCTCACAATGCAATGTGCACAAAGCACGGATGATCTTTAACCCGTTGGGCCCTAGCTCTATTTGAAAAAATTGCATATTCCGCTATATAAATGTAATTAAAATGAAGACATCCCATCTTTATTCAGTCCTTTTTCTTGTATTTATCAGAAATCCGTAGCTGCTGGCTGCTCTTGTGCTCTTTGCATGTGAATGTTTCATTTTGTTCATCTTCCAAGATATAGATTTGATTGAGACACATTAGGTCTATTCTCTGTTTATTTAATGCAGCTGTCGAATCGTATCAACGCAACCAAAGTAAACCCTAACAAGGTTGCTCGTAAAATTTGAGAAAATATACTTTATGCTCCCGGAAAATGAGATCAAATTGTCACATCAAACATGTTATAATTACTAAAAGCAGCGTATTCTTCATTAAGGTGTTGCTTCCAGTCTGGTAGCTGTTACAGTCCAACAGCTCTGCCTGCTCTATTAAGTGATTTGATTATTCAGCTAGCTGATGGTAATGATGGCTAATAAATTCGAAGTCATAGCCTTGGAGAGTATTTGATCCGGTCTGATTCAAATCTGTGCATTTCATGGACGGTCTTAGAAACCCTGGGTAGCACAGGGAATATCAATCTATGTCTGCTTGATTCTCAGAGAAGACCGGTACAAACACAGCACCAGAGCGGCATCCTTGGAGTCCAGCGTCTGTGTATTGTTTCTTATGAAGTTGCTTTACAGAGCAGATGAGTGATTATAAATGCTGCCTTCCCTGCTCAACACAATTGCATCACTCTCAGCTACGCCGAGCAGACGTCAGGAGAAAACAACATTGACAGTGTTTTGGGGGCCATAGTAATCGAAAAGCGGTCTGCGGTGCATTTCCATAATGCAGCTGCAATATGTGTGCAAATGCTTCATATTTGCTAATGTGGCCAATCAGGTGCTGCATATTCAGATAGATTTACATTTTTTTGGGCTTAATCTGACTTGATGATCCTGTGCCGGGGAAAACTAATGCAGGCAAATGTAATCTCCAAAACGATGTTACTTTGCTGCTGAATGTTAAACGTCTCCACGTGTCACCTCTCGTTCCTCAATATTTGAATCATAGAACACACAACTGACACATGACCGTACATCTCGAGGTGCTCATTGTGTTCTCTTGTAAAGTAACACTCGCTGGAGCAGCACGTCTTCAAGCACAGCCTCGCAGGAAGAAAAGACGAATGGAAAGTGATTAAAAAAAAACCAGCAGAGTCGAGGAGATGGATAACATGAGAGGGGACAGGCTGACAAACGGAAAGCAAGAGTGTGTGTGTGTGAGGGAGCGAGAGTGACCATGTGTCACCATATAGCTATTCAGTGGATTGCACCACAGCCAGAGAGGAGAGAGAGTGTGTGTGTGTGTGTGTGTGTGTGTGTGTGTGTGTGTGTGTGTGTGTGTGTGTGTGTGTGTGTGTGTGTGTGTGTGTGTGTGTGTGTGTGTGTGTGTGTGTGTGTGTGTGTGTGTGTGTGTGTGTGTGTGTGTGTGTGTGTGTGTGTGTGTGTGTGTGTGTGTGTGTGTGTGTGTGTGTGTGTAACCCTTGAGATTTTCTCTTCACATTTTATTTGTATATTGGAGCTAAAGCTATTCCAGAGCCAGTTTTGAACCCCTGACTCTGTGTATAAACAACTCTCAGGCCTGTTTGTCCTCTTCCCTGCTCCTCACCTATACCTCTTATGTCCCATCTTATTTACTGCCCTCAGGTTTGCTGCAGCGCCACCTCGTTGTCTCCCCCTTTTTCATTCCTCCACAATGCCGGCCCTCCCACGCACTCTGTATTTGCAATTGAAAACACCTTGCGTATGCCCTTTGGAGAACTGCACATAGCGTATGCAAGACGACAGCGTGGACGTGCAGCGTCTTTCTGCTTTTTAAACCAAAATCTGAAGTTAAGGACAATGTAGCATCCTAATATTGTTTGTGCAATTTAAGATGTTTTTCTCTCGCAGTTCACTACAAGGAGTGTTTACATGAGTTATTTAAAACAGTTTCCACATCAGTGTGCACAATGGAGGAAACAAACTGGGACATTTGAACTATTTATATTTTAGAAAGAAGAAAACGGTCCTTTTTAGGGGTATGATAGCGAGTGGGATAGAGTAGTCACTATTTATGCAACCAGATTACATCTGTAATGTTAAACTGAAGATATTTTGATGGTGTAATACTGATAAGACACAATTTTGCTGTTCGACACGTCTTCCTCCTCTCTGTCTGAGTGTTAGCAGATGTTTTTTTTAACTTCATAATTTCATCATCCATGGGCACCCAAATGTCAACTTTCATCCAACCTAAGCCTCTCCTGCTAATATTTGTTTTATCACCGCTGCAGTCATTATTTTATTTCTCTTCCACCCTCACTGCTCCCTTCTTCCCCAAGATGAAAAATAGTAAATAAAGGCAAGATTTCATCATTCCCAACACAATATAGATTTACGGATCCTTTGGAGAATATGTGTGTACGGGTGCATGCCTCCTCCAGAATGTACCGTGCAGCATTTATATCATCATTATTAGTTATGGCTTTAGATGAATAAAACTAAATTGTAAGTAACTGTGTATAAATGTGAGCTTTATATGTGATTACAGAGTTTGTGTAGGTGGTTCATGAATGTTCAGTTTGCCATTTACTGTGTGTGTGTGTGCGTGTGTGTGTGTGCATGTATGCATGAATTCTGTGAGCACTAACCAAGTGGAAATGACAGTAATTAACTAAACGAGCTACATCTGCACCTGAGGGAAAATCCGAAGCTGCTTCTGTAAGAGAAGGAAAATAAAGTGAACGGGTGTACAAAGAGAAAAGTGATATGAGGGGTTGTTTTCATGGAAGACTATGAAAAAGGTATAGGAGAAGAGACACAAACGTGAGACAGAAGCTGCAGCAAAAACATTAAATACTGCAGAAATGTACATGCCGTTTTCCTTCCATTTACCAAGTTTCCTCCTCTCTTTTCCTTTCTCCTCGCTCTCATGAACCTCGAGTGAGGAGAGGGAGGACTGCAGGCCTGATAACACTATAACTCAGAAAGAGTCCGCCCTCCCAAAGGTAAACAGAACTACGTGGAGCCCCGAAATCAAGGCCTCACTGGTTCAGGAAAAGCGTAATGTATCACAGCCTTAAGTGACCTAGAAACAAACTTCTCAAATGGAAGTAATTCCTCCTACAGCGCTGCACTGTTTCCTTTCCTGACATGGTAGCCTATGGATTCCAGTGGAGAAATCAGTAATGGAATGCAACATGAATTTATATTTAATGTTAAATCCAGCAGACTCTCCTCTGTTACAAAGTGCTGCTTCAAAGGCCTGGGTTCGTAGTTCAGCCAACATGCTGTTACACTAAATAAGCTTCTTCACTCAAGTTAGCATCTGCATAATTAGCAACATAATGAAATGCACAGAAAAGAGGATGTGCCCAATCTCGCATACAGTATGCTTCTGCGATTTGGGTTGCACCTGCTGCTCCAGAGGTGAATGCTAAACTTTTTTTTTTGGTACTGCGGATACATTTGAGATTAAGCTTACTTTGTGAAACTGTAAGTGCAGCACAAGAGCCCTTAATGAATAATTGACCTTGCAGCAATACTCCGTCATGATGGTGCAACGTAGTGTAACAATGAAAATGAGGAAATGACTTCACCTTTCTCTGTTGCACCCCCGTCTGCACTGGAGGTGTAGTTTGAGCGGCACTTTGGCCCGAGCAGCAGCCCCATGTGTGTCTACGGGCGCAGTATTAAAGTGCAGGTCACCTGTGTCTATTATTCTTATTCTCAGTTTTGGTGGAGGCTGCGAGTGTCCTGATTGTCTGCATCCACTCTGGCAAGAATACAACGCTGGGGGAAGCACGGACTCGCTGCAATCATTTGGGATTTTGAGCAGAGAAACTGACTAAATTAAAGATGACTATTGGCACAATTCATTATCTCTTCTCCCGTTTCCAAATCCCATCAGTGTAACGCTTGTAGAGGCAGTGAGGGCTAGCAAAGCAGACTGATGGTGAGGCATGAATAATGCCTACACATTCCAGAGAAGACCGTTTATTTTTCTTTCTCTGTAGAAGTAAAGTAGACAGGCAATAATTGAGCTCATTATTCTAAAACAAACTCCCACGCATGCTGTCTTACATGTTTAAATACTAACTTCATGCAAAGTGGATCTCCGAAATGGTTAAAATGGTATGAAATAAGTGTTGATAGTCGTATAATGACCTCTCAATATTCAGACAGAATATTATGTCTGCATGTACATGGGTGGAGACGTACTCATTTAAAGGATGCTGTTTTTAAAGGGGCTATAACTGATCTGTTACTACACACTAACCCTGTTCCACATGTCAACCCAAGTGGCCATTCAGTTTAACAGAGCGAGTTCTTGCAGATGCTTATTGTCAGTGAAAGGACCAGCGTTTGCGGATGCTAATATAATGCGTGCCAGGATGGATTCAGACGATTGCATCCACCTGGTCCCTCCTTTGTCTCTTTGTGTGTGTGTGTGTGTGTGCGCTTGTTTGTGTGAACAGTTGCAGCTACTGTTTGGACTGCCATGAGATATATTTGTAAAGTTGTATGATTAGCTGGGACATTTGGAAATCATGATGCCGTGATTAGTTAGACTACAGTAACAATCCTAAACAAGGTTTACACAAGCTTGTTTTTCTTTTAATTATAGTAATTAATTGTTTGAATGGTTTTATACAATCAAGCAAAATGCATGAATATACCCTACAAGTTAGTTTAGTTACTTTGATGCAACCTGGTCTCTGCTAAATACCCAGAAAGGTACTGTGGTCAACCTGACAGCTGGCTTGATGAAAACATTTAGGACTTGGCACCCGTGAGCTCAGCCTTCCAGGCAGCACCTCCTTTCAGGTTGTCTATAAATTCCGCCTTGTTCGCAGCTGATCACCAGTCTAGTGGGAGTAGACACGGCCTCAGTCGCACAATGTGGCGCAAGAAAGTCCTTTTATAAACTAGACTATGGTCAAGTTGGTGGATGTGGGACTTTGCACAATATGTTATTTAGTGACTCAGCTGAGAGCAAAGTGTTGCAGGAAGTGGGGAAATACAAACTGACCAGACCAAGCATTTATTTTTTTTTGTCTGCTTCAAGTGGTTTTGTCTTCATTCTTCAATCATGCGATCCATTTGGGTTGCTGAATGGTTGAGTCAGGCATCCTGTTGTAGTCGAGTCAGTAAAGCGTGAACTCGTAGTGATTTTTTTATTGATTTTTTTACCATTGATTCATGTTATCTTTTGCTTGTCATGCCCAAAAAGTGAAGAGATGTAGGTCAGGGCAGAGTGGGAGAAGTCTGGCACCTGATAAGTGTGTATAGAAGTAATCTCCTTTTTTGTGTGTGTATGAGGCAGTTTATGGTGCTAGTTGAAGCCTGTGTGAAGCCAGGGTGAATGCCAGTTTAAAATTTTCTTTCAATAAATAAATAGTGTAGTGTGAGTAATATTAGTACAGCAGTCGCATTAACACACACAGTCCCTTGGGGAAAATTGTTCAAGAGCATATGCACACATACATGAACACATACTACACACTTAAAAAGAAAACACAGTTAAAACACACACACACAGCAAATGGGCCAGAGCAAACATGCTACACTTACAGCAAGTGTATATACACAGCTACTAAATACACATAATCAGAAAACATGTGAACACAGTCCCATTATGGCATTGCTGACAGACATCATGAAGTTGAATCAACACAGACCTGTGATATCGGAGAAATCCAACACACTTCACTCACATCAGCAGACGTGCACATGAATGAACATGTGCAAGTCTCACTGAGAGTCCCCCACATTACCACAGAAGTTGTGCACACTCTCACTAACACACACTGACACACATACCCTGCAGCTCACTGCACAGTAATACACATGCCAGCAAGCTTATGGGAGTGGAATGGCTTTACTCCATGTTTTATGTGTTGGACTTCGGCCCACTAGTTCACTTTGATTTGTCCATGCATTCATCTTCAGTAGACTCGACTACTGTAACGGTGTGTTTACAGGTCTCTGTAAAAAGTCAATCAGAACGCTGCAGCTCGAGTCCTCACAAAGACCAAGAAAGTGGATCACATCACTCCAGTTCTGAGGTCTTTGCACTGGCTGGTTTATAAAGCACTGACTGGTTTAGGGCCAAAATACATCTCTGATCTGCTGCTACCTTATGAACCATCCCGACCCCTCAGGTCGTCTGGGACCGGTCTGCTCTCTGTTCCCAGAGTCAGAACTAAACATGGAGAAGCAGCGTTCAGTGTTTCTGCTCCACATATCTGGAACAAAGTCCCAGAAAGCTGCAGGTCTGCTGAGACCCTCAGCTGCTTTAAATCCAGATTGAAGACTTTTCTGTTTGCTGCTGCCTTTAATTGAACCACATTCAAGGATATTAGTCAATTCCCTGCATTTCTGCATTTTACTACTGTATTTTATTTCTTACACAGATTTTTTTTGTGTTTTAATGGCTGTTTTTAATGTTTCAATGAATGTTCTTAATTGTTTTTAAATCTCCTTTTCTTTTGCCTTATGTGTTGATGCTTCTAATGGTTTTATGTGAAGCACTTTGAATTACCTTGTTGTTGAAATGTGCTATACAAATAAACTTGCCTTGTCTTGATTTGACCCCAGCAGCTTAAGAGTATTGAGAATTTATCGTTACAAATTTAGAAAATTCATCTGGACACTTTATTCCTCAAAAGGCCGCCTTGGAGTCTGCCTGATCAGTGCCATGTTGGCTTGTGCTGCACATCAAGATAAATGTTGAATATTGCTTAGAGTAGCTGTGTGTTTTTGTTTGAACTCCTCCACAGATGCACTTGTGTTCAGGTTACCAGTCTTAGGAGATGTGCAATGTGTACATAGTCTGGATTTAATCACCAACTGGGGCAGAAGCACGGATAATTGGAAGCCTTATGGTTCTCAGGAATAAAACCTTTTTTCCCATAAACCCCAGAATTGCGTTCTGTGGCCCATCACCGTGGCTGTTAAAGCAATAGTACTTTAAGTTGCCAGGAGCTGAAGTAACCAGGAACACTTATTTAAATATGTCAGTTTGGGTCATGGCAGGTCATTTCTTTTTCTTTGTCTTAGTTGCAATTAGGGCTGCCACTAACAATTATTTCCATTATTTATCATTAGTCAATCTTTTTTTGGATTAATTTAGCCCATAAAATGTCAGAATAGCGACAAATGCCAATCACAGGTTCCCAGGGGTCAAGTTGACCTCTTCAAATTGCTTCCTGTCCAAAGAACAGTTCTGACATTGAATTTACAATGATATGAAAAATGGAGAAGGGTAACAAGTCTGAACAGTTAAAAAGCTGGAAAAGGAATGACAACGAATGACTTAACAAGAATTCCGATAATCCATTAATTGTGTAAATTTCTGTCAACCTAGCCTAATCCATTAATTTAATTGTTTCATCACCAGATTTGTCTCAGAATAAACATGCCAATGTTTTGTTGATTTAAAAACATGCTACATATAGATACTTTGATATAGATAATGGATACTTTTGCACTGAGAAATTTCAAAAGACTAAATTACAGCTTTGAAAGAAATGCATGTGGAAGTGTAAGATAAAGACAAATAACCAAAACTTCAGCAGAAACGTACGAGACTGGCATCAATAATATACTGTATGTATGTATGTGTGTATATATATATATATATATATATATATATATATATATATTGTCAAAAACTGGCAGCCAAATAGGCATTATGTTATGGTGCATGTCTGAAGGAGGAATGTTACTCTCTTCTCTGTCTCTGTTGTATAAGTGTTTACACCCAAATGCTCTCTCCTTCTCTTGTAGTGCAAACACATCTGAACCATGAAATGTGACTCTCTGTCTTTTCAGTGTTAGAGGAAAGCGCTGCACGACGTCCCATGCTGGAGAGCAGACTCCCTAAATTGTTTCCGGCTTCCCGGAGAGACTCACTCCTACCTTTTAACCACAGTGCTGAAGGTCCTTATAAAATAATTTGTCCTCTCTGCCTCTTCGTTTCACAAAAAGCATAAATGTTGAACCGAGGAACTCTGGGTTTATTTCTCTTCGTCAACCCAGCCCGACCTCTCACTCATTATTTCGACATCTACCTCTGTATTAATCTTGCTGTCTTTCCCATCACCCCTTATCGTCTCACTCTATCCGTCTGTCGCCTCTCTGCATTCCTCTCTCTTGATCTATCCGTCTGTCAAGGCGACCCTTCCTCTGCCACATCTCTGTTTCTATCCATCTATCTGAATCCCTCCCTCTTCAGGGGACATGGGGCCCAGTCAAATCGATCACATCACCCCATCCGTGTCCCCCTCGCAACACAGATCTCTCCCTCTTTCTCTCTCTCTCCCTCCTCCTTGTACACCTCTGGCTGTATAGACAAGACCATCCATCACTCCCTCTCTGTCTCTCTCACACATACACAAAGACCTTATTTTGACATACAAAGGTGTTCTGCACTGCTTCTGTCCACTTGTCTCTTGTATCTGTCTTTTCCATCACTCACTTCTTTTCTCTCTGTCCGTCCATCTATCCGTCCATCCGTCTGTTTCGGTCTGCCTCAATCCGAACACGTCCCTGTGTGTGCCGATTGTGTTTCCAAGACGATGCCCTAATACAGTTACGCTCCGTCTCTGTAGTCGTGCATGGCAACGCGCCGCTGCTTCATTACCACGGCAACAGGAAACTGTCCCCTTTCATTACAGAGCTTATTAATGCCACATGCACATACGAGCGTGCACTCGCACTGAGTTGAAATGGCAGGAACAACACACGCACAAACACACAGCCACGGTTACTTGCAGAGGGAGATAATAGATCATTGGACAAACACACACACACACACACACACACACACACACACAGAAAGACGTACATTAAAAAACAGACAAAAGAGTGATGCTTACACTCGCATGAATATTAACTTGCTCTATAATTACCTGGCCATATTCAAATTGGGGGCACCTCCTCCAGTATGTTAGACTTTCAACATACTGCAGGACACGCACTACTGGGTTTAACTTAACGGCATTAAGTGCACTCCACTGCCTGACTAGGGCCTCAACACACTGCATGCACTGCTGAGTCTAAACTAAAGGCACAATCCGGTGCCTAACCACAAGCTACAGCAGGCAAAGCACACGAGAGCATAAGACACCGAGAATGAAGTGAAAATGTAATTTGTCACTCAAAATTCAACCGAGTCACTTTTGTTTGCTGTAATTCTTAGCTATCAATCTTTTACAGCGTGACGTATCTCTTCAATGAATTTCTTGAAGTTGATGTGACAGGATTTTAACTGTATGCAGATTAATTAGCGAATACAAACTAACAAAACTTAAAAAGTCACTAATGATGCTGATGCAATGTTGTCTTGGTCTGACAGATGTTTTTTCTGGAGGAGGTGAAACTCCTTCAGGGTGTGTATTAAGTTGATGATGCCACTTTTATACAACTGAGCGGTCAAGTCAGTTGTCACTTTTTTAGTTCTTGCTTGGCTGGGCAGTATGAGCCCTGCCAACGGAAATTGGCTGAAAACCGTAGCAATGGAGATTACAGGTGTCAAACTACCTCAGCTGGCTGACAACTGTAACACGCAGGCTGTCAGGGGAGCTAAGGCTGCCTTAAATCACCCCTCTGCATCTCATTCATGAAGGGTTAGAGTGACTCCCCTTAAGGCTTCGGTTGAAAAATGCCAGGTCCAACAGGACAAACACCAGGCTATACCAAATGTGCAACACACAGACGGGTGACAAATCATAGCAGCAACCTGAATATATGAATGGAGATGTATTCATGCATCCGCACAGGGCACAAGGGGTCGTTGAATAATGGTGTGAGTCGTGCGCTATGGCCGTCAGTCAGAGGATGTTGTTCATCCATCCGATGGAGTTCCACAGACTTTAAGAGTGTTTTGGAGGCAGGTTTCATACTCACTCAGTCGCCAGTGAGGGGAGGTCACTTTGAAGATTAGGTGCTAAAATGAATTTATATACGTGCTTTACCACCTCTGTTCTATCGTGTTACTAACACATCTCTTATCTCTCCTCCCCTTTTTTACAATCAACAAAAAGCATTGTCGAAAATCATTATTATGGAGCCGGCTTTTTATCTGTTGCAGGCATTACCCGTCACATCAGCTAAAACTGATTCTTGAACGCCTGTCTGGTTAGTTACTGTGCACTCTGCAAGCCTCTGTCTGTATTCACCCAAATAACATTTCTAAGGGAAAAAACATGAATCCACAACTGCAAGTGTTCAGCGAAGACCAGCAGGGTAGTGACTCTTTGATGTCATGTCAATTTTAGGAGAATATCCCAGTTAAACAGTTATGCATAACAACAATACTTTAAGATCATCCAGCATTTGGATGAAGTAGTTAATGAAAAACAAGATATCAGTGAGTCAGCTGCACGTCTCATTTTCACGGCGACATTAATTCGGCTGTTTTGACCAAACACAAAACACATTTCTGAATTTATAATCTCAAAGAATACCTACAAAGGCCTAAAACGCCGTCGTAATTACTACCGTGTTTTTTAGATTTCATAAAGAAATGACTTTCTTTTCAACCCCGTGTATTTTCATCCTTAAGTTGGCTCGCTAATGTTTAGTTTTATGCATCCAACATCAATGCACCTGCCCGCCAATAGACCTGCACATCGGGGACAAGCTGTTCAAACAGACTCTGATATAAAGGATAACAGCATGTGGTGAAAGGTGCTCTCCTTTCTTTTAAATAAATGTTTCTATGGTGTAATCCGTTACCTGATACACAGTACAACCTTGAGCTAAAGAGACTGTCGATAAGACATTTTCCTTCCCGAAAGAAATTGTAATCGATACCGACACGGACTGATAGAACCCGTCTGCAAGAAATTAATCTATTTACACCACATCTCTTGGTTTTTAAACCGTGATTAGTAACACTCGGGGGACAAAAGAAGCTAACTGGCCACTAGCCAGCAGTATGGTTTAATGAAACCGAGACCCGCTGCAGGGCAGGAGACTTTCCAGGTCGCCGGTTGAAGCATCTGGGTCACGGGCTTAAAACATTCAAGTATCCATGTCAAGAAAAATCCCAGACTGAGGCTTTAATAGTAGCTTATGTATCACTTCCACCCCAGTGGCCGACCGGGGCTTCATGCCTGCTTCCATTCTAACTGGATGTATTCTGCATCAGTGGATTGCCTGCATTGACAAACATCTAATAAGGCTGTTGCATGGCTCCAGCCTGGATTTGTAGGAGGTTTATCTCTCATCCTCTCTGCTGTTCTCCTCCCCCCCCCTTTGTGGTTGGGAAGGGACTCGTGTTATGTTTTGTTTTCCAGCTGGGTGTAATTCAACATCGATAGCACTTATCTGTGCTCTGCTGTTATTCCCCGGCACTGGGAAGCCAACGGGATAACCCCTCTCGTGTGGCCCTTCTGGCAGGCAAACTTCTGAGCTGATCTCAGGAAGAAGTTTTCAAAGTTTTGAGTACAGATCAGGAAGAAGTGGCAGGGGAAGGGTTGGCCCAGTCCCCAATTAAATCCTGTGAGATTAAGACTTTTTTTTTTGTAGCCGTGTTATTGTTTAAGTATTCCCAAAGCAATGCACCACGAGGCAGACTGCATGTTGGTGAAATTACTGTACTGTGCCTTCTCATTTGTAATTTCTGTCAAATAAAAGTTTTCTGCTGAGAAGTTGGACAGTTACAGCCGCACTGCTTTAAGGTGTTGTTAATATTACATGGCAGGTGGGAAAAAACCCACACTAGCCATGAGTTAAAATGAAAGTATAAGACTTTGTGATTGCACAATTATGTCTAAAGCACAGCACTACCAGCTTTATTATATCTATGAATCATGTTTATTATCCTGAAACCATATCCTGAAATGTATTTTTGTAGTGCTTTCTCACTCTAACACACACGGACGCATATTTTCTTTCCTTAGCTTCTGATGCCGTTGGTGATCGTGTTGTATGCGAATGGACATCTGGCTCTAGGAAGGCGTTTTTAGGACAGCGGAGAGAGAAACTGTGTGTTTGTGTCGGAGACGGGGCCTGGTAGGTGGAGGCGTGGGTGCAAAGTGCTAGCAGTAGCCTCGCTAGTTACCAAGGAACAGCTGGCCACGAAAAGGCATTTTAGGGAAAATATCAAGGTGTGTGTATGTGTGTACGTTTTAACAAACAGTGAGGGAGAACATTTCTGGCCGTGCATTATTAGGCAAGAAAGTGTATGTGTGCGTTTTGTGTGAGAGAGATGGTAACATCTGAGACGGTCCTGTATCCGTCGCCACTGCCCCGCCCCTTTGAGAATGAACTCAGGACCAGCAACTCGTCTCCTAAAGTGAACGTGAGCACAGATTATAACAGATTCTTTTGCCTCATAGTCACCAAAGTAAATATTGGACGCATTTTGCGCAAGGCACATATCCTCGGAGGGGGGGGGGGGGGGTGTAAACCATTTCACACCATCTTTTGTTGTAGAGCGTCTTTGTTCTACAGGACAGCCTCAAGATGGCCTCATCAAGTCTCCTCTTCCCACCGCTCATCAATCACACGCTTCATTTCTCACGCCCTCCTCTTCACGTTGTCGTCTCTTTCTCCCTCTTTCTCCCTCACACACTTCCCTTCATCGAGCCCCAGCTCTCGTCTCCACCTCCACGAAACACCCCGGCTCTTGTTCCAATCTATCTTCAAAGAGTTGAGAGCATTGTATCCAATACACACATGAGCTGCAGATGGAACAAATAATGAAAGAGAGAATAGTTGGTGGATAGAGAGATGAACGGAGAGAGGTTTTAGACTCTGTTTTCATAAAATCAATTCTTTCTCTTGTTAAGGAATCTACTTTTGTTAACAGATCTTGTACAGAATGTCAGAAAGATTATGAACTCTACACAAACTGAAATTAGATGTGTCTGTTTGTAGCGGCGATGACAAACTTTAGTCGGTTCCAGAGAAAAAGAGAAGATACTCGATGCTTGTGAAATGGTTAGAACACTTCAATAATTCGGTCGTTGGCAGCGCATGTTTTGTTTTGGGTAAGTGCCAGACTCCCTGAGGGACGCTAGCAATCAAAAATGAACATGGCAATGCAACACTGCTTCAATATTGATGCGGTCTGCTACCGGGCTTCTTAATTCCACTGCAAAATAAATTCACCACTAAATTTAAAATGTAATCCTCTCAAATGTAAAAGGGTCGTACTATTGAGGACAATGAAGATATGGCATTAGGTGTTCATGTTTAGCAGCAGCATGGAGGGCCCAGGCTAGGACCATGTAACACTGCCACCTGCAATGTCTGAGTATGTGAGAGAGTTTTTGAGAAAACTTTGTTCACTTTCAGAGGTGTTATTTCCCGGAAGTGTTGGACTAAAAGGGTTATCTTGAGTGCCACTGTAAATGCTTTTGAATTCAGCCTGTACTTTTCTGTGCATACGTCTTCAATAGTAATACATGTCAGGTTTTTTACGACTCACTTTGGCGCTTTAAGATTTGTGGCCTCTTGCACTGCAGTTCAATTGTCTTGTTTTGACAGTCGGCGCATTTAACAGATGGACCGTTCTCTTTTTCTGTAGTTCATGAGCTATTAAGATGAGTCTTTGGTTTATGAGGAGTCTGTGAACCCAGAGAGGCATGCTGAATAATGTTTTGATTAGTCGATCATTTCCTATGAACAATACCAGTCACTCATCCCACGGTTGGAGGTTAGACAGCTTAAGAATTCTGTTAATGCTTTTTTACATCTTATTGAATATATGTCTCAGAAAGGTTTGGGTAAGATTGTGTATCATTTTCTAGGAGAGACTCCTGGCTTCAAATAATGCTGATTTGACGTCACAGAGCATCGTGCTGTCCTATTGGCTTTTGTGTCCACTATTTACGTGACCTTCAACTGATTCTGATGTGTATACTAATCCCTACATTTAGCTATTTAGATGTTTTTAACCTTATTTCTTTACACGATCCTGGCGGGGGATTTTATTTTTCTATAACCAAAAATCCAGAGATATGGCTGGATGATAATAGTTTTGATGTGTCATTATTATGTGCATGCAGAGAAGTTTCTGAGTAGGTGTGGGAAGAGAAGGTCAGATACAGTAAAAAAAAAAAAGATAATTGAACACAGTTTATGACGTACAGTAAAAATAACTTTTGACACGGAGCTTTAAATGCACCAGCAATCATCTTTAGACTCGTACAGTGAAAAAGAAAAGCAGAGCAGAGGACTCAAGTAGTTCTAGGGGTTTTCCGGCACAGCGGCAGGTTGATGCTTTTTACCGAGAGCCACAGTGACTTCTGGTCATCCAACCAGAAGAGGACCGTTTCTGCGTCAGTCATCAAAAACCTACAAGTCACAGTCATTTACCTTTTCTGTCCTGCCAAGAAAATGACAGCATCAGTTGTTTCAGCAAATGCCCCGAAAACAACACATGTTTACGCTCAAGCCCTCTAGTCGCTGTGGAACATGTGGCTCCTCAGGAGCAAAGGAGGAAATAGTGTGAGGTGTCTATAGATCAGAAAACGCGTCTGTCATCTGAATGGAAGTTATAAACTATGCACGAGTTTACAGTGTTATTGTATAACTAATGCCAATACTGGTAACTTAAATAATTTGCATCTAGCTGCGTCAAGCAATTTCTGAACGCATGAGTGGCAAAACAGACGGCGTCAAAGAAACGCAGTCCTCAAATTCTGTCAAGTTGTCATGACATTTTATGCTGGAAATGTCTAATAATGTTTTTTATTTACGGAGATCGTTGAGACCCATGTGGTCGATGTGCCAGCCAGAAATTCACAACAAAGGGAACCATGTAGCTAAAAGCTGCGTTCAGCTGCAGTTTAGTAGAAAGTCAATTCTCAGCGGGTTCAATACAAGTCAACCTTTCACATAACTCTGAGCCATTTTTGTTCATTAATAATCAGCTACTCATTCAGTTTTTTTGCTAGAATGAGATGTTTTGTCTCAGAGTGGGAGTAGTACCACACTCACAAACCCTAATGACCTGCACCCTATACCTTTATTCACTGGTCGTGTGGTTATCTTAGTGAGGGGGTTTAATTCACCAGAGCCAATACTAGCCTGCAACCATCCGTGTCTGTATGTGCTGTTGCCAGTAATTGAACGCGTGAGCCCGCAACAAGCGTGCGCAGGCATCTGTGTGAAATCCAGAGTTAAGTGTGAGCAGAAGGGATTGGCATTTGTTGGCATTTGTTGGCATTCAGGTCCTCCCCAAGTTACTTGAGCTCTTGCAGCAAAGCAGTGATGGAAAATCTGATCTTCAACATTGACCCTCAGCTGGCAAATAAAATAATCTGGCTTTCGACATTTCAACAGAGAACGCCTGAAGCCATGCTATGAAAGGCTGATCTACCTGAATACTTCACCCAAAATACATAACCACCGTGGCTGCAGGTTTTTAACATTCAGCCCGTGCAACAGTAGAGAGAGATTCATTTCTAAGTATACAAATGACGAGGGTCAAAAAGATGGGAGTGATTTTGCAGGAAGATGGTGACAAATAAACATAGTTTGCGGTCTGTAATAGAAGATGGGGATTTGGAGAAACGGGAGGGATAATCCGTTAGGTGGAAGGGTTTGGAGATGCAGGGTTGATGGACTCCACCTGCAGGTACAGTAGTGATTTATTTCATTTCCTCTTTCGATCATTTAATTACTCAACTCGCTTCTTCTTCCTCTAAGCAGTCTACTCTGCAGCTTACTGTGGGAGTAACTTTACCATCAACAAAATACAAAGGAATTGGTTCAAACAATGTTGGCATTAAGACACCTTACGAAAACTGAACATAAATCTAAACCATTGTTTCCTTAAGCGTTAAAGAACACAAACTAAAGACTACAATGGAATTGGTTAAATATGCTGACACTGCCTGATGTATTGGTCTAATCTGTGCAGCCAAACGGTCTGAAGAGTGTTTTCACACTGTGGCCTGGAGCATTTTGTATTATTCCAAAACTTATGGCAGTTTTGAATTTCAGGTTTAAAGGGTTGTGCAGACGCGCTGTCTTAAGAATGGAACGATTTAAACAAAAGTAAAACCTTTTGTTTGCCCGAGTCCTACTCTAAAGCTATATGTCCTTGTTCAGTGTGCGGCAGGTAAGGTTGTGTCTGCCGTCGGATTGGGCCCCCACTGGTTGTTAGTGTTAGAACAGGTTTTACAGCGTATATGAGGCTACTACATGGTTTTTGCCCCTGGCTACATGTCTAGCCCTCTAGCCCCCTTCAAGCCAAACAGCACCCTGACGTCTATCATCCACAGTCATGACTGAGGACCGGTCCTGTGAGATGGATTTCTTATTCAGTCCTCCTGAAAGTTATCCTCTCTACGTCATTGGTGGGTTGCATTATCACTTTTTTCCTCTTCCAGTTTTAGCAGCAACTTTTTCCTCCTCAGGCAGCGATACTTGACATTGAACCTGCTGATCAGAGCTGTCATAGCTTTCCCTTAAAACGAGTGTGACCTTGAGCTATCGCTGTGATTATTATTTATCACCATGCCTGCTACAAGTAGTCACAATATTATTCAGCAGTGCAACCACTGTGAGGGAAACAATAACGACACTATGCACAACAGTAACTCTTTTAATTAGATGAAGAGGTGGAGGTATCGGTTTCCACAAAGTCCGAATTTGATTATAAATCTAAAAGCAATCATTTACAGGGGAAGAATCGGGACGTTTCATTGGCTGGCATTGTTTGGTATGTGCCACAGTTCTCAACATGGATGAGGTGTGGTTACATCATCAAATATTGAGACACTGCAGGCAGAAGCTTGAAATATGCTGTTGCTATTCTGAATAATCACAGCAGACACCGGTGGCCATACTGTGTGAATAACTGATGAAATACACATCTGCGTTGTGTGAGTCTCTGTACCTGAAAGACTCAATGTCTCCGTTATCAGAACTGTACGACTCTCTTCTGTTAGATTGGACTAAAATCCCATAATCCAATAAAATACAAAGGAACTGTGAACTCATTAAGTCACAAAATCAGACTTTTTTTTGCCCGTTTGCCTCGGATCCTGCCGCAAAGTATTACATTACATTCATTTAGCAGACGCATTGAATTCACTCGCACATCAGTTTAGGAGAAAATAAATCAAGTCATGTACTGATGTATTCATTTATCGTCATCAAGATATGCAAAAAAAAAATTCATCGTGACAGATTTTAGATGATACCGCCCAGCCCTAGAAAACCAACCACACTTTACATACATAAGTACGCAGCACTTTCTAATGCCAGACTTTAGCCACGACCCCAAGTCAACACTAGTAAGGGCAGAGTGAGCACAATTAAAATGCCCCGCTCCCGTTTTAAACGTAGCAGAATGCAATCATAAAACAAACGCGTGTAAAGGGCACACCGATTAATAGTTACTGCGATGAAGGGAAATTTATTGCTGTCAGGCAATGATGAGGCAGCCGTTAAGATGAAAGTTCCCATTAAAACTAAGGTTGTCTTGACAGAGTAGGCCAAACGTTTTTGTCCAGTTCTTTCAGTGAAGTGTAATATGCAACCAATCTGTGGTGCTGATGAGGCCTTCTCGGGAGTTATTTTGCGATGAAGTGTTTTAATTGACGGTTATTTTTGGATCCACTTGAGTCTCACCTGCTTCTACTTCAGTCGTTGCTTTCCCGGGATGACTTCTGGCAGCTCTGAGAACAGTTGTGAATGTCTTCTATCCAGCTGCGGATGAATAGTACAGTGATGGCTCAAGAGTTGTTCCAGTCTAAAGAGTTGATTGCTGAATATCTGTAGAAAAGAAGACCTTGTGCGGTGATTGATGAGACACTGACACCAAATCCAGACATTTAATCTGGATGTTTTTCACAGCCGAAAAAATGTTCTAATGAGAAACGCAACTTTCGCTGTATATGTGTACACATCATGCTGTCAACGGGACGTCACATTTTAAGAGAGCGCTTTAGACCAAAGCACGCTTTCAAACGTTTGTCATCATTATGTTCTCCCGTGTTGTGAACATATTAAGTGTTTGTCCTCAGATGCACGGCCAGGTGGAAGGGAGGCACCATTGTTTATATACCGGAGTGCTGTAGTTCATTGAATGAGGCTTGAAAGTTCATTGTTTTCCAACCAACAGTCCAAAACCCAAGCATATTATTCAGTACTATCGTATATGAGAAAAATCAGTAAATCCTCACTAACTAGAATAAATTAGCAGAAAATGAATTTAGTTGAGAACTGTTTTATCATTTTATTTATTTATTCAACTTAAGTGCAAAATGAATATAACAGTTTCAAGTGAAAACATAAATAAATAGAGGTCTAGGGAACAGCAGATGTACAGTAATGTGGATCAGAAGCAGCCGATGGATGTATTTTACAGGACAGGGAGACATTAAGGTCCATAATCATTTATATATATATATATATGCACATCTTGGTCTGAATCAACTGCATGTAAGGTGTGTGTGTAGCCTCCATTAGCTGCTGTTCAACATTGCAATGAATTTAATACAAAAAAATCTAAACAATAGACATTTTTATATAGTTTTGACAATATTTATCGACCAGCTCTGTCACTTCCCTCCATAATTACGAACTATCGAGGCTGAACTCACAATTCCTCATTATAGATTTGTTTGTGTCGTCCGATAAGTACACGCGTATAAAACAGTGATTTTATTGCAGCTGAATGAATGAATATGTATTTCAAGATATAATCACATACAGCTAAATGCTAGCACTAGGCTAGGCTGGTATAGAGCGAGCTAAACAAAGTATGCAGAGTCGTCACAGTGAGGATGTATAACTCCAAAGTTTGGTACATAGATGGATGAAGTGTTCTCCATGTTTTGCCTGAGCTACCACGATGCTCCAGTCAGGGCACCAGTTTTGGCTGTTTAAAAATTCCAGCTTTAGTTGAGCTTCTCGGCCTTTCAGTCTGCTCTTGTCGGGCTGTGATTGTAGAAGCCGATATTTGCCACAGGTGGAGCTCTCAGGCTGCCTGCACAAGTGTGACTTGGATTACCAGGTGGGGCACAGCTACTGTGCATCACTTGTTCTAACGCGGATAAAGACGACGTCTGTGCTGGACTTTAATCGTCTACGCAAGTGACTTTCAGCCCTGGACGTATGACTATTTTCCTCTGCATTGACGCACCTTGTGCGTAAGACAGAAGACCGAGAGTTACAAAGATTTTGCTCTGACGGTTTTGTTCATTTGAAACATTTTCCGTATTTCTTTTGTTCCGAACACGCCTGTTGCCACGGTAACGGTGCAAAAAATTCTGACAGCAAGGTGGTGAATGTATATATGCACAAAAACCCATCTGATGATTGGCACCATGTCTCTGACGCACATGAATAAAAATAAAGAAAATCATCATTTCTCTCTCCTTCTTTGATCCTCTCCCTCTGTTTGCTTTCTAATTCCTTAATTCCTGTTTCGGCTGTGCGTCGCAGTCTGAGCCCCTCTTCTCTCTCCTCTCTCCTCTCCTCTCGGTTAGCTCGCTCTGCCTCTGTCGCATTGAATCCTCGCTGCCTCGCTGTGTGTGTGTCTCTCTGTTTCTGCTCTTCAGCTTCCCTCTTATATTTGCTGCAGTGCTTTGATTCGAGCTGAAACGCTTTAAGCTCACAGTGGCAAGGAGAGGTCACACTTTCAGACACACACACACACTCGAACACATGCTTTAAAGCCTCTGTGTGTAAAAAAGAAGGAACAAAGTGCCACAGCTGTATACGCGTGTGTGTGTTTTTTGCCCTGTCTGACACCCGGGGCTAAGCCAGTTGTGTGGAGCAGTTTTGGTACTTAATGAGATGTCTCATCACATACACACACATGCAGTATAAACACTCTTTATTTCTCTTTTCCTCCACACACATACCTGCATTATTACAGAGTGTCAGTGGCTGTAGCATCAAAAGGGCTTGAGATAGACTCTGGAGGGGTGATGGGAAATGATCCGCGTCCCGGGTAGCTACCGGCCATCATTTGATGCATTCATTAGAAATTGAATTTGTCAGCACGCAGCATCGATCGATCGGTCTGGTTGATTGATGTGTGAATTGTTAACTCATCACTCGTGCGGTGGCCAATGGCTTTGCGATGTGCTGCCGTTCTATTAATAGTGTTGACTGATGAAGTTGAATCTTCATCAGTCTCGCTTCTCGTCATCTAACCGTGTTCATAACCGGAAAACACTCGGCCTCCCGAACGCCTGGTGGCATGCGCCCCTGCAAGTTATGAGATCATCGCATTCGAGAAACCGGGCAGAGCCAGATGCTGGCGTCACACGAGATGCGCCTTCAGGGACATTTCCGTGTGCACATGCAGGGTGGAGGGTTTTACCGCCCTGCAAAGCCCCTGGTCTCTGATTCTCAGACAGGTGGAAAATTGTCCCCACAAGCAATCTTTGAACGGGGAGTAATGGAAAAGGAATGGAGGCGGCAGTGGACCACACCTGCCGAGCAAGTGCTCAGAATCCCTCATTTGAGAGTGATGTGTGTTCGATGCCGTGCTGCTGCATCACTGGGTGTTTTTGACATCGTAGCATTTCCTTTAATTCCTGCTTTTACACCATGATTATCAGTTTCTATTCATTCTTTTCAAACATCTGACTATCGTATTTGCTCAGCATTATTTAGCATCCATTTCATCTCTCTTATTTTCAACCATTAGAATCAGTCAGTTTGATATCTAAAGCATTGTTTGTGGAGAGTCCAGAAGAGCAGTGAATTATCAGTGCGTTGTGTCTGGATGGATCAGATCCTCCTGTTTGTGCTGATTTGAGGGGAAGCTTAGGGAGCGACGGAGCTGTCCATCCCGTCAGTCTGACACACTTTGTATACCGTCCTCCTCGTTTATTCAGGCAGGATTACAGCGAAGAAAGCAGCTAAGCAAGCACTGAAGGGCTTATCGAAACAGCAAGCAAAGGGATTAGAGGGGAACGTTGCACCTCAACCGAGCAGAGGACCCCTGTGGCCCATGGAAGAGACTCTCAGTCACAGGTTAGAAAGAGTTGGCACCTCGGCCAGCTGCTCCCGCTCGGCGTTGCCAGAATTCCAGAGCTTCTTCAGTCGGTGCTGGAAACGCAGAGTTGCCAAGACTTCACATCGCTCCCCAGAGGGTATTTGATGTTTATTTGAACAGTGGAAAAGCGGACAAAGAGAGAAAGCCACAAAGGGGATTTGAACTCTGGCACTCGTATGGATTAGAGGCAGGAGTTATTAAACACCTTCGGTCTGGGATCCAAATGAGAAATTTGTTTCTGTGACCTCTGTGACCTCTGGGACCCAGGGAAATGAACACGTTTGCTTCTGTTGAGGCTCAATCAAAGAGCGTTCTTGACCTATTTCAGGGCAAATAGTCAGTTGAAGGAGGCAAACGCTACAGAGAAGTCGTGGATTTATCTGGCAGTGGCCAAATGTTGACACAAAACACTGCAAGTTTTTCCTCTGAGTAGCTGACTCAATGATCTCGCCGTCACCATGTTGAGAGCCGTTGAGAGGCAATCGAAGTGCTCCCACTCTGGAATCCATCATCTTTATTTGACGTCTACATTTCTGGCAGACAGTAATGTAATGTAATTAAAGGTAATGTGTAATCTGCTCTAGTAAAAGAGGATAAAATACCCATTAAAAATGCCTCTGAATGATTGAAATCACATTGATATGGTGATTCACTTACTCATCAGTCAGAGCCGAGGTTTGGAGCTTTTCGATTGCTTCCATTAATGACCGCGGAGCGAAGGCCACTGGGGCACGCTCACATGCACTAACGTGCACTAAACGCATGCACGGCCGGGCCCGTCTGTTTAAACCAAGTAAGGTGAAGCTCGGAGAACATCATATGTTCACATAAATAGTTGTTTGCTGCTATATCAATGTTCCCGATGTTAAATACAGCCGTAAGTCATTTATCAAACAACGACGCCAACGATCTCAATCCTCTCAATTGTTATTTCTTTTCTCAATTTAAAATTGGATAAAGCAAATGATTAGTCAATGAATTGATTAGTTCATTGACAAACAACTGTTGCAGGTATATTTTTTTACTAGTCAGTTGTTTCAGTTTACAAGCGAGACGGCCTAGTTTCATTTTGTCAATTGTTGAAATGTGCTACTTTTCTTTGCCTTACGTGATAGCGTACTAAATATATTTAGGTTTTGGACTGTTGGCTCGACAAAAAGAGCGTTTAGATGTCAACCTGCTCTCTAGGACATATTGTAGATGATTCCTCTGATGGAGAAAATAATCAATGCATGCAATGCATTTCATATCCGAAACCATTAATCCATCATAATTCAAAACAGTGACTCTAACTGTTAGTAGACCTTGTAAATGCATTACACCTGCCTGTAGTACTTTAATGAAATGTTGACTTAAATAAAAGAGTTTCTTTACAATGAGCACTCCACAGGGTACCTTTTTAACAAGAGCAGGCGCCATCATTAAGCTGCTAAGCACCCGATTAGGTGATTACTGATGCCTATAGAGGACCAAGCGGGATGCAGCTACAGTGTGAGATAGCTGAGCCTCGTTTTAAAAGCCAATTCCAGTTTGTGTCTTCTTAAGATTGTGAATGTCACTTACTTTGAAGTTTTGTCCCACATATCAAGTGATGGATTTAAACGTTAACAACAATGAAATGTTCCCCCAAGACTACTCTGTTGTTGTAGATTAATAAACCTCCCATGTGATCAGAATAAATATCAGGATGCCACCAGAGGCCTCATTAAGAAAGAACTGAGGACTCTGTTGTTGCCGAAAGTGTGTTTTTATTGCACACCAATGTTCGATAGTCTGCGTCTTGCACACCGCGAGGCAGCGTGTGAAAGCCACAGGAATCATTGTGGGCTCGGATTTAATATTTCACTTGACTTTTAAGTAATAATTGAAGCGAGGGCAAAGAAGTTAGTTGAACAAAGATTATTTTAAAAAAGAAAAATGTTTAGTTGAGGCACTTGAAAAATGTTTTGCTGGAACAGGAAACTGTGATATTACTGTGGAGTCAAATTAGTCTCCAAACGGTCTAAAATGTGGTACGACATTATCTACAAATGACAAATAATCTTTAAAAATATTGTGATGCATTGAGTAAATGTGTGCACATGGATCAGGGGCAAATAAATGCTGCGTTTAAGTGCTAGTGGAAACCTGGGACATCTGGGTTTTTAATAAAATTGCGTTTAATTTCAAAGTGAGAAAGAAACTTTTCTAAATTGACAATTTTTCATCAGCTCTCGATTAGAACAGATATTTACCAACTATACACTTTAAACAGTTTCATATAAATGGAGATCTATTGTTTAAATAAGCTACTGCTAGGTAGTAATACAAATGCAATTTCAGATGCACACAAAGGTATTGTGGATATCTGTTCCAAAAAGATAATTATGTGCCAAAATTGCTGACTTCAGTTGTTGCCGACGGTCGGATTTATAGATATCTGAAATTGAAAGTCCAATACTCATAAATGGCAAAGGTTCCTAGAAAGATGGATATCTGAAATGTTGACGAGGAAGAATTGAGTCACGGATATCTGCAAAACATATCCAGCCTACCTTGTTAAAACAGCGTGCGATAGCTGAAATGTGAAATGTGTTAAGGTTCAGCCGTCATCTGCTTGTTGCCACGTTTACCACCTAGCAGAAGTTTATATATTTACATTTATATTCATAGGCTACTGTGTACAGAGTATGTACTGTAGCTGGTAAATGTTTGTTCTATTCTGTCTATATATCAAAACGTTTTTCCCACTTTGAAATTACAGGTTTCCACCAGCAGCATGCATCTGTGCGCACACATTTATCAATCTGTAAATAAATACAAGAGTCACAACAGCTTTAGACGTGTGTTAATCAGTTTCACACTTTATAATTGCTTGGTTTGTGTGTAGATCGGAACATGCTTCTGTGAATACCCAAAATTACACACAAATCCTATTTTTCATTTGTAGATTATGTAATACCACAGTTGTGATACAATAGCTGTCTTCATTTGAACAATCTGATATTCAGAATTCTGATTGAAAAGCACATAAACTGAAGGAAACAGCCTTGATAATATCCACCAAAATGGTACCTGTTGGATATAAATTCAGATTTTCTAAATTATGAATTTAGTGACATATGCCACCATCAGTTTTATTTCTATCAGCAAACCAATCAAGGTCATAGCAGGCAGACTGTTATCTTCCACTTATCAATTCACATATGCAAATTTGATTGTGTTATTAATCAAAGCTGTCACTCAAGTGAGATGACAAGTGGGTCATAATATCCATCGTGCCACGTTGCACCTGTGACTTAATCTGATGACAATTATCAAGCTATTCTTTCATCCTGGCACCATAATATATAGAATATTACGTCCTCGCTATTTCTTATCTAAAATTGCCCTAATGCAATTGGCCACAAAGTCTATTATTGCTAAACGTCACAGTTTAGTGATTACTGAAAACACACTTTTATACAAGCTTCATTCTATTGAAATTATGAATTAAAGACAAAATACACACAATTTATCAATGCAAATATCCACTTTTTATTTCATACTCCAGGTTGGTTTGAATGTGAGCAACATGGTCAACTTAGAAAAAACTGCATTAATTTAGTGTTTCCTCACACAGACGGTTGCAGGTGGGCTGGTGTTTACACCGACCGTGGGAACTATGGAGGAGTCTGCAGGTTTGTCCAAATCCTACATGTCTTTTTTTCATACACGCTATTCTCCACTTTCACTATAACGTTTATAAAAGTATCATTGTTTTATGGTTTTCACTTTCACTGTCGGTTGTGTTGCATGTTATGACGAGTGCTTTTACTTACTGTCGCATACTTTTAGAGATGCAGCCTCAATGGATGACATCATACAGACCGACTGATGGGACATCTTCTCTGTGCTGGAGCCCGGAGGTAGAATATTCTCTCATTTCCAGCTGAGTTGTCGGTAATGTTGAATATTGTAATTTCAGTAGCTGCTTTCGCTTCGTTACGGACTACTTGAAAATTCATGAAAATATAGAATGTGGTCTGGATTTTACATTTCCTGAGATTATCGTTGTCCAGGGGCCCCTATTTTAAAATGTTCTTTCAGGATTATGTTGGTTGGATATTTCAAAGCAGAGTTGGTAATCCAATCCAACTTTTGGATCAATTTGACGCAGATATAAAATAGCCTAGGCTTCACTTCTTCCACATAATGTTACCCAAGTTGTTGATTACATTTAGTTTCAGTTTAATATGCCTTTTAAAAAGGTTTTTCAGTTCTAACAGAATAAAGTAATGAAAAATATGTGAAGCTACAGAAAACAAGTGACACAACTGCTGTAAATACAAGTTTAATAAAACAACCAAAATGTTTCACTACAAGATTCTTACTAAATTATTTACACCAAAACATGTGTTTTTGTTTTGTGGTATACAGCAGGCAACACCACTTTAACATGAATTGGTTGTGCAGCACAGTCGGCTTCAGCTGCTCCTCAGCATGAGGATGTGTTTTGTTCTGTTCAGAAATGACAGAAGCTGCTGGAGGAGGAGCAGCAGACTGGATGCAGAACAGGACGTCAAGGAGAGGTGGACCTGAGAAACACAGTGAAACGACATGACTTCTATATTTGAATGATTGTGTGTCTGTAATGGAGGAGCAGCTGGAGAGAGGCTCTTCAGAAGCAGCTCGGCCTCCTCCAAGACAAGCTGTCGATGCTGGATGAACTCGGGGTGAGGGAATACCAGTGAAGCTAAATATTGTCTTGATACTTTGTTGTTTCAGAAAAATATAGTATGCCACAAAAATCAAACATAGATATGACTGGTGATGACACTGCAAAAAGTCCCACTCACAAAGCATGTTAAACGAGACGGGGTCCATGTGTCTTCGCCGACATCACCACAGACTTAGTCCACGCTGAGAACAGGAGGCTCCGTCACTCCCAGCAGGGAGAGGGGGAAGCAGCAAAGTCCGGGCGAAGGCTGGAGTTGCAATCAATTTAATTTTCAAGCCAGTCGTTGCGCACCAATGCAGAGTAAATGCCCCGGACAGCCAGCTGAACCTTTGAGAAGTGAAACATATTTCAAGAGACTTTGGCAAGCCACCACAGGCTTGGTAATTAATGGGAAACACTGTATAGAAAGGTTGCCGGCATGGAAATGTCACAATTTACACGTTTTCCTGTGCAACCCTCAATCATGTGCATGCAGTAGCAAATGTCGTAATAGTATTAGATATTGTATTAGTAGGCACAGATGTATGTGGAATTGATGCAAATTCTGATGTCGTCTTTCTCCTCTTTTCTCCCCAGATGAGTGCAGTGTCTGGACCGATACTGAGAATGATCATCCACTTCTATTATGAGGTTTCAGGACATACTATGACCGTTTTCTACTTTTTCGACACGCTATACTATGCCGTTTATAACTCTGCATCAACTCCCTTCATCGACTCCAGCGGGATTATGCCTTATCTGACCTCAGCATCACCAGCCCTCGATTGTCTTCCTTCAAGATTGCCAAAGACATTGAATTATGATTGTTTTTGACATGCTGTACTATGACCGTTTTTTACTTTTTTCGACATGCTATACTATGACCGTTTGGTAGCACTTTATAATAACTACACACTATGAAGCATTAGTTAAGCATGAGTAAACACTTAATTCATCATTTATAAAGCATTGTCCCTACATTAATAATTCATTAGTATGCAGTTCATAACAACAGTTATAAATGTTTTATTCTTGATTAATAAGCTTGTCTATTATGTGTTCTATTGTGTTTTCATACTTTATAAATGATGGATTCCCCATTTGTAAATGAAGTATTATATATTTTACAAACCAATTATTAAGGAGTTGTAGATGATTATAAGATCATTTATAAAGTGTTAGTAAATGATTAATAACTTATTTAGATGTACATTATTCATGCATTTATATATATATAATGATTTAGATATGCACTAATGGTTAGGGACTATGTTAATATATGCTTAATTAATGATTTATTAAGGTAGTTACTAGTCCTTAGTAAAGTATTTTGTGTGAGCTCATCTAAAGTGAGGACTATCTATGCCTTATAAAGCATTTATAAATGACATTGAAAGGCCAGCAGTGCCTCAAAACCCATAGTTTTTTAACAGAAAAGGCAAATAGACACAACACAAAGTGATCAAGAACATATCAATATTTATTGCAAGATGCAAACAATATACTATTAAATACAAACCTCTCAGCCATTCATTCATGTAAGAAACAAACAAAGACATTCTCCTTCAGTAGAACATGGCTGGATATAAAACATTTGTAAATATACAACTGGAGCTAACCAGGAGCTTTGCATATTAGTTTACCTGTACTTATTTAATTATTAATTTCATACCAAGCATATCGATCTCATTCACATATAACAGCTAGTTAGCCATCTGTCACCTGGATCGCTCTATTTACAACGGAGGTGACGCGTTAGCGTGCGCCTGTCTCAGGACCTCTAGTGCTAGCTGGAAGGCTAGCTGGATACTCATCGTCCATAATGTGTAACGTTACGTGCCAGCAAACTAAGAAACACAGACGGGCATTGGAGGCCCGTCAGCAGTCATTCTTTCTGGCGGAGGTCCGCGCGCCCTTTCAACTTAGGTCGGAGTTTACCATCGCATAAGTGCACTTCCGTATCAGTTCCTGAGCGAAACGTTTGTCCCACGTTGATGACGTATGAAGCGGTCTTTTCCTTTGTCCGTCCCACATTGATGACGTTTTGAAAGCGGAATTTCACTTATTTCGCTTATTGCAAACAATGAGCAGATTCGGCCGGCTGCCATCGGGACATGCAACTGAAGAAAAGTGCGAACAGTGGAGATCGATATGCTTGGTTAAAATTAATAGTTAAATAAGTAAATGTAAACTAATATGCAAGCTCCTGGTTAGCTCCAGTTGTATATTTACAAATGTGTTATATCCAGCCATGTTCTCCTGAAGGAGAATGTCTGTTTGTTTCTTACATGAATGAATGCCTGAGAGGTTTGTATTTAACAGTATATTGTTTGCATCTTGCAATAAATATTGATATGTTCTTGATCACTTTGTGTTGTGTCTATATGGGTTTTGAGGCACTGCTGGCCTTTCAATGTCATTTATAAATGCTTTATAAGGCATAGATAGTCCTCACTTTAGATGAGCTCACACAAAATACTTTACTAAGGACTATTAATTAATCATGACTTGCAGTATTAATACGCATTTATAAAGCATATATTAACATAGTCCCTAACCATTAGTGCATATCTAAATCATTATATATATAAATGCATGAATAATGTACATCTAAATAAGTTATTAATCATTTACTAACACTTTATAAATGATCTTATTAATCATCTACAACTCCTTAATAATTGGTTTGTAAAATATATAATACTTCATTTACAAATGGGGAATCCATCATTTATAAAGTATGAAAACACAATAATAGACAAGCTTATTAATCAAGAATAAAACATTTATAACTGTTGTTATGAACTGCATACTAATGAATTATTAATGTAGGGACAATGCTTTATAAATGATGAATTAAGTGTTTACTCATGCTTAACTAATGCGTCATAGTACAGCATGTCAAAAACAATCATAATTCAATGTCTTTGGCAATCTTGAAGGAAGACAATCGAGGGCTGGTGATGCTGAGGTCAGATAAGGCATAATCCCGCTGGAGTCCAGCCACTGGTCGTGGAGTTGATGAAGGGAGTTGATGCAGAGTTATAAACGGTCATAGTATAGCATGTCGACCGTTTTGTGACTTTTTACGACATACTATACTATGACTGTTTTCTATTTTTACGACATGCTATACTATGACTGTTTTGACATGCTATACTATGACTGTTTTTGACTTTTTTGACATGCTATACTATGACCTTTTTTGACTGTTTTCAACATGCTATACTATGACCGTTTTCTATTTTTTTGACTTTTTCGACATGCTATACTATGCCGTTTATAACTCTGCATCAACTCCACGACCAGTGGCTGGACTCCAGCGGGATTATGCCTTATCTGACCTCAGCATCACCAGCCCTCGATTGTCTTCCTTCAAGATTGCCAAAGACGTTGCACTATTCAAATTTGTACAATGTGTAATAAATTATTGTGAAATTCTAATTAAGTCTCTCCTGATTGAATTATGATTGTTTTTGACATGCTATACTATGACCGTTTTTGACTTTTTTGACATGCTATACTATGACCTTTTTTGACTTTTTACGACATACTATACTATGACTGTTTTCTATTTTTACGACATGCTATACTATGACTTTTTTTCGACATGCTATACTATGACCGTTTTCTATTTTTTCGACATGCTATACTATGACTGTTTTGACATGCTATACTATGACTGTTTTTGACTTTTTTGACATGCTATACTATGACCTTTTTTGACTTTTTCGACATGCTATACTATGACTGTTTTCTATTTTTACGACATGCTATACTATGACTGTTTTCTATTTTTACGACATGCTATGACTTTTTTTCGACATGCTATACTATGACCGTTTTCTATTTTTACGACATGCTATACTATGACTGTTTTCTATTTTTACGACATGCTATGACTTTTTTTCGACATACTATACTATGACCGTTTTCTATTTTTTCGACATGCTATACTATGACTGTTTTCTATTTTTACGACATGCTATACTATGACTGTTTTCTATTTTTACGACATGCTATACTATGACTGTTTTCTATTTTTACGACATGCTATGACTTTTTTTCGACATACTATACTATGACCGTTTTCTATTTTTTCGACATGCTATACTATGACTGTTTTCTATTTTTACGACATGCTATACTATGACTGTTTTCTATTTTTACGACATGCTATACTATGACTGTTTTCTATTTTTACGACATGCTATACTATGACTGTTTTCTATTTTTACGACATGCTATACTATGACTGTTTTTGACTTTTTTGACATGCTATACTATGACCTTTTTTGACTTTTTTGACATGCTATACTATGACCTTTTTTGACTTTTTACGACATACTATACTATGACTGTTTTCTATTTTTACGACATGCTATACTATGACTGTTTTCTATTTTTACGACATGCTATGACTTTTTTTCGACATGCTATACTATGACCGTTTTTGACTTTTTTGACATGCTATACTATGACCTTTTTTGACTTTTTACGACATACTATACTATGACTGTTTTCTATTTTTACGACATGCTATACTATGACTGTTTTCTATTTTTACGACATGCTATACTATGACTTTTTTTCGACATGCTATACTATGACCGTTTTCTATTTTTTCGACATGCTATACTATGACTGTTTTGACATGCTATACTATGACTGTTTTTGACTTTTTTGACATGCTATACTATGACCTTTTTTGACTTTTTCGACATGCTATACTATGACCTTTTTTGACTTTTTACGACATACTATACTATGACTGTTTTCTATTTTTACGACATGCTATACTATGACTGTTTTCTATTTTTACGACATGCTATGACTTTTTTTCGACATGCTATACTATGACCGTTTTCTATTTTTACGACATGCTATACTATGACTGTTTTCTATTTTTACGACATGCTATGACTTTTTTTCGACATACTATACTATGACCGTTTTCTATTTTTTCGACATGCTATACTATGACTGTTTTGACATGCTATACTATGACCTTTTTTGACTTTTTACGACATACTATACTATGACTGTTTTCTATTTTTACGACATGCTATACTATGACTGTTTTCTATTTTTACGACATGCTATACTATGACTGTTTTCTATTTTTACGACATGCTATACTATGACTGTTTTTGACTTTTTTGACATGCTATACTATGACCTTTTTTGACTTTTTTGACATGCTATACTATGACCTTTTTTGACTTTTTACGACATACTATACTATGACTGTTTTCTATTTTTACGACATGCTATACTATGACTGTTTTCTATTTTTACGACATGCTATGACTTTTTTTCGACATGCTATACTATGACCGTTTTCTATTTTTACGACATGCTATACTATGACTGTTTTCTATTTTTACGACATGCTATGACTTTTTTTCGACATACTATACTATGACCGTTTTCTATTTTTTCGACATGCTATACTATGACTGTTTTGACATGCTATACTATGACCTTTTTTGACTTTTTACGACATACTATACTATGACTGTTTTCTATTTTTACGACATGCTATACTATGACTGTTTTCTATTTTTACGACATGCTATACTATGACTGTTTTCTATTTTTACGACATGCTATACTATGACTGTTTTCTATTTTTACGACATGCTATACTATGACTTTTTTTCGACATGCTATACTATGACCGTTTTCTATTTTTTCGACATGCTATACTATGACTGTTTTGACATGCTATACTATGACTGTTTTTGACTTTTTTGACATGCTATACTATGACCTTTTTTGACTTTTTCGACATGCTATACTATGACCTTTTTTGACTTTTTACGACATACTATACTATGACTGTTTTCTATTTTTACGACATGCTATACTATGACTGTTTTCTATTTTTACGACATGCTATGACTTTTTTTCGACATGCTATACTATGACCGTTTTCTATTTTTACGACATGCTATACTATGACCGTTTTCTATTTTTTCGACATGCTATACTATGACTGTTTTGACATGCTATACTATGACCTTTTTTGACTTTTTACGACATACTATACTATGACTGTTTTCTATTTTTACGACATGCTATACTATGACTGTTTTCTATTTTTACGACATGCTATACTATGACTGTTTTCTATTTTTACGACATGCTATACTATGACTGTTTTCTATTTTTACGACATGCTATACTATGACTGTTTTTGACTTTTTTGACATGCTATACTATGACCTTTTTTGACTTTTTTGACATGCTATACTATGACCTTTTTTGACTTTTTACGACATACTATACTATGACTGTTTTCTATTTTTACGACATGCTATACTATGACTTTTTTTCGACATGCTATACTATGACCGTTTTCTATTTTTTCGACATGCTATACTATGACTGTTTTGACATGCTATACTATGACTGTTTTTGACTTTTTTGACATGCTATACTATGACCTTTTTTGACTTTTTCGACATACTATACTATGACTGTTTTCTATTTTTACGACATGCTATACTATGACTGTTTTCTATTTTTACGACATGCTATGACTTTTTTTCGACATGCTATACTATGACCGTTTTCTATTTTTACGACATGCTATACTATGACTGTTTTCTATTTTTACGACATGCTATGACTTTTTTTCGACATACTATACTATGACTGTTTTCTATTTTTACGACATGCTATACTATGACTGTTTTCTATTTTTACGACATGCCATGACTTTTTTTCGACATGCTATACTATGACTGTTTTGACTTTTTACGACATACTATACTATGACTGTTTTCTATTTTTACGACATGCTATACTATGACTGTTTTCTATTTTTACGACATGCTATGACTTTTTTTCGACATGCTATACTATGACCGTTTTTGACTTTTTTGACATGCTATACTATGACCTTTTTTGACTTTTTACGACATACTATACTATGACTGTTTTCTATTTTTACGACATGCTATACTATGACTTTTTTTCGACATGCTATACTATGACCGTTTTCTATTTTTTCGACATGCTATACTATGACTGTTTTGACATGCTATACTATGACTGTTTTTGACTTTTTTGACATGCTATACTATGACCTTTTTTGACTTTTTCGACATACTATACTATGACTGTTTTCTATTTTTACGACATGCTATGACTTTTTTTCGACATGCTATACTATGACCGTTTTCTATTTTTACGACATGCTATACTATGACTGTTTTCTATTTTTACGACATGCTATGACTTTTTTTCGACATACTATACTATGACTGTTTTCTATTTTTACGACATGCTATACTATGACTGTTTTCTATTTTTACGACATGCTATGACTTTTTTTCGACATGCTATACTATGACCGTTTTCTATTTTTTCGACATGCTATACTATGACTGTTTTGACTTTTTACGACATGCTATACTATGACTGTTTTCTATTTTTACGACATGCTATACTATGACTGTTTTCTATTTTTACGACATACTATACTATGACTTTTTTTGACATGCTATACTATGACTGTTTTTGACTTTTTTGACATGCTATACTATGACCTTTTTTGACTTTTTTCAACATACTATACTATGACTGTTTTCTATTTTTACGACATGCTATACTATGACTTTTTTTCGACATGCTATACTATGACCGTTTTCTATTTTTTCGACATGCTATACTATGACTGTTTTTGACTTTTTTGACATGCTATACTATGACTGTTTTTGACTTTTTTGACATGCTATACTATGACCGTTTTTGACTTTTTTGACATGCTATACTATGACCTTTTTTGACTGTTTTCAACATGCTATACTATGACCGTTTTCTATTTTTTTGACTTTTTCGACATGCTATACTATGCCGTTTATAACTCTGCATCAACTCCACGACCAGTGGCTGGACTCCAGCGGGATTATGCCTTATCTGACCTCAGCATCACCAGCCCTCGATTGTCTTCCTTCAAGATTGCCAAAGACGTTGCACTATTCAAATTTGTACAATGTGTAATAAATTATTGTGAAATTCTAATTAAGTCTCTCCTGATTGAATTATGACCGTTTTTAACTTTTTTCAACATGCTATACTATGACCGTTTTGTGACTTTTCACGACATACTATATTATGACTGTTTTCTATTTTTACGACATGCTATACTATGACTTTTTTTCGACATGCTATACTATGACTTTTTTTCGACATGCTATACTATGACTTTTTTTCGACATGCTATACTATGACTTTTTGCGACATGCTATACTATGCTTCACTCACTCAGCTACACACAGATCCACAAATGATTAATAGGGGATTTGGTATTTGTGTGTAGCAATGTTGTAGTACTCAAGACCGAGGACTCTGGATTTATATTTCAAGACCGGTCAAAAGCACAACTGAAGGGATATCACTAAACTGTCTGTGCATTGTCTGATTTATTCATTAACATAATTACTGTGATTGCTCATAGAAAACATAGGAAAATTCAAACATAAAAATCACCTCTGCAATGCCTTTTGATTATTTCATCAACACATTTCTCATGGTACACTTTTAAATACATACAGTATACAGTATATATGGGTGTTTTTATGGGAATATGGACCTTTCAAATCATGTTTTTCAATTGTATACCCTGCAATAAACATTTGTGACCATTTTGAGATCAATTTCACTACGTACATAGTACACTCACATTTTTAATGACATTTATATACTATATTTATAATGACAATATTATGGCAGACTATTATATTTTTTCTGAAATACTGTATGCTATAATATTTTTAGAACATGTTTATGGAATACTTTATTGTAATATTTTTATGGCTACTACCATAGAATTCTAACTCATATATGGCATACTGTACTTTGACTATTTTATGACATACTATATTTTGACATTTGCATGACTTATGACATTTGTAAGGCATACTATACTATTATATGTTTTGACATTTTTATGGCATACTATACCATGACTATATGTATACACACATACACAAAAAAACTCTTCTCTCACCCACTTCCAGTACCTCCTACTGGCCAACATGCAGACGTTTTCACCACCGGACGGACACCCCTTCCATCTCCTCCTCCAACCAGCCACAGCTCTCTGATCGCTCGCAGGAAGCTGCCGGACAAGCACCAAAGCTCCTCCACCAGGTGTTGATCGTGATCTTTCCCCAGATGGGAGACAGCTAGTGTTCATGCTGGCACCTCTCTTAAGTAGTCAGAAATCTTAAAACATGATTGTACGCCTCTTTTTAACTTACTCAAATACTTTGAGAAGCTTGTTTTCTCCGGTCTCTCCTCTTTTAGCGGAGGCATGGGGCGTTATCAGCACATGCGACTAACAAACAAACTGCTCACGTGCATGTGTGAACGGCACCTGTTCCTGGCTCGTTCTTCCTCGCCACCTGCCTAAACAACCACCGAGCTCACGAGCGCCCCCTATCGACATGAGAACTATATGTCGTTCATTCTGCATCTGGACCGGACCTCACAATTCCTGCAATATAGTAATGTCATGACAAACAATACTATAATATATTTTTCATGACATTTTTATGACATACTACACCATGAATTTTGACATTTTTTTATTATATACTATATTTGAACATTATACTCGCATATTAGACTATGGTATTTTTATATATTTGGACATTATATCATATATAACATTTTGACTTTATCATTACACTTTAATGGCATAATATATGACATTTTTACATGAGATACTGTACTGTGACGTTTTTATAGCTTACTATAGATGAAATATGTATTTGACTCTGGTCAGTACTAAGCTGATTAGTCTGCTTTGTAGTGAGACCTTGACAGACAGGATCTTATGATATTTGCTCTTGAAAAGCATTAACTTAAGCTGACCTTTATTCGTGGGATTGCTCAGGGTTGATCTACCGTGTACAATATTGAATACACACCAACACAATGCAGATTCGGCTATAGTTAACTTTATTTGTAAGTACAGATAGAACAAGAACAATTATCGCTTTTATATTATTGGTTTCCCTTTTTGTGCGCTCCAGCTCAGTCTTTCCTAGCACTTAAACATACATACTCGGACCTTTACATTATTGCCTTAGTAAATGAAAATGATTAAACAGAAATGTAAATTTCACAACTAGGATGATTTAAAAATAAGAAAAAGGAAAGAAAACTTTACCACTAGTGAACATTTTGATAGAAATTCCAGGGAGACATTCTGAATCTGCAGGCAGTCATGCCTGCTGTACTGAGAGAGTAAATAAACAGTTTGTTTGGTTTCATAAAAACACACAAAAGGAAAGCAATTGAATGAAAAAAGAAATGTCACAGATCCTATTTTTATACTCTCTGCAATAGTTCACCTCTTGATAGTGTGAGCTCAAGAACAAGTCAATGTTTTATCCCCCTTTCTGAAACAAATAACAGTTTCCTGCTCGGTTTACTTCTCTCAAATGTATTAGTTTTCCTCCCCAGACACTAAACAGTAGTACATCGTCATAAATATGGTCGTTATAATCACTGCTGGCTTAGACAGAGAAACACTGTGGTTAAGTCTGCATTATTGCATGAGCTGATGACATCTTTATCTTAGGGAGGGGGGGGGGGGGGGGGGGCGGAGTGGAAAACATGGTGAAGCTGGTTGGATAGAGGGATGAGGCAGGAAACGCAGACAAACGAGGAGAGTCAGTAAAGAGAGGAGGAGGAGGGAACTTTACATTATTGCGCAACAGCTTGTCGAAAACACTCATTCATACAATCTCACCATTTCATCTCCATCTCTTTCAAAAGATTTCAAATACAGATTGATAAAGCCAGGCGGTGCATTGATGCAGACATTTCAGCTGCACGGGCCTCGAGGAACAGTAAGCTGTTATTGTGTCCTTTCTGGCTCGTTGTCTCAAACACTTCCTGCTGTGACACCTTTCCTCCTGTAATCGATACGTTTTTTTTCGGTTCACCGTCTACTTCCACTGGTCGGGGTGAACAGTCAATTCAGCATAGATCACTTTCAGGTTCAAGACCTTCAAATAATTAAAAGGCCAGACATTAGTGGCAAATGGAGTTCAAATCTTGGACGTTTAATTCACCCACATCATCTGATAGGTAAGGTTGCTGCTGCATCGCTGCTCAGTTTTTAGGATACAGTGTTACTATGGAGACATAGCCACACCACTGTGAGGTGGACTTGGTTTTCTTTTTATCCAGGCAGCACTCGGGGGGGTGGGGGTGGGGGGGGTTGGGAGTGTTAACGTGAATATTTTTGCATCAGTGCGTGTGTATGAATATTTCATTTCTTTTAGAATGTGCTTTCAGCTCTGGAGATGCAACATTATGGGTACTGGTTGACTCTATCTTAAAATTTGCTTACACACACACAGACACAGACACACACTGTGCGAACACACACACACACACGCATTAGAAACATAAAGCCGAGTGCTGCTGCTGGGAGTCTCCAGAGTCTCTTATTAGTCCGGCTAATTTCACATCATTTGACAGAGAATTAATTCATAAGTTAATCAGCTGAGACTTAGAAAATAACACCACATGTCTTCATGTAATCCCATTTCCACCTAGCATTAAAATCCCCATGCAGCCAAAAGACCATTCACCATAATCTCTGCCTGGTTTAGAAAAGGCCGGGCGGAGTCGCTGCTCTGACAACTTTTCCAATTACGTTCCAATATTAAACCAGAGACTAAAAAAAAAAAGGCCTCAAATGCCGACTTTAGACCTATAAAATGATCCAGCGGATAGAGCTCAATTAGTTTTAGTGGGCAGCTGGTTTAGGATTAAAAAAAGCCGCATTTCCACCAACCGTAACAGAGGTAAAAATCACATCCCTCATGCTATTTGGGTGTTTCCAACAAGGCCTACAGCTTAATGTCAACCATGTTTCTATAGCATGCTGATGGCTTTGGGATTTTAAAGACAGGTGTGAATGGGGAAACATTTTCAACACCAGTACAGATCTTTAAAAAAATAAACCATCTACTATCACTGATACAGTAACAGAAGACATTCTTCACTTTGGTGCAACATCGGACGTCTCTCTTGCGTTGTTGTGCTTCTCTTATTGTGAAAGGTTTTGTCACATATCTAAAACAGGTTGGACAAATATATTGTGATTTCTTTCCTTCAGTTCTCGTGTGAACCCCCAGTGTGCTTTGTTGTCTTTCCAAAGAACAATAGTGTGCTAAGTTTATTAAAGTACAAATGCTACCGCTCCACTGTGACCAATAATGTCGTACAAAGGCAGGCATTCGAAAAAATGAAAATATTTTTCTTATATGAAAAAATGATTTGGTAATACCTCCTTAAGTCTATCCTTCTTTGTCTGATCCCCCGCTGAGTACTAGGAAAAACATTTAGTAGTCATTAATATTAAGTCTCACCTACTCACTTTGAATATATTACGCAACATCAACGGCATAGAAATGGAAATTGTGGCATTTAATTGAGATGTTCCGACCCTGTTAGTGTTACACATTGTTATTTTGTAGTACATCACATTTAAGACTAGCATTTAAGGAATGGAATGTATCACAATTCACTTGTATAATGTCTAAAAAAATCTTATTTCCCACAAGTTGACAGGACATTAAGAGATGTATTGAGAGATGCTGATTTTAGAGCTAATCACCACACCTACGGGAATAACGTTGCTGTTGGGAGGGTTAGATCATGTGATTAGTGGTACAAATCACGAAGGAATTACCATCAAATTAATATATTATTTAGGATTATCACATTATCTACTATTTACACCCATCCGGTGTTTGGATATGTGTGGAGCTTCATTTAGTTTCCTTAGTGTAACCATCAGATATGTACAAATCGGATGCGAGTTGTCTTCCTCTTTTTTTCACCCTTCCTCCTTTTTTTGTAACCTTCCCTAGTCCTCCACCTCACCATTTCCAGAATCAGATGATTTAACTCCCTACTACTACTCCCCCCCCCCCCCCCCCCCCTCCTTTCTGCCCTCTCACTCTACTCCTCGATTTCCAGTATCAGGTCATCTCCCTCCAGCGAGGAGTCGGTGGTGACATGAACCACCTTAATGGTACCGGCCACCGGGGAGTTGACCACCGTCTCCATCTTCATGGCCGAGAGGACACACAGCGGCTGACCCTTCTCCACCTTTCATGATTGTAGAGAGAATTCACAGAGCATTAAGAACAGGAGTCAAATGTGAAGATCACTGAACAAGCACTGCAGTCAAAGGATAACCAAAAAAATAAACTACACTCAAAGCACAGGACATAAAAGCGAGTTCCACATATTGACAGAGTAACATAGCTACTGGATGCAGGTAGTTGAGGTGTTCTTTGACCAGGTTGGACATGTCCTTTTGTTATCTGCAGTATGAGGAGAAAAAGGGTTTAACAGTAAATTTACCTTGGATCCCACTTCCACTTTGATCTCCAGGACCTTTCCAGGCATGGGTGCTCCCACCTGACCCTTGATAGACTTCTGAGCCTTAGGATGGAACTTCATTTCCTGTGTGGAGGGACAAAGAGACATTACATGCATCCATCTGTCCAGTCGATCATCCATCCAAGTCATCTGCCTCCGTTCATCCACTCGTGCAGCCAACGATCCCTCCGTAGAGTCAGTGGACCCATTGAAAGGTTCCTCCATCTACTCCTCAGACATTTGTTTCTATGCACATCAGTCATAAAATCAGTTTTACACTTAGATCCAACATCAGTTTTTATTTAGAGAACTTTCCCTTTATCCATCCATTCATCATTAACCTTTGAGACATGTATCCCCCCCACTTCTTCTGTGTACCTTCATGGCAACAGTGTCTTTAACCAGCACAGATCTCAGCTGTCCGTTCAGCTCAAAGAAGACCTCTCTCTGGCCGGCCTTGTTCAGGTCCCCCAGTGCCAGCGCCTTGATGTGGAGGATCTTCCCCCTCTCCAGCTCCACCTGAGATGAAACCAAGCCGGAGACAAGTAGAGGATTGAAGGGAAAGAATGAATTGGAGTGAGAGTGTGAAGGAGGACGGGACAGAAATTAAGATCATGCTAGAAAATAGAAATGAATACATGAATACATGGGCGCCTGTAGCTGCACAAGTCCAGCTAAAGCGTAAAAGAAATTTGCAAAACTTATTGGAGCGAAAAATGCACAATGTTTGCTTCTATTCCTCGTTTCTTTTTAGCCTCTTGCACTTGGTGGAGGGCAGAGACACACGGACAGATCCATGAGAGGAGACTCATTAAGCCTCATTGTAATCAAACAGCTGAATAAACGAATCAAAGGATGTGGCATCTTATGAATGTTGTATTCTACACTAATGCGCAGCTTCGTTAATGCGCTACATTAAATCAGCACCTGTAAGCACCGCACATCTGTTTGCAAATCTTACGGTCGTGTAGTGTTTTGAATGAAAAGGTGGAGGTTCTCAATAAGCCTGTTTCACGTTTTACTTGACAAAGTAAAGCATTGGTGTTATTAATACAAATGCACCAAACAGGTCGGGGGATGAAAGCAGCCCAACACTTTTACACCAGCCCTAGACTTCTTAAGACACGACTTGAGGGTCTTCAAAGTTCAGCTGAATGTGCATTTGATATTGACCTGTTGAGTGTCGTTCTAAGACAAAGACACTACTCTATCTCTCCTTCCTTCTCATTTCCATTCTGGTCACTGCTGCGTTCTGTCTCGCCCGTCTCTCCCTCGACACCAGCCACCGTACTTCTTCATTTATCTCACGCCTCTTCTCAAATATCTCATCTCACCGGTCACAATGTTTTTCTTTTTCCGTCTTTCCATTTGTCCAACTTCCTCTGTCTGGCTTTCAGTCTCTCTGTTTGTCAGTCCTCCCATGTGTCACAGCTTTTCAATTCTGTATTGTTACTTTTGCAAACCCTCATATCTGGGGCCTGGCTCCGTCTTCTCATGCCGTTGTTAATTTCCCTCTTCTGCCTCTTTTGGCTTCTCTTTAAATTTGTGTCTTTTCCTCTGCTGTGTCTACCCCCCCCCCCCCCCGCTTTTCCTCGACCCCTCACATCCTTTTTTGTTTCTCTCATCACCGTCTCGCCTGTTGATATTCCAAACTTGTCAGTCAGAAGACGAAAACATGCGCCGCTGCAGGTGTATTGATCTCAATCTTACTCTGCCTCTGTCTCTTCCTCCGGCTGCTCCGACTCTTCATCTACTTCCCTCGCTCTCTTTCTTTGCATGCCTTTGCTTGTCCCTGCCACTCAATCTTCACCTCTCCGTTTCTCTCTCCACCCTCCTCTCCGCTGAACTTCTCTCTCTCTCTCCGGCTCGTGCCGTTTTGTCAGGCTCATGGCAGCACTTTGCAACAACTGCCGCCTTCCCCTTTTCCAACTGTGTGGCTTCAACAGTACGCCTCCTCACAACTGTTGCCATGAAAAATACAGTATGCGCACTCTTTGAAGAGTTATGTTGTCTTTTGAAGATGATTTTGTCTAAGATGTAACCGTGTGTGTGTGCCAGTTTTAATACAGAGCTAGACTTCAGTGCACTGGGTCGATATATCGAAAACACCAGAGATGCATTAAGACGTTCACAGATTAATCAGACAAGCTCACACACTCACTGCTCCCCCCCCCCCCCCCCCCCCCCCTTCCCTCCCTCCCCTAACAGTCGGCTTTTATATTCTGCTTTCATTGTTAAACCAATTCCAGGTCACATACCAGGGCTTATTATCTTCGTGCCCAACACAAATGCGTCCCAATTCCACCCTACCACCCCTATTTGTAGACAGTACGGTATGAACTGTATATTCTCATTGTATATCGTTACATTTAGCGTATAAAAACTTGCACTACATTAATCAAATTGTGACTTTGGATGGCCACTTGTCAATTAAACTTGACTAATAGAGCGCTTTTTCTCAAGAATTTATACGTTTTTGTTCTCAGAGATCGTCCTCAAGCCGTCCCGCCGTGATGTATTTATACCAAAGCACCGCCTGCTTCAACATCCGCCTATGAGGCATCTACTGAGCGCTACTTGCCGGTGCAATCAGTTTATCGTGTATGCATAAAAGAATACTTCATACATAAAGAATACGTTTGTTTGAACTCTGAATTTGTGTCCCCAAAACCCTCAAACACACGACATAAAGGGGTTCAAAGTCCTTCGAGTTCTATCAAACCCGACTCCAACCACCCAGCCTGCCCCCCCCTTTTGTTTTGTTTCCCATCACCATGCTTGTGATAGCATCTCTGGTGCATTATGTATGCTCCGTATCTCAGCGATGCATCCGCTGTGTTCTCGTCTATATAGCCCTCAAGCACAGAGCTTCTTCTTCTGTCGAATGCAACTGCGTACACATTTGGCGCTAAAGCATCTCTGACACTGAAACAAGTTTCACAGTCTGCTTCACGTCATGTCTCAGATATGACTTTATTACTGACAGAGTGACGGGGTAATGAGATTACTGCGGCGAACACGGCTCCATGTGTTGGGTGTCATGCACACATTAGCACCGACAGGGTGTGTGAACGGCTCCGTGTTTATATTTCCATCAAACATGATTAATACCACAATGAGTCATCCGCACATGACCAGATAGGTTGTTTGTGTTGTACAGTATATGCGTGTGTGGGTGAAGGACATGAGTGTCACCCATGTGTAGGCCTGAGTGTGTATATGCGCTCTAAATGGCCTAAAACGACGATATAGGACTTATGCAAAATAAACAAAAGTGGGGAAATAAGCGTCGTCTTTGTGTCGTCCCATCACGTTCACTGCACAAAGAGACATCTTGCAGGCTCGCTGATAAAGCACTCCAACTGGATCAACAGGCTTGAAATGAAGTGCTTAACAATACCAAACGATTACTGTGAAAGACTTAACATCTACTTCACACAAACATCGACAACATCGGGGCTTCAGGTCTAAGTCGGCGCTCAAAAAGATTTGGTGCTTGAATCGGTTTTTGATAAAGATTTCCCGTTGTGTGCTTCACACACACCAGCTGCCAAGAGCTCACAAAACAGACTTTGGTTCCAAATATACAGGTAACGGCGTGGCTGCCAACGTTCAGCAGGAGTCCTCTGTGATGGACACTGGCCCGTCTGTCGCTGCTGACCCTGTGGATTCACCACAAAACGGCAAATAAAAGGCTTTTATCATGCCTCACAGATAATGTAACATTAAAAAATACATGTTTCTGTACCTATGGTGTCCCACTGTATTTGTTGCATCAATCCTGTAGTTTTCTGTCTATTCAGCGCTTTTATAACTCTACACACGTGCATTCTGCAAACAAAGGTGGACCAGAGCTTTCTAGCTGGTGGACTGGGGTGGGGGGGGTACGCATGCTGGAAGTGCATGAGACTTCTGGAAGTGCATGAGACTTCCCCCAGAGTGCTATTCACCTCGGGGCTCATCTCTGCCTCAACAGTGCCGGCTATAGTTCTACAAAGCAATCCGCATGAGCACAATGACGCAACATGCATCCAATGGTGTGTTCTTATTGTGGGCAGAGGCATTATTAGTTTCAAGATAGCAACATTTCTGAACAATGTCTATACCTACACAGTGAAGTATTGATTTCTGAGATCTGAACGGAGGTGTTGTGCGTCTCGATGCTGTGATTATGTGTGGGAGTGTTGCCATATGTTCTGTAGGTCACCTCTCTATTGATACAAAAGAAGTGATTACCACAATACAGTGATATAAACGGCTTCTTTGATTAGACGTAAATACCGTCTCAAACATACAATGCTCTTCAATTACACGCACCACAATGAAATGAATGGATCTGCCTCAGCCTACTTTCATCAACATCACTTCTGAATTGGAATAACAGCGAAATCAATTGTTTCCGACAGTAATAGGCCCCGTCCTGTCCCTCTATGTATACACCTGAGACACGCAATACATAAACACAAAATTCAGCACTATTATTGTTATGTGGATGTCACACAAAGGTCTTATTAGAGAAACAGTGAAGGAGGCAATCAGTTCGTATCGTGTCTGTCAGATATAAAGTGATGGAAACCGTCTCCAGCTAAATGAAAACAAATCATCTCGGCCATCCAAAGTCAAAACATCTTGGCCTACAAATGGAACAGATTAATCTTGTAGAAATGTCAATCCTGCAGCCAGAAACCTGGGTGTAATATTTGACCTTTCATTTGAGAAAAAAAAGAAAAAAGTTTAAAAAGTCATTCAATCATGTTTTAATCAATTTGAGTAGAATCTCGAAAATCTGTCTTTTCTTTCTCAGCCTGATCTCAAGAAGGTCATTCAGTCTTTTACAGCATCTCGGTGGTACTATTGTTATTCATTGTATTCAGGGTTAAGCTGCTCAGCTCTTCACAAACACTAAAAGACAAGATCCCAGCCCAGCCTCTCTCTTCACTGGTTACCAGTAAGTTTCACAATTGATTTTCAGATATCACTGATCACCTTTAAAGCACTCTGTGGCTCATCTCCAAGTTGTACAGCCGCTCCACTATGAGCCAGAGCACAGCCCTCAGATCCTCAAGAAGGGCTCTGCTGGCTGATCATAAGTCCCAAAGACTAAAGGAGACTGGGTCAGTCAGGACCCCTCAGCTGTGGGACTCACTGCCGAATCCGTAACATCCCTTCTTCAAAACGGATCTTTGAAAAAAAGGCTTTGTACCGGTGCTGGAACACCATCTTAACTGTTTTATTGTTGCTTTTTATCTCATAGTATTGTTGTACCATTTTATCATTGTATTATTATTATTTATTCTGATTTTATTTGCCTTATTGCAGTCTTTAAAAGTGCTGGATAAATACAGTTTAACATATTTATATAATAATACAGGAGCTTCTCTTTCCCCAGAGTAAAATAAAAAAAGGCCTCTAACAGAAACCTCACGCTGCTTTGTGACAGGTCATTTCTTTTGACGTGTTTTCATTCCATCGCTCGCTTGGTAATCGGACCTGATCTGCTGGGAACAGTGGGGAGTTTGTTTGTTTGTTTCTGTGGGGATGAATGATGTGGAGCAGAAATCAGAGAGCCTGAAAGTTCCACAAATGACAGCGGTTCTGATGGAGTGTAGATTAGATAAACAGCAGCAAGGGAAGGTGAAGAGTGAAGGTGGGAAAACAAAACAACAGTTCTGCATCTGGGAAATGGCTGAATGACGAGTTTTCCCACTTAAGAGGGAATAAAGAAAACCGAGTCACTGAACGCTAAGACGGGTTAAATACAAGGTTACTCACGACGGTGACGGTTATCTATTTCACTGCCAGGAAAGCTACAACTACCAGATTGGAAGATGGATATTAAATCTATTTATCCTGCTCGACAGCTGTAGCCTTCAGCGTTTTGTCGGTTATTTAGACATTTTTGTTGATGAATATTGTTCGGAGCAAAGAATTTAGTATGTTGTATTGTAGGAATTAAAAAAAAAAAAAAGAACAGCACAGACCAAACGGTGGCTTCTAAACAAATAAACAAACTGCTGAAGCTGCCAAGGCTCTTAATCAAAATATATAAAGGACTTATTCTAATCAGTGGCTCGTGGTCTGACTGATCAAATGATACACACCCACGGGTGATTAACAAAGAAAGGAGGGTGGGGGGGGGGGGGGGGGGGGGGGGGTCTGCCTGTCTTTGGGGTCAATCCTAGATCGGCACAATCGATGCAGCTCCTGATTCTTTGCTAATAATACAACAGCAGAGCAGCAGAGTTCCCCGTGTCCCTCGTAATATAAAAAAATCAATTAACAACAGCCTAGAACCATTTCTGCTGCAGTGAAATGAAGCAGTAATTAAACGTGTTTGCCTTCGGCCGCTCGGAATCAGTCATTTAAATCTGTGTGTTACTCATAATGAGAGAATCAGGAGGAAGTATTGAAAGGATCAAAAGAAGAGGGATGGAGATGGGGAAGCTGATTCACAATAGATGAAGTGCGTTCGGGTTTCACCGGGATTATTATTGAAACTGGTGGAAAGAGGAGAGTGAATGACGCAGGGTCGGGGTGTCGCAAAATACCCTGATATTGACTATAACTGTGATATTTAAATGTTAATAATACACATATGATAATAGCTTGTAAATGATCCAGCGACGCTTAAATTATTCAATTTATACAGTTTTGGTTACAGACTCTCTCTCTCCGCCTCCATACACTCGTATTGTGAGTGTAAATTATTTGTTAAAAGTTGATACTGTGACACTCCTAATGCAGAGTGTATAGCTTTAGTGAAAGGTAACAGATGGCTGGAGGGAATTGAGATGACCTTTAATGTTTTAAATGTTTTGTTTCATTAATGCACCAAAGGGCTAGAGGGGACTATTTAATTGAAGCTATGGAAATATTAAAGATACATGAAAGCTAAAGGGATATTAAGACGATGAATCAGCTGTCCCTGTGGTAGCACAACACTGATTTATTTTAATGCAGAACTGTAAATGTCATTGTGGAAGTGGATTTTAAAACACCTTGAACGTGTGTTGTTCTTCTGTTAGAGAGAGGTCTAAAAACCTTCTATGCTACGGAACATTACCACAATCCTCCTGAAAGCCTTTATGGACAGTAACCATGAAAGGTTTGTACCACACTTTACATTTCAATTCCGCACAGGAAACCTTTCTTGCTTTTCATTTAAATGCAATATTCCCCGTGGAGGAGTGCTGTAGGTAGTTAGCTAGTTAGCATAGCGGTACCTGAGTTAGCGGTCTCCCCGGCCAATAGATTCTTACGCAGTTTAGCTACAACAACTAATTCACGGCGTTTACATCCATCTGGACTCTGAGAGAACCTTAAGTTTACACTGGATGCTTTAGGAGGATTTCTCAGATCTTTACAGCAGAGATGGTGATAAGTGAAAAGTGGGCATGACCCATTGTCATGTAAGCTAACTTCATCTGATCACGGTCACAGTGTCCGACTTTGTAAATGTGTCAAAACTATGTGAAGTCACTATGTATGTTTCCTCTGTCAAGTATAATTACATGTAATGATGTGTAACGTCTACATTTACAACTCAGGTACAAATAAAGCTCAAATCTAACAAAAGTCTTTAAGAAAACTACTTAAAGTATTTAAACTTAAAGTTTTTCAGTCTTTACCTGATCACATATAGAGGGACAGACTCTTCCAACATCTCCTTCAGTAACAAAGAACATTTTTTATTTAATCTGACGTTGGATTCTGACATCTGTCGCAAAGGTTACCGTCAGCAGTGTTAACAATCTCTTTGGAATTCAATCCGGGCTTGAACAAATACTTTGTTCATCAAATAAAATGTTCTCCGTCCGCGCTGCACTTTCTGAATAAAAGCAGGGTTTCCAAACCTGCCGTCTCTTGTTCAGCACAGCAGACATCTTGAAACATTTCAGCTGACTGTATATTCACGTACGTTATAGTTGACAGGAAATGGTTTGCTACTTAGATGCCAATATATTACGTGGCAGCCAATTATCATATCCTCTCACTACAGACAGATTGTTACATTCCCGTGCCTCACTAATTTGATTGCATGCAAAGCAATTCAACTCATGTTGGAACCCTGTTGGAAAATAAACAGTTGGTACGAGCTTTAGAAATGTGTAACCGTTATATGTTGGTCTGAGATTCGGGCCCTCAGTGCCTTCCACTGGCCCGCTCTCAAACATCATACGACAAAATGAATCTGTTATTTCTGTGCGGGAAGAACAATATGATGGCCGTAGGGACTAAAATGTAGTCTGTTGTTCCCTTGATGTCGTGTTAATATCTCTGTGACTCTGTATCAAACCTCATCCACATCATTTCCCTTTGATAATGTCTGTTCTTTATGGAACCGTTGTTACATCAACACTAATAAAGCAGCTAAGTGGACAATTGAATACGTTGTTAATAGTATGAACTATGTTTTCATAGTATTAGTGACAGTTTGTGACTGATACACACATGTTATCTCACCTTTGATTGTGATTATTCAGATCCCCTATTGTTTAAGTGTCCCTATAGTTCATTTCTTTATCTTAATTTTCATAATTACAAATGCAACTGTAAAAGTGAAGAGAATCTGCAACAGATGTCTGAATTGTTGGACACTGCTCAATCAGTTTTTCGTCCTTCTCGAGCAAAAAAAATCAGTACATGCGATTTAATATTGTACTTTCATAAAATAGTACTTACAAAAAAAGAAAAAGGTCAAAACATGTGCTGCAAAGGCCAAGATGTCCTGACTTGTATCACACCTTCCACAATGCAACAGTGACCCTTCATGCCCACGTTATGGTCCAGTGATCTTAAACGGTGTGTAATATTCAGGCGTGTACCTCAAACTCCTCGGCGATCTTGGGTCCATCGAGGAACAGCCTGGTGCTGAGACAGTCCACTGGACCAAAGTTAGCTAGAAGAGACACACAGATGGCCTTAATATCAGCAAACATTACTTCATGATTTATGACACTGGGCACTGTAGATGAAAGTGCACGCAAACAAAGCTACTTTAAGACCTGCAGACATCAGGCTACGCCAGCTTTGGACCAATATTTATGATCAGAAATAGAATTCAATAAGGCTGAGGGTTAAGTGGGTCCAGGGGTCTGTAGTGAAGGAACAGCTGTACACAATTAAAGCTCCTCATAAAAAGGGCCCCACCAGTTTAACGCTAACATGTCCTCACTCCTCAAAGCAGCAATTAAGCCCCAGGCAGCTGGATGTTACTGTAGCTCCTTTAAACAACTTCCAGTCAAGTTTTAAAAATGCGACTGCTCTAAAAAGATTCCTATCAAACTTCCAACATCACAGCCTTCCCCCCGAATCATGCTGCTGCGGACTGCATTTACTTCAAACCTGCTCAAAAAAAATGCTGTTACTGCTTATGCTGATTTCTCCCTCTGGCACCAGCTCTCGCTGTTCTGGCTTCGTATATATATGTGCATTATGTAAATTCACCACCCCGAGACAGGCGAGTGTGTGTGTTGCCCCCCTTGAACTGCCAAACACAGCAACTGAAAAACTTTTCTACCTGATGGTTGAACTTGCATGTTCCCCGAGTTAAGATCGGCTGCTAATTTCAAGCCCCAGTAATAATACAAATGAGAACGGGAGTCTGTGTGTGTGTGTGTGTGTGTGAGAGAGAACGAAATGCCATTCGGTATCACAAGATCCAATTTGATCAAACGCACGACAACAAAAAAGTGTAATAAACAATTTATTGATGCCTCTCCGTAATCCAAGTGTCTGAATACAAAGATCCATTATGAAGTCGGCCACACTCACCAGTGAACTCCTTGAACTCCTGGAACACCTTCGGGTACATGGCGGCTGACATCACATCCTCGGGGCTGATGTCATCACCGTGGGCAGCTCGGAGCCCCTCCTCCAGGGCTTTGAAGTCCATGGGTAGCAGAGAGGCGCCCGGACGACCCTCGATACGTTTGAGGGACTTCAGCACCTGGGATAGGAGGTTAAAAGAGAAAAGGAGTGAGGAGGTTAAAGGAAGGAGGGCGAGAGAGAAAGGGGAAACAAACTGATTGCTAAAAGTTTTTATTTAAAGTCATATATTCTTCATGAATGCTTCCCCCACACATAGACTCCCCGTGGGAGTCTGAACCATGTGGGATGTATAAAGTGCTGGTAAAACATTCACAACTCTAGGTCTGGATAAAAGCTGCACCCTGTCAAGGCACTGAAGTGACAGAGAGACTAAAGGAGGAGGAAGATAGAAACACATGGGGAGCTGTTGTGGGGGGAGAACATCAAACTTAATGGGAGTTATATTTATTTCAAAATTTGCATAAAAGTGACACCGCTCTTGTATTAACATCTGCAGTGATATCCACTTTTATGCAACTCAACTTTTCCTCTCCATTTAAATCCTAGTCTTCGTCTTGGAAACGGTAGAGGAGAAAGACAAAGCACCAATGACAGGATATTGCATCTGCCCACACGGTTGTTGGTATCTGACACAACTTGTAGAGACAACGATCGATCTGAGGCCATGATGGTGTCAACACACATGCGTTTCACCGAAGGGCTGCGGTTCTGTTTTTATTTTCCCTGGTTTCTTCAGCTTTTGGTGACACAGTCCACACACACACACACACACACACACACACACACACACACACACACACACACACACACACACACACACACACACACACACACACACACACACACACACACACACACACACACACACACACACACACACACACACACACACACACACACACACACACACACAGAGGGAGGAGACCCTCCATCCACATAATTAGCCTGTGCAGTCTGCTTCAGAAGTATATGAACAGATAATGTGAATAGCAAAGCTTCTTGTGCTACCTACCTCTTGAGTGTGTGTGCCTTTATTTATTTCCGCTTAATTCAGATCAAAACAAATCATCGCCTAAGCTAACATGCTAAGTGCTGCATTGGTAATCTGCATGTGTGTTTTCACTCCTCCCAGCACTGTGTGCACCAACTAAACCCTCAGTTGATCATATGTCTCCTGTTTGCATACATACTGTGCATAATGTTGTGTTTGCAAATGTGCGTGCGTGTGCCCCACCGTATTATAGTCTTTGTGTATGCGTAACATCTCGGCACATTTATGAGTGCATGTGTGTGTGTGCCTTGCAGGAATCTCCAGACAAAAGGGCCCGGTGCAATGCTATTAGTCACAGAGCTAACAGTTCAAAGATAGCTGACTCACTTGTGTGTGTGTGTGTGTGTGTGAGAGAGAGAGACACTTCAAAGATGGCAGGCCGGCTCATTAACATTGCATCCTCTGAGGATGTCTTACACTTAAACTGGTTGATTGTTTAAGTGTGAGACATAGACAAAGAGTGACTGTGAGTGAGTGAGTGAGTGAGTGAGTGAGTGAGTGAGTGAGTGAGTGAGTGAGTGAGTGAGTGAGAGAGAGAGAGAGAGAGAGAGAGAGAGAGAGAGAGAGAGAGAGAGAGAGAGAGAGAGAGAGAGAGAGAGAGAGTGCGTGTGTCTGCATTAGGAAATGAAGGAAAGACGCTTCGTTCAAGGTTATTTGCTCTTTCTCCACATTTCTCTTAAAACCACTCAAAAACACACTCCCACTCTCTCTTTTTTTGTCACCGTTTTTTTTCTCTCTTCTTTTCTTTCCGAGTGCGATGCCTCTGAGGGATGTGCTGGATTTTTTGACAATAATCTTATTTCTTGAATTCACTTTGTGTCTGCTGGCCTCCTTATTCTCTCCCTCTAGCCCCATCTAAGCTCCCTCAGTCTCCCTCTCTCCCTCCTTTGCCCTCCTTTCTTTCTTGTTTTCCTCTCCCTTGACCATTCTCTCTGTCCAAAACCCGCGCCGCAGATGAACTGAGCGGGACAGAACTAAGACGAGGAGACGCCTCAATCGGCACTTTGTGCCCTGAAAAGTTTTCCCCACGCATACAAATGTGCATTTAAGACAGTACGGGACTGCGATCAATGCACATGGGAGCACGGGATATAATGCATTCTAACTAATTAATGCCACCAAAAGCTCCATCAAAGAAACATGACTTCTTCCATGCTGCTAGCAGGCACAAATAAGCTTCAGCTACAGCACACGGATATCTCACAGGGCTCATGAAACAGGGTGTGTATGTCTATGCTTGGCATGCAAGAACATTTACAGCCGCTAACAAATAAGCTAATTGCTCAGGAACTTGCAATTATAGCCACATACAAACACAAACAATCCACCATGAGTACGATGAACTGATTCAGTGAAGTAGCAGCAAATTATAGTCAATGCCTGACATAATATAAACTACTTTAACAAGCAGCTCTGTTTTAGGGAAATAATTCAATAAATAAGGCAATGTTTTACTTTCTTCCCTTTAAACAACATTTTCTTTATCCAACTCACAGGAGCTTGACACCAATTATTTAGATTTATACTCTGAACGTACTCTGAGATATTCAGTGGGTGACAGTAGAATGTATCAGATTCATCTCAAGCTTACAGCTTTGCATGTAAACACAGGCGCACACAATAAGCAAAGAATAAAGACACTGTGAAAGGAAAGCAAAAATCATTTGGACCAAAGCTGAGCTCTGAATCTAACTGAATTAGAGTGATGGAGAGAACGAGCTCTTCGGTAGGTTGTGTGTGTGTGTGTGTGTGAGAAGAAAAGCCTCCCGGTGTTTGTGCAGTAAATATCGAGGGTGGATTGCAGGAGAAACGAGCCTCTCTCTGCATAAAGTATTCCAGTGCTGACTGGAAATAAAAGAAGATCATTAGAATAAACAGAGACGTTATTCACACCATTGTGTGTTTAATAGGAGTGACTTCCATGCCACAGCTTGGATGACAAATATTTGATCATATAATCTCCCAGTTTACAGAGACAGGGAGAGAAAGGACGACCTGACGATAAGGGTGACAGGACATCAGAGAGGTAAACAAAGAGGAGGAAAGATGTGTGGGAGAAAGAGTGACAGGGGAGACGTAATAGAAGTTATGAAAAGGATCAAATAGATAAAAATGAAGATGAACTTTACAGGGCAGGAGGAAGTCAGCATTAGCTGCATTTTTAATTAGTTGATCAAAATAATAGGGCAGACAATAGATACCCAATTATATGTGATCTGTCCTTTAATTATATTTCCGGCTCTGCGAAAAATGTTAACAAATGCTCTGTAGCTGCGTGAGTTCACACACACGCAGGCACAGAGTGTTACATTCTCAGCCACACATGGTGACATAATGAGTGTCCTGTGGAAAAGTGCAAACAGGGTCTCGCACCCATATATTTCACATTTTTGGCGCCAGCCGGCTCACTGATAATACATCATGAAAAATATGTGGCTGCGACTGGGGGAAAAAAAAGTCTCATTTAAATTTATTTTAAAAACTTTTGGGAAGAAATGTCAAATATGCCAATATGTCAGAAGGTTTCTGTGAGAATGTGACAAATTTGCCTTTATTCAAGCGTGTGTGTGTGTGTGTGTGTGTGTGTGTGTGTGTGCGTGTGTGTGTGTGTGTGCCTCTCTCTAGGAGACTTGAATCTGTTGGCCCCTGATGCACATGAGAGTCTCTCCATGCAGACAGGAGACAGAGGTAAAGAAACAGAGAGGAGATGAGAGGACACACCAATATCACGGTTTTCTTCACCGTTTGCAACTGTCAGTTGTAACCGTGCATGTGACAGAATCTGAGTGTGTGTGTGCACGCTCACTTGCATACACATGTGCCTTTAACGCTCGTGCCCCTACAGGGACATTGTTGGGCTTTTTGATTTAAAAAAATGGATCATTTTGTCTGTGGTCATGCATATGGCTTCAACATCAGCTCCTCTAATAAGTCTATAATGAACTGTGTAGCCAATATAGAGGCACTCAGACCCTTAAGGACAGAAATGTCCGTATTGAGACCTATCAAAACCCCTTTGATCCCACGGCCACTACAGCATGCATTCTATCATATCAGAGCGCTGGCTTCAAAATTGTACTTTTTTACTATTTGTTCCTCCGGATTGATCAATGTTCTCATGTTTGCCACGGAGGCAAATAAATGCTATCTTCCTGGTTTCCTGCACAACAGAATAAAATGCATCAAAATCAAAGCTGTTGCCAATTGTTGACGTATCCCAGACTGCGGAAAAAAAAGGAAAATCCCCCCCCCCCCTACCATTTAGTAAACAGAAAATATTTGTTTTTTTAATCACAGTGACATTATGTAACAAACTGGCATTTAAAGGGTTAAAAAACTCTGCAAATGAAAAACTATTTTTAAAGGATGCACAAGGCTTTAATGGGCTCTCCTGCCTGTGATTACATTTAAAGTTAAAGTTAAAGAAAAAGTGAAAGAGTTGGTTCTAAATGAATGTTGTGGTTGTATTCATCTTTTGTAGATGTAGGTGTTAAACCAATTTTAGGGGTCCTGAACTACCCTTACAATACTAATTGATGCCATTGAAACCCTGAATGGAAATCCATGTGAGCAATTAAACTACAGGAGGACAAGAATGGCATGCATGTGTGCAATGAGGACAAACTACTGTACCTTAGATCTGAACGGCTCTGGGAATCCTCCATGAGGTATCCCAATGTACCCCTGCAGGAACTCGACCACAGACAGGGGGAAGGACAACTCATCCGCCCTCTCCTCCACTTCTGCCCGGGTCAGGTTGTTCTGCACCATGAACTGAGCCAAGTCACCCACGATCTTTGAGGACGGAGTCACCTGTGAGAGAAAGAGACAGACGTCTGAGTACCAAACCGCATGTGTTGAATCTCTACTTCTGTTGAGGAGAAGAAAGGAAGTGGATGATGAAGAAAAGAGCTTATGTCAGCTCAGTTTAGCCCTCAGTAAGGTATTTCTATTTCACCACAGACTGAGCACAAGACATTAGAGTGCACGCGGATGATACCACTGGCCTTTTAATCTGACCAGCACAGAGAATATAACCAAGATGATATTACAGTTCTTCATGGTGAAATCTCGCCTTTAGTTTTATTCCAAGAAGCAGAAGTTGCAGCAGCTGTTCGTCCGACTGCACCATTTCTTTTTACCTGCTGTGTGGCTTCCTGTCAGCAGCGAGCAGGTAGGAATGCACATCCACAGTGATTCCACCAACAAGAGACAAGAGGTGACAGAGTCTCTGTTTTAATGAAGATGCTGTCTATTCAGATTAAGTACTGAGTGACCCAGAGGGGGGGAAAAAGGAGGGGCTTGGACAGCAGAATGAGAAATGAGTAGATGTTTACATCTGTACAGTCTCTTTAATCATTTGATTTGGCAGCCATGAACTGAACCACACAGGTTCTCTGTGAAAACAGAGTGAACCGGAAAAATGAAGAGGGAAGAGGGAAAAATGCGGAAAACATTTATTTAAGTCACATGTATTCATTCTTTCGTTATTTATAATGGCATATCATTATAGTAATAGCGATCCCTATTAGCATAATGGTGATAAGTGGAGTCCGTTGTTGATGGCGAACGGGACACAAATGCAAATATTAAATTGCACATATTACTCTTCTATCGTAATGAATGGAGACACAGATTTAAGGCTTCCTGTTCAACTCCATTTGGTATTCAGACCATTAAAGAGAGAGAGGGGTCAAGTAATACGACCCACTGATACAGAATAAAACAACGTGAAAACCACCTTCGGGTAACTTTCTGTCTCTCACAGACTTAATTCTAAAATGATACAATGAGATGAAAGAAAGTCTAAAGGGAACAGAAACTCTCTCATCTCGGGACCCAAACTCTTCAAACACAGAGCCAGTCTCACATGTCGGAGCCACCAGCAGAGTCCCATGGTCTGTATGTTAGACTGACTCATAGTTTGAAGGAGCTGTAAACTGAAGCATTGAGAGGAAACAAAGAGCGGGGCCACACTCACTACGAGATGCCTATTTATGTGGCAATTAGTGCAACTCTGTTGACAGATGGCAGAGAGAGGAAAAATAATATAGATCAAATTTACATTCCCCGAAGAACTTCCCAACACGGAACGTGACACTTCTTTTTTAAGAGATATGATGAAATTGAAGCGCGGGACTTGACGCGCACACACACACACACACACACACACACACACACACACACACACACACACACACACACACACACACACACCTCTGGGATTACCAAAACCCCCCCGGGGCTTATATGTTCGTAAAGGCTGATCTCCTGAGATCGCAGTCTAGTGCAGTCTAACTTGTGCGTGTGTGTGTTTTCTGTAAGTGCCTTCGGTCTCTAAAAATACAAACCACCTCATTCTAACCTCGCTGTAAAAAGTAAATGCCATCGGTGTGAATGAATAGAATGCTACGCTGTAAGATAAAGTGTGAATCAAAGCATGTCCTATATGTAATATTGTCATTTGTCCTTAAAGTAAAAGTGTAGCATAGTCTAAAAGAGAACAGTAGCAATTAGTGTCTAAAGTTTCTTTTTCTCTTTCTATAATGTAAACGTTCAGTCAATATTATGGATCAAGCTCCAAAAAAAAACAATCAATCCTGTACTTCCAATAACGCACCTTGCTAGTGCCCCCGACTGTTCAAACTCCGTGGCCTCATTTTGTAACGTGGTTTAGTAATCAATTCAATTAGTTTGACTTTATTTCACCGAAGAAATCCCCTCAGTACCAACACTGATTAACAGGAGGTCCTCGGCACGTGTAATGTAATTCTATTTGATGACAGTTTCTGTTCAAAGTCTGAAGAATAATTGTTTCAAATGATCTTGTCACAGCCAACATTGAGACATAATTGACATTTCACCTCGTTTATTTAGCAGCCAACTAGGTGCACAGAGAAGAAGCGTTACGCTTCCTCCTGGTATTGATGTTGTCAGATTAAAACAAACCACGGAGGAGAACAGAATACTGAACACTAGTGTGATTCAACAATAAATCAACAAAACTGCCGTCTTATACAGTATGTGGCTGGACAAAGACGTCTGAACGGCACAGTGGTGTACTCGTGTCCCTTTGAAAGGACCGTAGACTAATGTGGTCCCTTGGAGACCTGTGTAACGGATTGGAAGCCTTTTCTGCTGACCTCGACATTGTGCTCCTTAAAGTCGGCATATTTTATTACTTCCCCTTATTTTGATCATTCTAGAGGAAAATAATGAATCATTCAACACATGTCACACAAGAATACTTGGACCGGTTTGGTAACATCTTACAGGTTTGTTATTGCCTACAGTTTGAATTATTTAGTTTCTGTAAATACTACATCACTAGTGAGCAGTAGGCATTTTGTGAATTTTCACGGGGGGGGGGTGGACGTTAGAGGATATTAGAGATCCAAGACGAGAAGTGGTCTCAGAAGAAAAAGTCACAATTACATCCATCTACTACTTCAGCACCACGGATGTATTGATACTCGGCACCGTTAGGCTTCAGCCCCTCTGCAAAACACTCTCTGCTACAAGGGGATTAGGGGATGGCAGGTTTATAAGGGTTATCTATTTTGGCTATTTTACTTACAAGAGGGATGGCGGCCACCCCCCCCCCCTCAAATCGCCCATGAACCGTGGCATGAGCACTGCTCGGGAGAAGGGGCCAGTCAGAGGTGTGAATCAGAGCGACAGCGGATATAAAACACGCTGCCATAGCTCCTGCATTCATCCAACATCAAACCAAAAGTGAAAGCTGAATTGTTTAACCTGTAGATTGTTTTTCACATTTCTCAATATCAGAATTATTAGCTTCCAACCAGCCGAAACTACGATTACATTTGTCAAAATGCACCTCAGGAGTCGTAGTTGACGTCTCACTTTGTGTTTTAATGTATGCAGGACTGTGCCTTTGCACTGATGGCTTAACAGGGAGGATTTCTGAACCATTCAAAGCAGGCTTTTAAAAAAAAAAACAGCCCAGGAGAGAGTCCACAACCACAGATTTTCAAAAAGGAGCCGTGCAAGCAAATGAGCACTTTACCAGCACGATTCAAGAAGGAAACGCTTCCTGCTGATTGAAACAAGTGTGCACTTCCCTTCAGCGTGTCCCTGCTACGACACCTAAAGCTCGGTCTGATTGGGTTTGTGGAAAAGAGGCGATAATGATCCATTGCCTGAACAGAACGACAGTTTACAGAAAAGCTTAAGGGATTTGAACGGGGCTGTTAGAATCCCTGGAGAGCCCATTAACTTGCTATAGAGGTGGAACAAAAGCTCACTGCTGAGTCACTCGAAATCTGTCTCAAACACAAGCAAGCAGCATGACTGTGCATTCCTCGTCTACCTTTCGCCATTCTCCTGTTCTCCATTGTTTCCTCTTTCTCCAGAGGATTTTTTTATGTTTTTTTTTGCTGCAAAGTTAAGAAAGTTCCTCTTCTCTTTATTCCCCGTCTCCATGAACCATCCTTCTTACTCCATCGTAACTACTATCTTCACACTAAAAGCCAAAATGCTGAGTTCTCACTCGTTCCTCATGAATCACCTCTATCCTGTGACCATCTCTCTTATCTTCCGTCCCTCTGCCAAATACATATTTCTTTCCTTGATCCGCGGTAACATCAAGGGTGTTACTCTCATTATCAATCTCAGTTGATGAATCCCCCCCCCCACCACCATCTTTCTGTGGGTGCCTCACACACACACACACACACACACACAAGAAAAGGAAATCTCATTTCCCCCACAATGTGCGAGCTGAACATGATGAGTGAGCTTTTCTATATTTCCAGACGAGGAGTGAGGTAAATCACATCCTGGTCGCACAGGGTTAGAAAATCGGATTTCCTCTGTTCCCGTGTGTGTCGCTGAGCTGAGACTCTTCACTGCAGAGCCCTCGCAGTCCGACGACACCGATAGTGTCATTCTGTCACACGTTCACACCTTTGTCTTTCAGATACAGAACACACTGTAAACCATGTAATTACACGCTGAAGTTTAGCTTTTGAAATGTGAGATGGAGACGCTTTTTCTCGGTGCAGCACACAAAAAAATAAAAAACTGCTGAATTTGCTGTGTTTTCTTCACATCTGATCTTTAGCAGTCACAGTGAAGAGAAATAATTGGCGGGGAGGTTGGTGTCAGAATAAAGGTCTTTGGCAACCTATATCCCTTCTGGGTTGTGTTCAGCCTGCTCTAAAAAGCCTACATTGTTTAATAACGACATGCCGAAATGAAGCTCTATTTATACGCCTTCTCAGCGGGTTGGGTGTGTTAGGTAGTTAATTTGCGTGAAGAGGGTGTCGGCAGAAAAGTCAACGTATAACTTGTTAGATTTCGTGTGTAGCGTAGGGTGAGCAAAGATGTGAAAAATGAGAGATGTAAGAAATACTTACAATATTAAACTAGTTACAACATGTGTTGAACGGCCTGTCGTATCTGTACAGATCCAATATCAGTGTTTCCATCCATTTAAAGTGACACAAAGTAAAGCTTAGGCTGGGAATGTTCTACGTTTTGCAGATATTTGGTCATAAATTAAAGTAATGTACAACTTGAAATTTTGACCTGATGATGGCACTAGAGGAAGAGTAAGAGGGTTCATCCTCTGGGGAACATGACTTTCTGTACCAAAGTTTGTGCCAATCCATAGATAAAGAGATATTTGACTGAGAAGACAATCTAGACTCGCTGGTGGGAGGAAATTTAAAAAGGCAGGAGATCATCAACGTCATTAGGGCTCGTGGACAAGGCAGCCTGGATATCTGTACCAATCCATCCAGTGGTTGTTGACATGTTTCAGTTTGCACTGACTTGATATCATCCGTACTGCTGCATAGCTACAGTGTAAAACCATCTCTAATCATATTTACTGGACAGATAGTTTTTAATCTTGTAGAATATCCAAAGCTTTTGAATTTCTGAACAATAAGATTGAACTACCCAGTGTCATTATCCGTTTCTCAAAGAAATCTTTGAAGATGACTAAGATACTGAGTAAATGATCAAACTGTCTCTTTTCAACTCAGCTTTACTGATCCGATACGACATCATTCACATGACAGAAGCATCTAAAACCCTTTTATATTCAGTGATGTTGCTTGTTCCCCCTCAGCGTGCAGCAGCACTCAGCGCTCTGATCCTTTCCGTGTCTCTCTCACCACCCCTTAAACTCATGTGTGACCTTACGTAGTTCCTCAGACAGGCTCATATTATCACACTTGACACACACACACTCCACCCTCGTCCGGCTCCATGTCCCCACTTGGACCGGCTCTTTTCTATTCTTACTACCTCCCATGCTCCTTAGCTCTCTCACACTACACTTATTTTTGCCTTCTGTCCATCTTTCTCACTTTCACTAATGTTCAGCTTTAGCTAAGTGGTCCTGCATGACTCCACACTCCTTCCAGCAGAAATCTGGAGTGGAGTGTGTGTGTGTGTGTGTGTGTGTGTGTGTGTGTGTGTGTGACATCTGTCTGTGTACTTGTGCTTGAATTTGTTTTGCAATGCAACTCTATCCAAAACCTGAACTCCCCTAATGGGCAAAAGGATTATATCACCTGGAACAGTGCGTGTGTGCATCTGTGCGAGTGTGTGTGTGTGAGAGAAGGCAAAACACAATAAAACACACACATGAACACACTCTATAACGGTAGCCAGCAAAGCCGGGAGCCGAGTGAACAATGGTACCTGTCAGGAGAGGAAGAGACAGGAGAGGGGAGCGATAACAAGAGGCTCAGGGAGGGGGGAGGGGGAGGGGGAGAAACGATAGAAGATTAGGGATACATGAAGGAAGTCTAATCGAAACGAGGGATGGATGGATGGATGGTGTGGGGGGGGTGAAGGAGGAGATGAGACGAAATGAAAGTGGAGAGGGAGAGCAGGGAGAGAAAGCAGACAGGGTGATTAAGAGAAGGAAGAGTAAGAGAGAATGAGAAAGAAAGGAATGGACAGATGAACCGAGGGGAGGACAGAAAGAGGCGGACAGACAAGAGGAATGGACATCTGCAGCCCCACAGGCAATACAAGGAGGTGCTCCACCTCCAAGTCAGAGACACTGCATGTGTGTGTTTTAGGACTCTGGAGGTGAGTGAATACGTGTCTGTAATGGCAAAAGGAAAGTGAGTGGGTTAGGTAATGGAGAAAGACGGAATATACACACAAATACAACTTGTCCTTCTGATGTTGAAGAGCATTTTGCGACGGGTGTAACTCGGCGAGAGAGAAAAGGGGAGAAATGCAGAGGAAGAGAGGAAGAGAGGAAGAGAGGCATCGGAGAGTCAGCTGCATGCATGCCCATGACCGTTTCAGGTCTGTCTTATAACCAAACAGAAGTAGACTGGTTTATTATGTCCAAATCAATAGAGATGAATCCAATCAGTTAATCGGTAGAAAATTAAATGGAACATTTTGATTTAAGTCATTTCTTTTCAGAAAGAAATGGCAAAAAGTCAATTTCCAGCTCCTCAAATGTGAATATTTTCATCTTCAATGAAGATGGAATGAATATCTTTGGATTTTTGAGCTGCGAGACAAAACAAGAATCTGCAGCCAGCAGTCAGTTAGCTTAGTTTAGCATAAAGACTGAATACATGGGGAAACAGCTAGCTTGGCCTCTGTCCAAGCAAAACTAAAATTCCCCTGCCAGCACCTCTAAAACTATATAATTTACACTTCATATCTAGTTAGTCTAATTCATAAAAACGACTGTGGCGAAAAGGGAAAAATAACAAATTGTGGTTTTACGGGACCGTAAGTGCCAGAAAACGTCTCGACTCGTGTCTTCCCTGGTTGCCTGGCATTCTCACAGCAAAGGCTTCACTTCAGGCACTTCAGAGAGTGCATGGTCTCAATCTTCTCATCTTACTCACACAGCATGGTCGCGCTGTATCCCAGCGCGACCCAAAATGTCGAACTGTTCCTTTAAAGATATCATCAGCGGCTTGTGATAGATATTTTTCACTATTGCTGACATTTTATAGACCTAAAAGGTGATAAAAAAAGATTCTGTAGGCTACCTGAGATTGAAACCGATACTAAAATAGGTAAAATAATCATTGCTTGCTGCACTAAAATAGTATACACACACGTATAAATATATATATATATAGACTGCCGCAAGCATGGCTGCAAGGCAAAGCGTGTGGCCAGTGAGAGTGTCTGCAGAGGTTTTGTGGAGAGATAGACATCAAGAACATCACAGAGGCAGCGGTGAAAGCCTCGAGATGGATGTGGATCAGGAGAGGAGGTCCATGGGGAGGGAACAAATGCCCCCCGAACACAAGTCGTGGTCTGATCAAACATGGCTGGGTCGCCTGGGCGAGGGTGTCTGATGTTGAAAGACCCGAAGCACTCAATGACCCAATAGGTTACGTCACTGATGTGGTGGTTCAGGAGCATCGAAGAGATGCACTCTTCTGTACGTATCAAATAAAGAAGTCCCTTCAGGATTAGAAGAGATGAATTATTACGATTATCATCTGAAGAAGAGTTTGAGAGACTTGAGGTCGCACTGGTCGGGTGGTATTACAACAGTGTGGTCTGTGCAAGAGCACCACTACGTGACCAGGAGGACGATGAAGGGGAAAAAGGACTGGCAGGTGTGCAACATCCACAGACACTGATCATATTGCTACAGTACATGCAAACGTCATGTCGACACACGGGACCGTTTTCTGACCTCAAACCTTCTTTTTTTATGAAATTAGCATCAATGCTGAGGAAAACACAAGAGACTATGGATCGTTTTGTACCCCTCCATGTTGCTGAATAATCATGTCCATGGATTCTGGCAGATTTGGGTGGATTTGCACTGGCTGCAATGCGATGTCCTTCACCCACAGCTCTGAGCTTCAAAGATGCAGCCCTTTGCAGTGCTGTGCATGTGTGGGAGAGCACGGTCAATGTATATACCTTTGGTTGCTCTGCTTAGCGCCTGCGCAGTGAGCGGTCGGTCTACTTTATATCTCTATCTGACAAGCACACCCCCCCTTTTCTCCCTTATCGACGAGCAAACTGTGAGAGAGACGCGGCCATTCTCAAGCTAAAAGGATACAACAGAGAGCATAGCAGGACCCGCAGGCACAACATTGGCTTGTGCAGCGAAGCCCACCGAGTGAGCGTAAATTGAATTGATAGAGTTTGGGGACAGGAATTGATGAGGAAAACTGAGAGGGGCAAAGGAAAATGGGAGAAAGAGAGAGAGAGAGAAGGAGGAGGAGGAGGAGGTGGTAGAGTAATAGACAATCCCAATCCAGAGAGAGCAAAATAAGAGAAATGTCTGGGGAACAGATGTGTGTAAAGTAGCAGTGGAATGAGAAAGAGAAAAGGTGAAAAAGAAGTGCGACAGTGCGGCTCGATAACGAAAGAGAATGCAAACTAGATAACCAAATAATTACAGAGTGAGTGTGAACACGGTGAAAGAGGGATGAATCTATTACTAAGCTGTGATGGTAAATAATGAAGGGAGAAAAACATGGGAATTAATGAAAGATAATGAAAAACAAAGGAGCAGGATGGAGGTGAATTTGGGCCGAGAATGAAACTGTTGACTGCAAAATTGGCAATAGAGCTCCCGCTCCACGACTGGGATTAAAGTGCCCTTCAGGAAATCAACCCAGAACTAGTCCACTGGAGCTTCGACACAAATCTACATAGAGTAGGGCAATACAAAGAACACAACTCAGTATCAGTGCTGAATACAAATACCCTGCTGATACCCTGCCGTCTTTGTACCGCAGTCTGTGGTTCCCATCGCTAGTGAGGACTGACTAACGTGCAGACCTGGGTACACTTCTGAAAGTGAAACAAAGGAGCTCTTCTCTTCATGTCTCACCTTAATGAGGTCCCCGAGTAGTTTGTTGGCTTCAACGTAGGCCTTCTTCACCTGCTTGAACTTGTTTCCGAGTCCCATGCTGTGAGCCTGCAATCAGCCACAGTGAAAGAAATAACAGTGTTACATTTTTATTACTCCATTTAAGGAAGAAGTCGAGGCATTTTGAGTAAACCTGTGATTTAAGGCCAAGATGCCAGCTGGGCCAGTATGATAGACCACTGTAAACTGTAATTTGGTACATAGCGCATTCGTTCACCACTCGTTAATATAAACGTTTTTCTTCCAGTGGGTACACAAGCGCTGTGAATTCAGTCACTTTCAAATAGTCTGTGACACATTTCAGCGTGCGACTCTGCACAGTGCAGACACTGTAGAATCTATATTTGTACTGAGAGTACGATACAGAATGAACAAACGCCAAAATAAGTTGTTCAAGCTACATTTTGAGTCAGTTTCTGAAACGGTGCCTCTTGATGACTGCACTTCCTCCGTTATTAGTCACACTGCCGGCATCTGCAGCGGCTTTGAACAACCACATATAAAACATAATGTCACTGTCAGAAGTAAGGGGAAATAAGTATATTTTGTGCGCAGACACTTTCATCCCTAAGGAGCTCAAAATGTGAAATGCATTTAAGCTTATTTAGTTTCAAAATCAATCACTTACACGAAACACAGAATAGGTAACTGTACCTGGAAGTGCAGGTTGGTGTACTGTCCTCCGGGTATCTCGTTCTCATAGACGTCAGCGTTGCCAGATTTCATGGTGGCAGTGCAGTCGAACGGAGCGTACAGGCCTCTGGCTACTTCCCAATATTCGCTGTAGTCGTATACCTTCTCCAGAGCAATGCCTGAAGCAGAGCGGAGCAACACGACATCAAATCAATCAAACGGCCACCACACGCACATCTTCTGTTAATGAGAATTGACAAAACTGATCTACTGAGCTTGTTATTTCGTCTGAAGACAACAATTTAGCAAAGGGGGGCGGCAACTAATGCAAGTACATTTTGGTAATATGTGTGTGTCTTTATAGAAGTGGGATATGGAGAGATGGATTATGTGGGGGAATTTAATTATAGGCTGTATTGGCCACGATTTATGTGTCTCAAATCTAGTGCCAGCTGGCAAATTGTGACAGCAGGTTTATGCGGTTGATTTTGATGTATGGAAATATAAACATGATGTGAAACTTGTCAAGAGTTTTGACATCGTGCTGAGTTTTTTAAACATGCAGCACTTTGTTAACGAGAACAGGTCCTACCCGTCTCTATGCTCTACTATACCACGGTCCTATTTCTCAAACTAGTCAGCAAGAGAAACCAAAATGTCAGCAGAGACATTTATCATCTGCCTAAAAAATTGCATTAAGTCAGCGTAAACGTGGGCCTTAAAATGGGTTACAGGCCGGAAAAGCTTTAAAGCTCACTTATTAGCGTGTAAGAGCGCATTTACATCTTGCCTTTGGCGCTCATTACCTCCCCCTGTGATATTTTTGTGATCCTAAAAACAACAACAAAAAGAATATCTGTTGCTCATATTCATGGCATTCTGCTCCAGCCAGTTAAAGGTGTGCTAAAGCGCATTACCTTGAAAGGGAAAAATCAGTTTCAATGCCGTGACAGAAATGAAAAGCAGAGCTTTTGACTAATGACGACAACAGAATCAGCCGCGGTAATGAGACAAACTTAGCTCCTTTACATCCCCAACAACAAGTGTGACAAGCTTTCATTTCCATGAGTCAAAGAAAGTTACGTCCTCCAAAAAAGTGTTTGTGTGTTTCCACTGTGATCTTGGCGGGGAAATGGAGCTAGTGCGATATTAATGTGAAACTAATGTGCATGTTGTTGCTCTTCAAATGCCTCAAATTACTCACTGCCTGCCAAGCCAGTGAGTAATTAGGTCCATTCCCTTCTCTGTTTGAGAACCAATTCTGTAGCTTTCATTGTTGTGTCCATTGTGAAATTATAGCCTCAATTTACAACGCGACAGCGTCCGCTGTTGATTCAAATGTCAGCTCAGGTGACGTTTCACCTCTTCCCAGTACCAGCTGACCAACCTTCTATACCTTTACCAATAGAATGTGTTAAAATATACGCAGTCGCAGCAGTGAGTGAGTTCTCTCAGCCGACAGCAACTGTCACTGACTTGTAAAACAAAACGCTAATGTGGGATTCCTTTGTGATGGATTGGTAAATATTAGGGTGAAATGAAGATTCTTTAAAATAAAGACGTACAGTAGCTTTCTGCCAGTAGCTGACAGATGAACTCTACTGAGGCTGTGCTGGAAATACCTCAATGTAACATGACATAGTACACATTCGGCTTGATATGGTAATCAGGACAACGCATCGACTTGGCAGAGTGAAGCCAGGGGGGGGAATTGTCGTTCTTTTTTTAGGTGGATTTTTACTGAATTTGCAGATACACATTTTCATCATACTGTACAAATAAAAAATGGTGTTTTCTTCAGAAAATGTATCAGTGGTGGAAAGTTACTTAAGTTTACTCAAGTACTAGATGAAATACTCCTATTTTAATCAAGTATATCTATTTTATGGCAGAAGATTTTATATAAAAAAAACAATTGGTATTATAAAAATACAATATATTGCTAAAGATTTAGACTTTAGTTGAGGCCCCTCGTCAGTTGTTAGCAGTTTCATTAAAGAGACATTTCACCACCACATGTCTCTGTGATGCATTGGCTCAGCAACAATAACTGACTGTGATTAGACTACGAGGTATTACCGTAGGAACGGTTTTAGATATCAGTCACAGGGGCCATTTGTTCTGCAGTACATGCTGATGTACTTTTACTGAAGTAACATTTTGAATGCACGACTTTTTCTTGTAACTAAGTATGTATAGATTGTCGTATTGATACCGTTACTGATGTGAAGGAGCACCTGCTAAACAGAGTGAATGTTGGCTGTGGCAGGTAAAACCTCCAGGTCACCTACATACAGATATGTTTTCCTTATATGAAGAATCATTATCTTTAAGTAATTCCTAAATTGAAGTGAGTCTGGTATGAAGCTTACATGATGTATTCCACATTTGTCCTGCCTGCTACCACAGACTCAGTGTTTACAATTCTAAAGCGTTGGACATAGATTTCAGAAGTGGCAGACAAAAAGCTGAGTGGGTGGCAGACATGTTCAGTGACCTGCCACAGCGGCAGGTAAGGAAAAAAACAACTTTATTTCAGATCCTGCTTGTAAATGTATTCTAGAGTGAGGTTTGAAAACCCGGGCAGCGGAGGCAAGCTGACCCTACAGCACCTGCCTGAAAAGATGTCCAAAAGCAGAAAGAGAAGTTGGATCAACAGACTTCAATTATCAGGAAAGTGCTTTGGCGAGGATTGATGGCAAGGAGCATGTTTCTCAACCAACCGGAAAGCTCCGACATAATTAAGCGAGCGCAACAATATTGTGTTTCATCCTCATCATTTCCTGCTATTGTGATGACCTAACTTGCCTTCTGGGATGAAAAGGTTTATTTCACCCTGCATTCTATAAATATGAAGTACAGCGATACAAAACGCTGTGGATTCTGACATTTGCTAAATCACGCTGGAGGGAAATACGGCATTGTTTTTTTTCTGGACTGCTGGTTACATCAATCACTACACCACTTTACCACCATGTGTGTATATATACACCACAGACACGCAGGTACACGAGCACATGCAGACACATAATGTCATTCAGACGGCTGCTTGGCGGTGACAAAGTGCCCTCGATATACAACCCATTAGCAGCACAAACTCACTACTGCAGAACATAAACAGAGACGCACACATATGTGCGTTCGTAAGCGTCGTGCATCGACACAGATGCACACAGTTGTAGAAAGACAGCCCCACACACACACACACACACACACACACACAGTTTGTGTTTGCTGAGACGATGAGAGCTAACCAAGACGAATAGATGAAGACAGATGAGCACGGGAGAATTCACGGAGAAAAGACGGGAAAATTGAACGCTGACAGATGAAGAAAGAGAGAGATGAGGGAGGTGAACAAGAAGCTTAATGCCTTGGCTCGTCTGCTCCGCCGTCTGGGGTCAGCGCTTGGCGCCTACGTATAGTAACATCCATGCTTTGTGTACAGCCCTCCGTGTGCCCGGATGACCGCCGCATCTTAGGCTGCTACGTTGTCGTGGCAGCTGAAAATTCCACATCAATAAAATCCAAAGCACGATGCCAGTGAATGCCGTCTCAAATAAACACCAGGACTAATTAAATGTGTGTCATCATTCGACAGCGTGAGCGTTGTTGAATATGTATGGCTTTTTAAAAAATGCACGAGCGTGTGCACGCACACCGCGTCGGACTGAATGAATAAAGTGACAGCTTTAAAGACAGATGACTTAACGGGAGAAGCGGCGTTTCTTTCGGGACAAAGCGGTATTGTGGGGAGCCGCTGAGGGAGTGGAAGGGAAAGAGCAAAGAGTGAGGGAGTGAAATAGGCATGTAGAGTGCTGTTAATTGCTTTGTCAACGAGTGAGAGGGAGGGAAGAGGAGGAGGATGGAAAGACAATGCGAGAGAAGCGGGGGTGATAGGAAAAGGCACTGATTACTGCTTTGTAACAGAGATGGGAGAAAGTGGGGGGGGGGGGGGGGGGGGGCAGTAAACAGACTAAGGTCAGACTAAGGAAGGTATGGACGTATCCAAGTGCTCTGCTTGATTGTAGAAGTAGAGCGATAGAAAGGTGGAGATGGAGACGGAGGGGGAAGAGGGGGAGGGGGGTGTAGCAAAAAGAGAGATGCAGGGATGAAAGGAACAGACGAGCACAAACGTTACAGGTGGAAAAGAATTTGGAAGGAGTTTGTGGGCATGTGTATGCATAATGCATGTACCAAGGCCACATCAGGACACATGTGTGTGGGTGTGTGTGAGAGACATCCTCCCGATTTCAGTCTCAAGTGAATTGAAATCCCATGAATAAAGTGACAAACTTGAAGTAATGACCTTCTCTCTCTCTCTCTCTCTCTCTCTCTCTGCTGGTTTTTTTTCCCTGGGAACTGTATGCACATAAATTGATATTCCGCCACTAACGTGGACAGTGTTTAAATGATGAGAGAGTTCCTCTCCCTCGGATACTTTGATGCTTCATAGTTATTTTACAGACGGCCCAGAACAATATTGGCCAGCTCGAGAGGATGGACGTGAACCTGCTGCGATCACCTAAGGGTTAAAAATGTGAAGCAGGGAAGTTGTTTTCCTTTCAAAGCACAGCTCACACATCATACTCAAAACACAACTTGTCTTTTTGGCCTTCTTGTTGTGTTGGTTTGTGGCCTATTACAGAATTGTCTTGCTCCTCCGTGACACATTCCCCCTCCCCCTGTATGATTGTTTCTGCAGCAGTATTTAGCAATGAGCCTCGAAAAGAAAACAATTCACTTTGAAGGATGCCCTGAGAGACCATCAACACTGATGTTTACCGTCATCCTCTGCTTTTACAACACCACTGTACGCTGCACGGCAAATACAAATGTGACATCTTGTTGTCTTTCTGGCCACTCATCCATGGATATTAGGCGCTCACAACTAAACTGACCCAGATATACAAGGAGCGTCGCCTTTTTTTTAAAAGAGAAACACCTGCTGAAAATCTAGTTTTTGTTGACCAGTGGATTATAACTGCACACCTCCTGATACCGACCCCACCCTTTAGCGTCTGGATGAGATGCACCGGGGCTCTCAAATAACTCCAATGTAAACCCATCTGTGTCGGCTGCAGTGATGTAGAAGTGTACTCCGGGGTGTGTCAGGACACTATGACATCACTGTTGGGTGTGGTTACAGGTGGTGGTGCAACAGCAGACACACGTCTGACCCAATTTCATCACCATCAGCCCGGAATTCATATTCCGAGGTGGAATTTTCCTCAAAGACGATCATAAAGTTACGACATGTAAGCTCGCTGACACAGCACAACAAAAAGCACGGACGCCAATTTCCCCGTTTTTATTACAGGACCAAGCAGAAGCCGCTCCAGACTGCGTGACGTGGTTTCTATGAGAGCGCATGAATAAACATGCAGAGGCTGTAAAGAGACTGTGGGAATGAGTTTCCTATAAATATTTCACCATGGGACACGACCAATCATTGATAGGCTTTAGTGAGGGGTTTTCTCTAAAGACCGCATGATAATCAAAAAGCGAGCTGATGAAAAATAATGTCTCTCTGATGGCCAGAGGCAGGAAACTGTCTGAACACAAGGAGGACTTGGCATACATCTGCATTTAGATGGTGCTAAACAGCTTGAAATATAAACAGTGTCCTGCACTACAGCAGTAGTCTGTGCATTAGCTGTGTAGTTTGAATATATAGCGTGTACAAAATTAGCACAGGTTGCTATTCCCGAGTAATGGTAATGAGCTATCAGATCTAGTTAGCAGAGCCGAGTCGGTTTTCCCAAAAGCATTACTCTACATAACTACGTAGCAAACCACGCAACACTTTTAATTCCTTTAGCCTGTTTCGTGCTCCTTTAATTTCTTACAGCGGTTTTTTTTTTCGATCTTGCTGCTTTAATGTATTTCGCACACATTGCTGTGGGAGGCCGAGGTCGCTGAGCCCGCTCGGCTATCGGAGGTGGGAGAGACAGTTTGGTGAAAATGACATTGAGCAGAGCACACTGGACCACAGCAAACCCAAAGGGGGGGATGAACACATTATAAATCCATCTCCCACTTATCCGGCGACCTCCTAAGACGGTAGAATAAAGCTGTGGAGGGCCAGATAGAAGCTGGCAGAACGTAGGTAGGGGAAGCAAATGAATAATCAACAACCAGTGTCAAGGATGCTTTGGGAAAAAATGCTCCATGAAAGCTCATTAGTCAAAATGTTTTTTGAGCATGCTATGATGAATATTAGACCACATTATTCATGGTTACAACCAACATTTCTCTGTTTTGTTTAACAGAGCATCAGGTTTTATTGCCCACGTCTCCCCTTCGGTTTCCATCGTCCTCTCATAATTGGCTGCGTACATTATCACTGAGCAGAAAACGCCGGGGCTTTCTGACTGAGGGCCACGATTAGCGACGCGCTCTGTCATTTATTGATTTGTTGATTGATTTCTTTCCCTCTCATGTAAAGCAGGAGAGTCTCAGAAAGACACTAAGAAATCTTCTCCGAGCGAAACGTGTGATCTAAGAGATGTTCCGCCTCATTAACAGTTAGACACTGCAATAAAAAGCACCGCGTGGTGTTGTGCCAATTAATAAACGTACATATTGATTCTTCCTTTACTTTCACGGAGGATATATGAAGGTGTTTAGTCTCTTTACAATTTTACTCAAATAAACTAATGAGACGAGAGAAATAGCATTTCATAGCGCTCCTATGCCCCTCAAGTACCACAAATGTATTCTTCTATGGGAGCCTGTAATACTTTTGAAACAAAGAAGTCTGTTGTCACTGTTTAATGCCGACAGGTTGGTGAACGCGGTGCTTACCGGTGTCAAGATCGGTCCCCTTGGTGCAGGCCACTATGGCTCCCATGCTGGGCTGAGAGGTCATCCCGGCCATGGAGTCGACCTAGAGAGTGATATTCAATATGAATACTGTTCAAATTAGAGCCTTGAACGCTGTAAAAGTGTGTTATGTGGGTCCACAGCTTGGTGGATCAGTGTTATGTACACGGTTGATGATGATTAACAGGAAGAAAAGCATCAAAAGGGACAGGATGTTTACCTCCAAAAACCTTTAGGTCTTGGATATCTTCCTTAAAAAGACAACGAATGGGGCTGATACACAAATATGTTTTTTTAGTGTCTGATCCACGCTGGACGACCGGTTGTTTCTTTCATGAAATGCTATAAAGAAACAGCAGAATGGCCCAAAACTGCAAATAGCAGCCAATTGTGTTAATGTAACTCCTAATGCCGGCAGCATGCGTCAGTGAACGCAGTAAGAGTTGTTCCGTCTTTGTTTCACCACATTTCCACACAATGCAAACTGCAGCAACTGGTAGAAAATGTCTGTATATGAGGAGGACTCACCGCCACATCCACCACGTCGGCTCCAGCCTCGGCACAAGCCAGCATGGCGGCCACACCGGCTCCAGCTGTGTCGTGCGTGTGCACATGGATGGGTATGTCCGGGTACCGGTCTCTCAGAGAGCCGATCAGAAGCTTGCTGGCCTGTGGCTTCAGCAGGCCGGCCATATCCTGGTAACACACAGAGAGATCGAGAGGGAGACACAGCGGGGGTAGGGGATGAAAGGATGGAAGGACAAATTAAATGGGATGTTTGACTGACATTTGACATGATTTGTTATACTCATATGCTCGAGGTTCCCATTTAGTATATTTAATATATAGTATTTTCTCTTTCACATCATTTAAGCACTGACAGGGTATAACTTCACCCAGGAGTAGACCCTTTGCCAGATGTCTTAATCCTGTTTTAAGTGGCTTTCTGTAACAAATCTACATTTTGGATCTGGAGTCCTGGACTTAGTTGAACAAGATTGATTTCAACCACCTGTCTTAGTCTGCATTAGTGAGAGAGCGCGAGCGCACACACACACACAGCACAAGCCTGAGGCTTCTCGTGGAAGCTGGAACAGACCACGGAGTGCCCATAATTTGGTAGAAACGGAGGAGTAAAAACAAGCTCCAAAAGAATGGAAGCAGAAAGGAACATGTTGAGAAACACAACACCAAAATCATTGAAGTACTGAGAACCCGTAAAGGACTGCTTGCTGTTCATTGTGTCTTCGCTGATAAAAAGCCTACATCTGAAGATAAAACTGCCACCTTTTGCTTTTAATTGAAGCCGTTTAATATGTTTAATCAATTCTGCAAAGATGTTACTAAAAACTACCTAATATGTACTGGGAAATTTTAAAGACACACTTGTTTGAGGATGATTATAAAAATAAAGCTTAAATGATATTAACAGAAAATTCACAGAGAGAAGCTTTAGATGTTTAGCTGCGCGCCCTCTGGTGATCATTGCACTCCATGAAGTTATAATTCATGCTCATTTCCTCTTTTAAATGTTAACCTCATTAGCTGTGCAGGCCTTTTTATGAGATTGCCACTGCTGTGTGTGATGGTTCACACTTTAGCAGAGCGGGAGTTTATCATTTCACGTCTGAAAAATATTCTGCCATGCATGAATAAAGAAATTAATTCAAAGTGAGTATTATCAGTCTATTCATTTAGATAAGAGGCTCAAGCAGACACGTCATTTCAACGGGAGCGAGGCACCAAAAACTTTAGCGGTGCCAGGTCTGAATTTATTCAATTTAAAATACTCTACTGGAGACCTGTGAGAATAAGAAGGGCAGCACTGAGCCATTCTCTGCTGGAACAAAGGCGATGGTGTCCATATGTTCCTCGATTGTCCTAGCGTAGCCTATTGGCAGGGTGTCATGGAGAAAAGCTTGCATATTGGTGTTGGTTCTTACGCTTGCTCTATGCTTCGTGAATAGGCCTAAAAAGGACATGAGAGAATAGGTGGGAAGAAAGCTTAAAGGTTGCTCTCACCTCAGCTAAGAGGGTCATACTGAGGCACTCGACATGGGGGGACGACCAGACCTACTCTGAGTGGTTCACAGCCCGATCACAAGCTCTGACTCTTACGAAGAGATGGAAAAAATGGAAACGTATAGAGAAATCTGGGACCTATTTCTAACACAGATCAGGGAAAGTGTTTTATATATATATATACAGAGTATAGAGGTACAAATGAAACACCAAAGTATGGTTTACATTTTGTACTACCTCGTCATTTGCAAGTGCCTTCATATATAAAATAATAATGTAATAATGTAATATATAAATAACCTTTCGCTCCTTGTTCAACAGTTAAAACCTGAGGGTTTTATTATTAATTAAAATGCGTATCAAAATGCATTTATGTGCTTTGTGTAAAAGGGATTTTCTTCATGATACATTGGTTCGTGTAAGCAGCTCGCTTACACGATTAAATAACCGCAATCGCATCGGGAATTTCATTACCTGCCAATGCCGTTTCACCTTAGATGAAACCAACCGCAAACAAGAAAGTTTATGTGTGCTGCATTAGAGTGTACACAGCCCAAACGTCTGTTAGTGCAGGCCCTGATTATGATGACATACATGTGTAGAAGACTGCGTATACAAGCCTGATTAGAAAAAAAAAACACTTGCAAAGATCGCTTCCAGCTGGTTGTATGTTATTCTGGTGGCAGATGGGCAGGGATTTCAGAAGCAAACAATAAGTGCCAGACTCTTTAGATTATCACAGGGAAGGGGGGGAAAAAAGGCTTTTTTTTGTAGAACTCGTAGCAGTAAACAACTCTCAGAGCACACACTAAAAACACTCCTATCTCTACTTCCTAACCTTGATACAGAGGATGTGGGTTCCGGCTTTGACCAGCTCGTCTGCCAGGTTCATGTAGTAGTCCAGAGAGTACTTCTGCCTCATTGGGTCGGAGACGTCGCCTGTGTACGAGATGGCAGCCTCCACTACGCCACCTGCTGCACCGGCAGCCTCCATGCCCAGCAGCATGTTTGGCAGGTAGTTCAGGGAATCGAACACGCGGAAGATGTCCATGCCGTTCTCCTTGGCCACCTCGCAGAACCTGGAGGAGGGGTGGAAGGAGGGCAACATGAGGTGAGCCAAAAGCCCATACAGTCGTGTACATGAAACCCTCAAATCAGAGTCAGAAATAGAACAGTTCACTCTCTCTCTCTCTCTCTTACTCTCACACATATAATGAGTTTGTCTCCATGCACAGTGCATCCCACATAATAGTGCATATCCGGGGTTGGGATAAGCCGTTTATATCCACCTCCATATCGCTGTACCTGCGTTAATACAACATCCTCGCTATTTCCATGAAAAGTGAGCGAACACAGCCTGCAGGAGCCCACAATGACTGGAGATGAATGTATACCCGCCTCATTATCCAAGCTGCATCGTGGTAAATCCCTCCTATTATTGCCTCGGCCTCGGTTTCTTAATCAGTTTCTTTCATAACTGGGGCGAGTGCTTACTGTAGCTGTGTTAACTGTGAATACAATATTTACCCACACACACAGAGCTTTTTGTTTTTGGCAAATAAACGGACACACTTAATGTTGTGCCACGAGAGGATTACCAGTCCAACGTCTGCGTGTCCGGTATTTATTTAGCACAATGCGGAGTGCTCTCTAATGGACGCCGTTTGGCACCAAATCAGAAACACTGTCCTGTCCTACATATCTGACTCAGAGCTGATGTAATCATTATGTGAATCATGTTCATCAGAAAGATGTAGTTAGCGATCGACCAGCCATCTTAGACGTTATACAATTGTACATCCCCCTTTGCTGCAGAGTATACTGCACCGTGACCCTGTGACATGCACTTTAAATCAATACAAATACATTCAATTACACTTTGATTTGATTTAGTTAATGAAGACACTTGGGCCACTTGGCAGCGGGGTGCTTGCTGCACTGAAAACGTCGAGGGTGAGAGAGTGACGGAAAGAAGGGAGGAGGGAGGGAGGGAGGGAGGGGGAGAGAGAGAGGGAGAGGGAGAGGGAGAGAGAGAGAGAGAGAGAGAGAGGGAGAGGGAGAGAGAGAGAGAGAGGGAGAGGGAGAGGGAGAGGGAGAGGGAGAGAGAGAGAGGGAGAGGGAGAGGGAGAGAGAGAGAGAGAGAGAGAGAGAGAGAGCTGGGCCAGCAGATCAAAGCCATTAATCACAATCATGTGCGCATTTTTCGATGGCGCCCCCCCCCCCCCCTACGGGACACTGAGAGGGAGGCGGGGTGGAGAGGGAGGCGAAGAGCAGTCGGGATGGAGAGAGGGAGTTAAAAAGAGGGGAGGAAGTGAGTAATGCGGAGAGATGAATGGAGGCATAAAACGTGAGTTAGAAGAGTGGGGATAAATAATGACTATATGATAGGAGAGGGGGAGCAACAAAATAGGGAGGATAGGGGAGGTCTGTGTGCGTGATTCAATGGGAAGGAGGGAGAAGGGGACAGCTGCATTAGTCATGAAGCCACTCCTAATTTATCTGACACACACACACACACACACACACACACACTGTGCATGTGTGTGTGTGTGTGTGTGTGTGTGTGTGTGTGTGTGTGTGTGTGTGTGTGTGTGTGTGTGTGTCCGTGGAACTGCATGCAGGTGCGTGTGTGCGCTTTTGTATACATGAGTCATCCACATCATCGAGGTAACTTGTGAATTCATTTGGAAAAGTTTTAAAGGCGTGTGTATGCATGTGTGTAGGCTGCGGGGTATTTATGGCCCTAAAGACATTTCTAGTGCACATCTGTATCAATGATGTGTGTACACATGTGTGTGTGTGTGTGAAATGTGTGGAACTCACCGAGCATGGTAAGAGGCAACAGGAAAACGTCCACCAAATTGACCTGACTAAATGTGTGTGTGTCACTTGTGTGGTTTGTGGGTAGCTGCTGTTCAGAACATCCATTTAGATATAAAGACAAAGCAGCCGTGTGGGCTTCATGCTTCGTATAAATAGAGGCCGATAGTTAGAACATAAGTGGAATGAAAGCTGAAGGGGAAAGAAGTATTTCATTTATAAGAGTGAATATCAGTATTGATTGATTTCCTACACCACATGGTGTCCAGCACATATGGACTGTCATCACATCACTAGACCAACAACAAGCGCTTTTATGATCACGTAACCAATAATGATGTCCACATCCAGCTCTTTCAACGCATTTTGCCAAATCACCTCATCAAAACAACAATTTCACACATTACCTTCAGAAAACAGTTATAGTGAGGAACCAATACCGACATTATTGACATCAGGGCTTCATCAAATGCTTCTATTGCGGTTTTGTTGTTATTATGCTCATGTAAATGTAATATATGGTGCTGTTAGATTGCTGCTAGACTGCCAAGGTAATACAGGTGCGTGCGGGAGAGCAAACCATTTGCAGAAGCCGCCTTCAAGACAATGTTATGCAAATTGATGTTTTACAAGAATTCCATGTTTTCAACACATTCTTGCGGTGTTGTTTTAAGTCTCTTGTTTGTTCTTTGAAAAATAGGTTTGGAATCTCAATGGTAAATGTTCTAATAAAATAAATACATTATTAGTAATAATAAATGATGAAGTTGACTGTATTCAACATACTACACGCTACACTCAGCGTACAAAGTATTCAACGCATGCATAGACAATGCAGATTAACCGATCGTGTGCATCGACCTATATTCACAGCTGTACTTTGTGTGCGTCAGCGTGTTCATTTCTGTGGCATTATTGGAGATAATGTATGGATTTGGAAGCAAATACAAAACAGTTTGTACATACTCATGATAAGACTCTTGGTGTTGTGCCTGATAGCCCCTTAAACATGCGATTGTTTCACAACTGAATTAAGATTTTAGAGAAAATGGAAGCATGAAATGTGCGCGTGTGAGTGACTCACTTAAAGACGGCGTTGTCAGGGTAGTTGGTGTAGCCCACAGCGTTGGCCCCTCGCAGCAGCATCTGGAAAGGAACGTTTGGTACCAAAGCTCTCAGCTCCTGGAGTCTCTTCCATGGACACTCCGACAGGAAGCGCATGGCCACATCAAAGGTAGCCCCTACACACACACACACACACACACACACACACACACACACACACACACACACACACACACACACACACACACACACACACACACACACACACACACACACACACACAGAGGTAGCAGTATATTATTAGCTGTCATCTGAAGTCTCATCCGTCTTCCGAACTTTGATCTAAATTTTAGACTCCAAAACGAATATTTCAGTCTCATCGCGTTACCCACACACACACACACACACACCTACACCCTACCCCCCCCCCCCCCCCTCGCACACACGGCACACATAATGCACACTAATGGGCGCTCAGATGAAATGTCTGGACACTTGCACATTCATTGTTCATTCTAGGACTTTCATCATTTCATTCTGAAGTCACTATAAAATCGAAGAGATCTTTCGGTGGGAGAGGCGAAAAAAAAACCAACAGATTGCAATCTCTTATTTCCCTTTCATGGGGGAGTATAGATTAGCGAATCTCATACCCGTTTATCATATCAGCCAGAAATATGGAAGCCTCCAGTGATTTTCTGCTGATCCAACACTGTCATCATTAAATCTCATTTTCTGTGCACTCATACAGTTGGACACAGAGAGAATACTAAGCGCAACTGCTTGTTCCCCACTCTGTGAGGAGCAGGAAGGCCCTGGTCTGGATACCCTCCCCTTAAATCAATTATAATTTCCTCCCCCCCCCGATTTAGATTTCAGTCTGCGTCAGCGTCTCTTAAACCACTGATTTGGAGCAGAAACGACTCCAAGCATTCCTATCTGATGTTAAACAGATGAGTATTAATGTATTATAGCATGTGAGATATGGAAACGTGATGCTGAACAAGGAAATTCAGCAGAGTTTGCTCGAATAATTTGATAACAGGAACGAGGGCCTGACAGCTGGCCCCCAAATATCGGAACATTAGGCAGGAGCACCGGGCAGATAGGCAGCTGGCACGAAGATGGAGCTGAAATAAATCGTGGGAGAAAGACGGTAACAAGCCTGTTACGCAATGCCCACACTAGCAATGAATTCAACACCCCATGTAAAGTTTAAAGAGAGGAAAGAGAAAAAAAACGACTTCTCAGCTGGAAAAGGTGCTGCGGGAATATATACGCCGGTAACATCTTCTGTAGGTAAGGTAGGTAAGAGTACACTTCATACAGAACTCAATAATAATAAACACTAAATGCTCTCATATTGACAAACTCTTTGCTTCATCCAAATCCCCCCTGGTGGAAAAATAAAGTTCTACAAAACGTCTATCTCTTGAGCCGATAAAGGAAAGCCCATGATAAATAAAAATGATTAACATCTATAATTTAAATCATTGAGTTGCACACACACACACACATGCAGTTATCAGCATTTTTGCTTAAGTGTGCAAGTATGGCCCTCGTGCATCAGACAGTTTATCTTGTCGGATCAATTTTTATGTCTCTGCGATTCCAGTTAATCGCTCTGGATTGGTTGATTTGCCGTTGCTACCCGCGCTGGTCAGGCTTCGCGTGTTTAGTGTCCACTGCCTGTGCCGTACCAGGAAACGGCTCATATTCCTTACAACGTGCAACGGCAGGGCGCACACACACACACACACACACACACACACACACACACACACACACACACCAACATGTGATTAGGAATCTGCCGCATTACCATCAGATAAATTTGCCAACTGTGAAATATATGTTAGGAACCATATAGATACAGTATGTGACCCAATTCATTTGACTGTATCTTCCATGGTGTTAGGAAGGAACACTGTATCCGGAAGGGACTTAATCCTAAAAGGGCTTTCACAGGCCTAACACCTCCAATGACTCATTCTGCCCTTATAGAAGTGGCTGAAACATGTGAATGCAATACTGTATTCCATGTAAAAATAACATTCTTGCATAGGGGGGTAACTGTGTTCAACACTCTCATGGTCCTCTTCCTTAGCGATTTACTTCTGGGAAGTGATTCAAGCACAGCAGAGTGTAATGTTCTCTATCTCTGCTCACTTTGTACTAAAGGTGTATTGTATAGGGACCTCCTATCAAGAGAGGCATGGTAGTTAATCCTCCTATGGCCGTTGAGTGATTTACGAGGAGCTGTTTAAAGGTACAATTACAAGCCGTCCTTGTGGGGCAGTGTGTGCTAGAGCTGGACCGCTCCACTGCAGCAGCACGGTAGTCCGATTAGTACTAGTGCTAGTGTACGTGGGAAATGTCGGGCACCGGAAGATGTGAAGGGAAACAAACGGTCTGATATTCACACATTATACTGACGGACGTTAGAAAGATTACAACAGTGTCTTATCAAAGAGGCACTCCTATAATTTCCCCTCACAAAGTACGCTCCTCGAGGGGAGTACCACTCATCCTGTGGAAACAGTATCTTAATGCCGTGTGAGAAAACAACACCCGGCGGTGTGTCCGATTGGGACACTTCAAAAAGAAAAAAGGGGAAGGAAGTAGATAGAGTCGTAAAAGGCAATATATATATAAAACCAAGGGGAAATAAATGCAAAACCCACAAAGAAAGAAATGCATTTTGTGAAAATGAACACTGGTTTGGCTTCTTTTAGAGCAGAAGAGCTGCTGTAAAAAAAAACAAGAACACGGATTATGGTTGTGTGTAAGAAATGCGAAAAACAACCAACTGAGCTGAACTTTGTGTTAAAAGGCCGGGTGGCTCTAAATGCTTCGTTGTTCCTGCTTAACAAGTCAAATTAGCATCAACATCTTAACACAGGAAGCACATTAGACTGATAAGTTGCAGGAGGGATTCAGGGGATCATATCTCGAGAACGAACGTTGCCTTTAAGTGTTTGGATAATCACGACTGTACTATTGTGAGCTCTCTCCCGACTCATAATCGCATCACGCAGGAGCTACCGACAGCTCAAGAGGATCCACTACCATATTGCATTTCTCTTCGCCGATTCACTCGTTTCTCTCTCTCTGCAACTTCTCCTAAATGAGCGAGACAATCTCCCCGGCTCATAACACCGGCCTCATTACCGAACCATCATGTCGGGAGGTGTTTAAACGTCCGACTGCCGTTCTTGCGTGTGATTTCAATGATGTACTACGGCTGTCGTCGTATAAATCACTCGCTCCGACTGCTTTATGAAGACGGAACACGGTTTGAACTTCAAGAGCGTTTCATTGACAAGAGGATTTCCAAACTCCACTCCCACCGCAATTCACACATCCGCGCTTTATGAGAGCGTTTAGACGGGAAGACACAAAGGAAGATGTATTCGGCGCTCGCTCTCTCTCTCTCTCGTCGTTTTATCATAACTGGATTCGATTCAGGGGCCAGACTGTTCTACGGTGTTTACTGTAGCAAATGCCCACATTAAGAGTCTTTAGCATATTGTCAGCTCAGCTTAGAATGATCATGCGCTGCTTGGCAGACTAGTCAGTTGAAGTGAGTGGTGACATGATGTCATGATCCTATGATTCGTTTAAAAAGGAAACGTCCACTGTTGATGGCAAAACCTTATTAAATGCATCTTCAGACTCTTATAATAGAACCCCAGCAATAGTTTTAGTTGAGAAGATCTTACCACTGTTAAAAAGGAATGTATGTCCCTTAATGGAAGCCCTTTCCCCTTTCAGAACCGGCTCGCACAGTGTAATGAGACACACAGAGAGTAGAGAGGCACCGTTTTAACAATATCCTGCAGAGTGAAGAACCGAGTTCACCGAGAGGTTTCACGGGGCTCTCTCTTCAAAAGACTCACTTTTAATGCAACTACTCAAACATGGCTAATCTGAACTGGTATCATCCGTCAGTCTCGTCAAGACGGCAGTCATATCCAAATATCTCCTCGGTTTGACTTCTGCAATAACCTTTTTATCCGTTCAAACACGAGGCGAGTCGACAGTTACTTGATGCGACGTGTGCTCAATATGCTCTCCCACAGTAATGAATGTGTTTGCTGCACTGAAAAGGTTTCTCTCCTTGCATTTTAGTTTTTTTCGATGAGCACAGTCACTGAATCAGAAACCCTTTTTTTACGTCAGGCTTTTTGTTGTTCGGTTCTTACGTTTGTTCTTGTGATCCACTGAAAGCACTCCCAAGTAAAATAAGCATAATCGCTCTGAGTGGTTTTCTATAATTGAGCATTAAATGAAATGTTTCAACCTCAAGAGGTTCACTGGGCATATCTCTTCCACAAATGCGAGTATCCTCCGTGTTCAAACAGGAAAACTGAATTTACTCTTTGAAACCAGTTCGTAACAAGTGCGCTTCACATCGGACAGTTATCGAGAAGTGTTGATAATTGGTCTCGTCGTCGACTGTTCAGGCACGTCGTTTTTGTTCTCTGGCCAATTTCAGAGTAAATGACTGTTCGTGCCTCACGAGGTTTCAATAACGGATGATTTTCTCTATTCATTCAAGAGCAGGCGAGAAGGACATTCATTGTCTATCGAGGGAACTCGCTGAAGACTGACTTGTGGGGGAGGCGACGGAGGCACGAGACATGCTTTCAATGGCACCTGATTTCCACAGCTCAAAACAAGAACAACAAAAGAGGTACAATCACCGTCGCGAACGAAACACGGAACGGGTCTACAAGCAAGAGTGGGAAGAGGCATCGCTGTTACGAAAGCATTGAAATGTGGGAGCACATACAGAAAGAGTTTAATTAAAATGATAACCATCAGAAAAGGGAAATTCAGGCTTATCACGGACTGCTTGTATGAGATCACATATCATGGGTATTTCCTCATTACTAGGAATCTTCCGAGTGCCTATGTATCTATGTAATTCTGATACCACTTTAATGTTTCTACGCTAAGAAATAAAGCTGGAACAAGGAGACAGTTGGCTTAGCCTAAAGGCTGGAAGCAGTGGGAAACTGCTGGCGTAGCTCCGCCAACCAGCACCTTCTGTTTAACCCGCACTGAAACAATCACTTCACAGCGATGGAAAGATTCCATACGTTGCCATTCGGCACACAAAGGCACCCACCTCCCCAGTTCTCCAGGCTGTAAAGGTTGTTGAAGTTGTGGCTGACGAACGGCGAGATCTTCTTCAGGTCGTGGGTCCGAACCCTGGTTGCCAGGAGCGACTGGTGGGCATCCCTGAAGGTGGTATCCATGAGCAACAGGCCTCGGTGGGCACGGACAGCCTTGGCGAATCCCTCGGGACCGTCACGCAGCAACACGTCCCGGAAACCCACCGGAGGGTCGCCTGTTATAGCGAAGGAGGGAGAGAAAGAAGAGTTGATGTGGAGAAGAATGATACAGCCCAGGCCAGCAGGTAAGCCAAGTCATTTAAGTTGTGCTTTTAACAACACTCAAACTCAAGTAGATCAACTAGAAAACAAAACAAGAACTTAAGCCCAGCAGCCATCTTATTAGACACACCACCCACACCATTTGTAAAAATGGATTTCTCCTGCTGACAGTGACTCATTGGGCCGTGATGTTTCTATTTAAAGTAAGCAGCTACTGTTTAGTGAAACAAAAGATCCCAGTGACTGAGTACTGTGCGTTTGCCACCCGACAGGCAAACCGGATCCAGAATGGCTGCTATTGCACTTTTCATGCGTCTCTGATTTCTCAGCCTTCTCATCAGGCCTGTGACCCTGTTTTTAGGTCCCACATTTACACCAGCAATCAGAGCGCTGCCGTCACGATGACCGTATTTGAGCACGACATACGTTTATGTTCTATTTTCAAGTGTGGAGGCAGCTCCACATGGATTAACATTGGAATTCTATATTCTGTACCCTTTTTGAATCCATGTTCTTTGGCAGATTGAAATGTTTTATATATCCCTATATATATATATATATATATATATAACACGAGTCTTCAAATTCTCCAACAAGTATGTAAAAAAAAAAGTCTTCTAATCCATCCTGTTGATGTTGAGATATAATGGAGAAGTGAACATGTTGACCTGCTATATAAAATGCCAGGTTTATCCCCTGGAGACCATGAATGCAATCCATCCTATAGATAATTCAGCCTGGACCAACGTTGGTGGATCAACATTGACATCACATGAGCAATAATCCAATTAAGAGTTTTTCAGAAACCCAGGATGAAGACTGCCGAACACGTTGGCATTAGACGAGTGTTTCTCATCTCACCGCTATCAGTTGCTGAAAGCTTCCACAAGGAGGAATATAATCTATCGCTGAGGAATCCCCAAGACAAACGCCGTATTTTCCAGTTCATAAAAACTAAGTAGTTCTCAGAACAAACAAGTTAAACAGTGCAGAAACCTCGCCCTACGGGCTCTGCCTTAACCAACCCTCTTATTCTAAATCCTGCTCTCTCCTCATCGCTCTTTGCCTCGCAATTTAACACAAGCACAACCAGAGGCAATCAAATATTGGAGGTGGAATTGAGATCTATTTTTGCTGCAGTGTGTACAATAACCAATCAATTAGATTAGTAAATGAGGTCTGCCTCTGTCTGTCTCTCTCTCTCTCTCTCTACCCCATCTCACTTTCTCTCCATCTCTGCGTCGCTTAATATTCGCGAGGCTAGATGAGCTCTGTGAAATCACACCGCCGTAGCAAATAGATACAGACACGTTGAACATATCAAGATCTGCGTATAACACGGCTGACTGGAGAACACCCGGCACACCTACACACACGGCAGATTATTCATTCACAAAGTCCTCCTCACACCATTTCTCACACAAACGTGCTTTGTATGGGTTTTTTTACCCACTCTTTAACATAATAGATCGTAAATCAGGGCTCGAGTATTGGGGCTACTGGGACCAAACAATGGCCCGTGCATGCGATATATACGTTTCCAAGAGAGAGGCAGTCGCAGTGTTTGAGTGGGTTTGTGTGTCGTATCGTGCAGCGCAGCAACAAAAAGTAATAACGGGACACAAGTCCCAAGTGGATGCTGTGCTTGACAATCGACCCACTTACGCGCACACTTCTCTTTGCATCGAAAACACCCCACTACCACTACCACTACCTAGCCCTCACTTCCCCCCTTTGTTTATCTCAGGCTGGTTGTCAGTTGGTACCTCTTCACTCCTTTTTGGCCCCACCTCTTCACACTCAACTCATCCCCGGCTAATGTGACCAGGCAGAGCTATAACTACAATGCTCAGAGGCACTTCTTTATTTGCAATTTGCGCTAGAAAGATAATCTCAGAGAAATAACAGCTTGAGTCGTCACCGTCCTGTGCTGGTTAACTGTCTTGTATCTTTGTGTTTAGGGAACTTTTAATTGGCACATCCTGGTGGGAGTGCTAATCAGTGCTTTATGACAGTCAGGTGTGCTGGAAAAGCCAATCAATTAAGCCGGAACATGCTAAAAGCAGACTTGTTGATGAGTTGTAAGACTGTGTGTGTGTACAGAAAAGTTGAATAATTTGGAATTCACAAAATGCATCCCTTTCTTTATAGCTTTACCAAATATGTCCGCTAAATGTGCATTTAGTTATTGTTTGCTATTTGCCACAACTTCTAAAATACTGCCTGCTGGAGAACTTTTGACTGGCACCAGCTTCAAGAACAAGGGATTTGTTTTCCTCAAAATAGCTCTATTGGAGGTGTGAAACAAACAAATTGAAAGAAATGTTTTAAGAACAAAGAAGAAGAAAAGTTACCTTGCAGCGCACACGCACTGAGTATCTTGAGGATTCAGAAAGCCACATTTAAGACTCTTTATGACTCCTTTTAAGCGACCTGGAAGTGAGTTTTGGAGCTAAACACTGTAAATAAATACAGTCCTTTCTGTTTGAAGACGGCTAATGAAAGCATCACAAACTAGAAACAGGAAATGATTCAAGACATTAATTCCATTTGTGCACAGATTTTGCATATTGTGCTACAAACTCCCCTTCTACTGTAATCCTAAGTGAGGAAATACAGCAGACAAATGGGAGGAGGAAAGTAGTCCGTCTTTTTTATTAGTCAGACTTCCTAAAGCTAGCTCACAGGCATCTGGTGATTAACCTCTACATGTCCTCCATTAAATAAATCCAGACAATAATTGGAACAAGGTGTACTTCTCCACCATCGATGAAGCACCAGCAATCAGCCTTCACAGGGAAACGATTTAGACTACAAATCCTAATTAGAAAATAATGACTTTCAGTACTTAACATGTACTGTCAGGACACCCTCGGCCTGTCTTTCAGGAACACTTTCACTGCCCTCTGTCCTCGGTGTGGAGGGAACTCCTGGATAATAGCCGTGCTAGTCACCCTTCCTCTTTCTCCTTATCTGTAGGTGTGATGTTATGAGATGACAATGTTCTGATCTTTGCTCCTCTCTGTTCTGCGAGTGGTCCACAGTAATACCTCCTCACCACTTTCTTCCTCATCCTTCCCTCTTTTCTCACGCATCTATCTCCCTGCACGCCACTGTGGCGATTTCCTCCACATATAGGGATTATGCCCGAACCCCCTCCTCTCCTCCCATGCCCCTCCCTCCCTCCATCCACAGAGTGTGATAATACAGGCCTAATCCCTCTCTCCTCCCAATCCCTCCGCCGAGTGAAAGAAAGGATATAAGCACATTACAAATCTCATTACTAGGCTCTAGGTATGCCTCTGTGCGTGCCTGTGCTGCATACAACTACTTCATCAGCTGCTTACAGTAAGGAGGGGGGGGGGGGGGGGAGGGGGGTATACAAACGGTGTTCTGCCTATAGAGTACCTGCTCAGTACAGTGCACGTGTGCAAGTGTGTGATTTTCAAGAGTAAATACTGTGTGCCTGCTGCAATAAGAGGGACGGGCAATGATAGCCGTGAACACAAGATTTCCATAAGAAGACAAGTGGTGGTTAAGCACGCAGAGAGGCACGCTCACTCACTCACAGGCTTACACAAACACGGCAGATTAGATTGTCCTATTCTACTCCATTACTACTCCACTGTGCACGGTTTTTAGATGTCAGATTAGTTATGCCCGATTAGGATTCATATTATTCACATTATTTTGTTATAAATTTGTGTTTACTGGGCACGCTTGGGGGTATGTGCTGAGGCAGAACAGGGTGCTGATAAACATGTTAAATTGATACAGCTCACTATTTTGTTGCTGTCAAAAGAAGCAGCTGTTGTTTGCACCAACTCACAAAAAAAATCAACCTGGGAGCGCAGTGGCAAAATGGCCACAGATAAGACACATTTTCTACATTTCAATACTTGAAAAAAAAAGCATATTTAGTTGTAAAAGATTTGCACCTCTAATCGTCATTTCAAAATGAATATTTTTATATTTCAGCCTTAGTTTTAACCTTTCAAAACTCACAAAGATGCTCTAGTTCGCGAACGGAGCAAAAAAAAAATGAAATTAAAGAACCCACAGAGCTCGGCTCCAGAGACTCTAAGTGTCTCAACAAGCTCGACAAAGAGCCCAGCTTGGCCTTGGGCCTTTCCGGAGAGAGTCCAGGGTTGCTGGTGCAGAGCAGGGTGAGAAGCATAGAACTTCTGCCTTCACGAACAATGAACTGCACCCTCTCGTCCCTGTACTCGCAGCTCAGCGGAGCACTCTGGGCCAAAACCCTTTCCCTCCTCCCCGAGTGCTAAACTGAGCCATTTAGGAAGGCCTTTTCCGCCTACAGCTATCGGCCTGTTCGACAGCCCCTTTGTCATTCGGCGGGGGCTTTTATCCAAAGTGCCCTACGGATCCACAAGTGTGTTTACATTTTTCAGCATGGGAGTCCCGGGAGAAACGAAACCCCTAACCCTTGCTAAATTAATCCAAATGTAATACAAGTAATAAGAATGATGCATTGTGGCATTATTATGGTAACATTGGTCAGTGATGCTTTCAAAAGAATAGCGCAAAGACAGTATTAAATGATCAGTTGCTGGTCTTGTTGACACGTTGCCTATTGGCTGAATTGCATGCGATTGACATACCCATGGTGACAGGAGGGATGACAGGGTCTATGGAGGAAGGCTTGGCCTTGACTGGGATGGGTGTGGTTGGTCCATTTACCATCACGTGACCTGAAGTATACAAAAAGAGAATACAAGTCAGATGCAGTTCTGTAACATATATCGAACAGCCAGTGAAGACAATCGTGAAAAAAGAAGAGACTGAGGCGAGCACGGATCATGGTCACATGTTTATTTCCTCCTTTGTGTCCTGTTTTTGTGATTTAGCTTTATTTAGTACATGCGCTGTACCAACAAATCATTCACACCTATCATCAAGCTGAACTGAAGTGAATCATTATTGTAATACGTAGTTGAATGTACAGTTTGAAACAGACTGAACTTAACCACTAAGATATAAGGCCGTCAGAAACACAGCTGTGACGTCACAGCATTTGAGCGCGTGTGCTGCGTATACACTCACCCAGGTAGTGCAGTAGCTTCTGGGCTCGGTTCTGTGTGGGCTTGAGGTTGAAGAGTTCCTGGTTCTCGTCGATGAACTGGGTGTCCACGGTGGAGTGGAGGAACTGGTGGTTGTTGAAAACATTCTGGAGGAACGGGATGTTGGTCTAGAGATGGAGAGAGACAGGTGGATAAAGAAGAAGGGCGGAGGTTTAGAACTCGTTGCCGTGAGTGTGCGGAGGTAGCCGCGACAACAAAATACATCGTGCAGAGAGACAAGACAGTCAAGAAAGCAATCAGTCTGCAAATGAATCGCATGAAAGAAAAGAGAGCAGTTCTTTTGAAGACAAGATTTCGCTAAAGAGCCACATTCGGAGAACGGAGAACGCTGCACGAGCTCAGCTTCAACAGACAAAACACACGCAATCAGAGCGGAGAGACAAAGTCGACTGCTGAAAGTAATTACGTTCCGTTTCTATTTTGTTGTTGTTTGTTTGCCTCAAAAGTATTATCACGCCAATTAAGCTCTCTAAATTAACAAAAGGAGGGGGGGGGGGGGTGGATGAGAGAGGAGAGATGTAATTGTTAGGAGTTCATTTCATTACTACATTTGTTGCTTATTTTTTCCCCCCACACTTTGGTAAGCCTGTCTTAATAATACGAGTAGACTGCTTTGAATAGTTGTGGTGAAGAGGCGAACACAGTGGAAAGGGAGGTAAAAGAGGGGGGGGGGGGGGGGAGATTAGTAGAAAGAAATGCTGGTTGGAAGGATTCAGTGAAAGGAGGATATGGTAATATGGTCTTGGAGCGGCTTTAGATGCGTTTATCGTTGTTTAATGTCCCCAACGGAAGGTAGAGAGTGAAGGAATGTAAACTGTTTGGTTTGATAAGAGTGTCTTTGCATATGACCCCAAAAAATGTCGGAGTCTTAAGCGGTATTTAAAAAGAAGTACACCTTTGCCACTCATGACCCCTGCATTCAAGTATCCTTCTTTATTCATAAATGCACATAAACACACACGATTCCCCCAAGGACCTCCTGGGTATTGGGGTTTAATGCAGCTCATTATAAGCCCACAAATGCAACATCTACATATGTACAGCCCACAAATAGATCTCTCTGTCACACACACACACACACACGGGCGTAAGGATACAAACCGGCTCACGTTAAATATAACCCACAGATGGACAGAATTTACAACCACAATTTGGACGTTTAGCCGACCCACACAAACCCAGAGTGGCTTGAAATAATTGTTGCAGCACAGTCACTCAGGGATCCCACATTTGTGTGAAGGGAGTTGAGCAGCAAACAAACCACACTTACACATACCTCATTACTGGCACACAGAGAGAGAGGGAGGGAGGGAGGGAGGGAGGGAGATGCAGCGGAGAGATCAATGTGCCCGGGTGAATAAAGCGCACCGATACAAGGCACAATGAGATGTATAGTAACAGAGGACCTGAGTTTCTTTACATCTCTGTCTTTCATTAGGAGTAGAGAGAAGAAAGAGACACAGAGTAATATCTATATTTCAGCTGACAAGGAAAAGTAAAGCAGAAGAAAGAGACTTCTTCCACTTTGTCAATGTATAGAGCCAATAAAGCACCATTTATAGAGGGGGGGGGGGGGGTTCATTCTCTGACGCACACAAAAAGACTGTGTATCCTGAGACAGCAGAAACAGAGGAGAGCCGAGGGATTTGTACAGCTGTACTGCACTGTGCCAGGCCTTGGGCTGCGGACCAAAACAGTAATTGCAATATGACTTCAGAGACCTGTGGTCGTCGTATTGTCATCCATTTATAGTATCCGACAGGATAACTGTGTTACGATATGCTGCTGCCATACATGCCCTTGTAATTGGGGGAAATAAGCAGTTATGTGAAATCTGGATATTGTCGTATTTTACATTTCTATACAATCAAAATGTAAGAGTTGACTTTAGCTTAATGCAGAATGGTCAACGCAAGCTGGTATAGGTTTAGCTTAGCATCAAGGCTGGTAACAAGAGGCAGCAGCTAGCCTAGCGTCATCCAAAGGTAACAATCTCTGCCTACCAGCAGCAGGTCCAAGCTTACGAATGAACACTTTATGTCTCGCTCGATTAATCCATACTTTAGTGAAAAGTGCTGGCGGGGGGAATGCAGCGCATCCCCATTTCAAGACTTTGTGCTAAGCTAAGCTAACCAGCTACTGGCAGTGGCATCATATTTACTGTACAGGTTTGAGCGAGGTATCGACCTTCTCCTCTAACGCTTGGCAAGGAAGGGGAAAAAAAAAACAAGATGAACTATTTCTCTTTACTCACGGGCAATATTTTCCCAAATTAGACAAGGTCCAAGGTTGAAAAACAGCAACAAGGAAACATTTCAGATTTGTATTTGTTATTACCTTCTTTGGAAGCGAGTTATTTTTCATATTCTTAATTGGCCTTGGAACGTTTTGACATTTAACCTGTTTGACGTGAACTTCATCTATTATTTATACGTGTAAACAAACCTAATGGGAGTGATCAAAAGGTATGAATTTAACAAAACGTGGAGAGGAGAGTGACAGAGAACGAGAGATAAATAACACAAACGGGCGCTAGTAACGGACGACTCTAAAAAGAATGGAGAGGGACGGCACACTCCGTTAACACATGGAGGTTTGTCCTTTCCCTCTCTGCTGTAGCAGATCAATGTGTTCATTATCAGGCTGCTGCTCGCACACCAACACACAGCCCCTTCACTCTTCCTCCATGTTTCCCACTAATGATGAGAAACACACTCTGAAAATGGACCCCCCACACACACAAACACACACACACACACACACAAATACACAGGTCCCTCTCTTTACCCTGCTCAGTATCTATGTGGCATTTCTTCTCTCGCTCTTCATCTGGCTCTCGGCGATATCGCTCTCTCTCTCTCTCACTCACACACACACAAACACACACCTCTACACACACACACACACACACACACACACACACACTCAACAGAGGCCCTTCCCTGATTTAGATGCCCTGTAACAACCGATTGGCTCCAGCTCTCGGAGCTATGTGCACAGCATGCAAAGCGCACACACACGCGCTCTCGCTAGTAATGATTGTGGGCCCCGATGCTGTTCAGACCGCAAACGCCAGCAGCTACACACACCTTTGAGAACTGTGTTAGTTTTAGAGGGAAAGTAAACATGTCTACATGTGAATTAATGCTCGCACAGGCACACGTTCACATACGCCCACGCTCTAGCAAGTTAGCGCGCGCGCACACGCACACGAGGCTCAGTATCAGAAGTCACTGCCTCTTTTTGGTGCAGAAGAAAATCCTCTGTACTGTTCTTTCTTCACAAAAATGACACAGGATTCGGATGATCCTCCCTTTTTTTTCTCGCAGTGTTTCTCAACTAGTTAGTCGGTGTTAATGCTACTCCGCTCACAGCCGCTCATTATCGCTCTCGACGCACTCGGCCTCGCTGGTGATTTGCCAAAGCAAGTATTGATGTCCCGGGCCGTCAGCTCAACACAACAACACCGTAGGACACTTTGGTTGCAGGGCATTTTGGCTGAAAGTTTTTTCTTTTTCTTTGTTTTCCCAAAATCAAAGATACGTGTTGTCCCTCTGACCTGTGGTGCTATTTTTTTCAATCTAGATTGTTTAGGTGCGAGTTTAATCAAATATATTGGGACTTGTGGTGCTCAAAATGCAAACATATTACATTTTTAAAAACTCAACAGCAATGTCTCTTTCCAGAAATGCTGACCCAATTATTTAAGATAACCCACAGACCTAGTTGTGAGCAGTTTCAAGTGAAATCTATGGTTGAAAAGCCGAGTTGATTGACAAAATATTGATAAATAGAACTACAGTTAAGAGGAACCTATGTATCTTTTGGATTTGGGGGTGAAATGCCCCTTTAAGTTCGACATTAAGACACCAACATTGCTTCAGAAGTCGTGCCAAAGTTGTCAAGCAACATCCAAATGAATTTACACCTGGCAGTAAAAAGCAGTCTGGGCATCTTGGGGAGGAAAAATAAATAATAATAAAATTATCACCTATTTTATGTATTCTCGTTGTCTGCAATCTGTGTGCACTGAGATCGGAATAAAACGGAATAAAAACAACAACCAGGTGTTGGCGATGGAGATGAGTCATGCTGGAGCTGCTCTGCATGTGGTCATCGTACCATAAGCTCTGTCCCTGAGGTGAAGACAGAAGGGGTTCACACGTGGCTGAATATCATTTAGAATGCGACGCTGGTTGAACAGATCAGATCAAATTCAGACCGTAATGTGTACCATTTACACCTGCCATGTTTTTCCTAATAAAGATTTAAAAAAACACGACGTTAATAGTCACACTCTACTCTTTGCCTTTGCTTTGAGAGCGCTGATATAAACCTGTTAGATTTCATATTCAAGCCTGAGGTCAAGTCTGCCCCTTTAGTACTAATCTGTACTCCAACACGGTATGTTGTGCAATCCCCTTTACTCCTGCAATTTCATGCACCAAAATACTTTGAGTACAACAACCTGAGGTAGAGGAGAGCTCTATCATTTCAAACATATTTTCCCCACACATAAGAAACCTTTGAGCTGACTCTGGAACTTAAGTACAAGCACACGGGACACACGGGTCAGAATCAAGGCCAGGGCCCTTGGGGGTCAAACCCCTGAATCACGTTCATTCATCAGCTTCCTGCAAATGGTACGTAGAAGAAGAACACGTGGTGATGGAAAAGATGTTTGTGAACAACGCAGTGCGGAACAGATCACTTCTCACTGCCTGGTGCGTGTGGGGCCACGTGGACCCAGGGTGGTTCCAGAAATAACACATTAGATGCTCTCCTGTGTTACTTCATAGGAAACCTATTATTGTCCAATGAAAGTGGAATTCAGAATGTGGTCTATTTTATCAACGTTGTATTTCTTTATATCTGAAATCATTTTTTAAAGCGTAATTAAGTTCGATCTGACTGCTTCGCATGCAAAATGATAGCTGCCTGCTTAATATTCATGTTTCAATCAAACGTGACCCTGGTAATGAGCCACTAAGTTTGTGGGAACACCATATAAAATGTGATCCAAACAATCTCCAACACATCATGTTGCCAACACGTCTGTATTGTTAAAAAAAAAAAACTCGTTAAAAAGAAGGTCATTCCCACAGTTGTTGCCCTGGTTACCCGGTGTTTTTGATAGACACGCGCGGCCCTGAGAAGTTATTAGTGGAGAGAGATTTAATTCATAGGACTGTGTGTATTGTCTTCAATGCCTCCGTCACCAAAGCACATGTTGCTTTACAGTATAGAAGCTGAGGAGCATGAAGCACAGCTGTTTCTCTGACACTACTGACGTGCATCACTGTGGCTTGGCGGTGTGCAGCATCACTCCAATTAGAGACTGCAGATGGAGCAGATACCTGCAGCCTCCGGCTGGCTGTGAAGAGTCACCAGGACAAAGGAATGCCCTCAGTGTGGGCTACTTACTAACTAACTGTCCAGGGATCACAGAGCTGGTAAGATCCATCCAATAGTGTTCACTATGTCTGGCTAGGATGGCATTGTGCTCCTTCACTCCCTCCACTGGCTCCTCGTATCACGTTTTAAAATCCTGACGCTTGCCTAGGAAGCCAGGAGCACGCTTGGTGAAATCCTGTGTTGGCAGGGTGTCTCTGATCTACAGCTCACCTGGATACACCCGCACACAGAGCTCCGCTGTAAACAAAGTCTGCTCTGTTCTCGCTCCTGGTAGAGATCAGTGGATTTCACCATCTTCAAAATGCAGACTGTAGAAAAAGCATCTGGACTAAATGTGTCAGGTTGTCTTAGCATTTCCTAGTCATCAATACCGACAATAGACTTTTTTATTGTCACAGTTTCGTCTATTTATTTTTGTGCACTAGAGGCAAATATAGAGTATAAATATAGATATAAATATATATATATTTGCTTCATACAAAACAGGAAACAAAAAGCATCGGTGAATTTTTGCAAAATTTCAAACGGTGCTCGGCCTTGCACACAAATGCACAAACACACACACACGGCTGATCTCCAAACACTGCGTCTCTCTGTCACACAGAGCCTCCACGCCACCTAAGTGATTAGGAGTTGAATAGGGGAGCTGTCAGGTCATTCGTCTTTTCCCTTCTCTCCTATCCCCTATCCCCATCCGTCACGCCTTAACCACTGGGCCGGGCACGTAAACAAGATCAACACACAAACACACACACACACACACACACACACACACACACACACACACACACACACACACACACACACACACACACACACACACACACACACACACACACACACACACACACACACACACACACACACACACACACACACACACACACACACACACACACACACACACACACACACACACACACACACACACAGCCGGAGGAGTGAATGTAAACTCGCGTGGACATGTGTGGGCCTACAAATTTACTCAAGCAGACAAGGCCCCACACCCGCACCCACACCCACACACACCCACACACACACAAACAAGTAAACACACACAAACCCGAGCAAATATTTATAAGGAAGGACTCTGAGGAACCTAAGGCTTGAAAGGCAACACGCATAGAGAAACAAGCACACAGTGACACAAACTGTGACCACTGTTGTGTTTGCCTCCGTATCTGAAGCGCGTGAATCCGTTCTTGCGTCCCGAGGAAGAACGAACAGATGAAGGCGACCGCATTTTGTGCTAATGTGACAAAAAAAAATAAAACCCTGTGACCACTTCTCACCTCTGGGCTTCTTTTCAATTTCCTCTCCTCCTCCAACTCCAAGGTCATGCTTTAATTCTCTAATGTGTGGTTTCCTTTGCTCACTAACTTGCTCTTTATTTCTCACCTCTTCTCCGCTTCCTTGGTAAGCAACCAACGGCTATTCATCATGACAAGCATCTTCATCCAATTTCTTCACAACCGTGAAATAAGGGAACATGTTTATTCATGCCAAAAGGAAAAGCAGCAGCAGTCCGAGTACCTCTCGTCTCCCTCCGAAAGCTCCTCAACGGCGTCTCACAACCCGACCCAGATTCAAGCACGACTATTTCATGGCTGCGCCTAAAAATCTGGCATTTGACATTTAGCAAGGGGCTTCTTCCTCAGTGAAATAAAACATCTGGTTGGTGATCTTCCTGGTAATAACGTCTATCACCGCTCAGTGCTCACCTTGGAGGTTTTTTTTTTTTTTTTATCTCCTTCTAGCATGAGAGCTTTGCATCGGTGTACCTGAGGTTTCACGAGGACCGGTCCATGCTATGACCCCCTTCAAAAACAGATGTAAAGGAACAAAAGGAGGCCGCTTTGAGAATATGTCAGAGACAGACTTTAACACTCAGTAATGGGGAGGACTTGCTCAATGTGCTTTCAGCTGCCTCTCTGAGTTGAATAGGGGCACTGTCCATGGTGCTGAACGAGCCAGACATCCGAGACAAAGGACATCAAGGGGGAAGTATAGCAGCTATTGCACCGTTGTCAAGACACGTCTAACATAACTCCGGTGTTCAATAGTACATTTTAAGATTGAAAGCATGAACAGTAAACGGGTCTCTTTTGGAGTGAGTTGCACACCTCTAAACTCACCAATTTGCCCTGATGTTCAACACCTTGGAGAGAACGCATTTACAGCAAACAGCACCAGTCAATGTGCTAGCGGTCGAAAAAAAAACAAATGCTTCGCGGCTACAAAATAGCTTGTTTTGACAGACGTTCTTTTCCTCGAGCTCTCTGAAATGTAACTACAGCTCTAACCACCTCCGTGCGCCCGGCTTATTCACAGAGGTTGCCAAGTTCAGACCGTTAAAAGTAATGCCGAGACTCACCCGCTGAAGCAGAAGGAGAAGCAGGGTCAGGCAAAGTGGTGCAAAGGTGCTTTTTCACGGACAAAATATGGCATGTTTGTATGGACTACACATAATTGACTTTTAGATGTTCTTGAAACATCGTTGCAAGATGACAGTTTCTTTACCACCAGGGGAGATGCATTCACCGGGGATCAAAACCGATGAGTCATATTTAAAAACAGTGTGACTCAGACTGAGCTGAACCGGCTAAAAGGAGGCCTCTTATAAAGGGACCCTGAGACGCAGGCTTATTAAAACGGGTAGCTACCTAGTGGTATTTTGGGAATCCTTAAGCAGTAGGCGTGTGACGCATTAAACCGCTCGTGATGAACTCCAAACCCACAGCGTGAGTCGTCTCAGACTCAGCGGCTGGTGCTCAAGTGTTAATTACACTTGTACTTGTGAATGATCACCTCACTCTTTGTGTGTCACGATCACTTCTCATTCAGTGCCGAGACCGCACGCGCCACCGTAAATGCATTTACATCTGATGTTTTTTTATTATACAGGACACCTTTTTTTTTTTTTTTTCTTTCTACGATGCAGCAACAAATCCTCCGTCGTTAAGTTTATATTTCTGAAAATCATACAAATCCTCCGCCGACGGAAAAAACATAAACTGAACCAGGGCTCCTGCGGAGAGGTTTGAGATAGCATGAAGCAGCAGGAGATCTTCAACCTTTCACAGCCTGAAGAAAACATTGGGAATTCATAGTTTCACCGTGGGGTCCCAGCTCAATAAACCCCATTACTACCGCTGCCACACACACTCCATCCAGAAGTAGAGCTGGGGCCGGTTTGGTCGCAAAAATTATACTATTACTGATATTCTACAATAAAAACAGATGATCTGCCGGACAGGGAGAAGAGCACCTCTCATGCTCCAAACTGTGGGCAGTACGATGGATACGACGTTTTCTCTCCCACCAGCTCCAGCAGCGGGTTGCAGCGACGTGCTATGTATGCTAACCCCCCCCCCCGACTGGAGTCACTTGGGTATTCATAATGAACAAACTCACAGCAGGATGAAGGTTGGGAAAACATTTTTGCTGTGAGACCCCACAGTGTGTGTGTGTGTGTGTAGACCCAGGGTTGTACATCACCAACATGTAGCCCACCACTAATAACATGCCACAAAATGCAAGCAGTGGTAGTTCTTAATTGAAAGACTAATGTTGGCTTATAATCACGATGTTACAAGATACACCAACTATATATAGGATGCAATGGACACTTCAGCTCACTTCAGGTATAAAAGGTGTGACCTTCAATTTCAAGTCCTATAGAGAAACTGCAGCCCGCTGAACAACCCTTTGCCAGTCTAATTAGCGAGTACAGGCTGCACACTCGTAAACCGTATACTGTACCACTTCAAACACATTCTTGTGTGTCGGGTTTGGGCTGCGAAAGTTACAAAATGTCCTCGAAGTATCAGCGCTCCCCAGTGACAAATGCTTTCCCACACTCGAGCAGACAAGGGCTGTTTATAACAACACAGACTTAGCCGAGCGGCATGATGACGGCAGCTAAATAGGTCAGAGGTCGGTCGGGGGGGAATATTTTTCTGGTGTAAGCAGTTACAGAACAAATAGAAGAGAGAAATATCGAAACTCGGATGATATAAATCATAGATAATTAGAATACATTTCTTTTCTACAGTTAAAACCTTCTCATCATTCTCCACGTTATTGTATTTACGCACATTTATTTTCATTAAAAACGTTACTTTCCATTCTAAAAAAAAAGGTGTTTCACTCGTATGTCGCGACTACCTCGGGGTTACTTCAGGGGAAAGACTACGAGGGCACGCAAAACAGGATTCGGGTGAATTAGAATGTGAATCGGAGATGAAAGTGAAGCAGCGTGTCTCTCCCGTATCACATCCAAGTCAACCGGTCTCCATTTGCCGTCATCATCATCAAAGCCTCTCGTCTAACGGGCCGCTCCGTGTCGGAGAGACTCCCGTCAGAAGTCGGGAGGTGATTCATCCGCGCCGCGACGCTAATAGATATTGAGCAAAGAAAGCTGGACTCCTGCTTGAAAAGCTAAACCAATATAGAAAAAAGTTGACTCGACCAACAAGACCATATTTAATCCTTCCCTTCCGTCTATGGCGCAGCGTGATGCCTTTAATCCCAAAACATCCATAGTATCTATTTCCAGGGACTAGGGGGAGCCCGGGACACTAAATGACTAATATCCGCCTCTTATTTACAGGATGTGCTATAACCGTCTGGCTCTTCTCAGCACAGAACATCATGCATTATGAATGTGACTGTTTCACAGCCTTATCTTGGTTGCCTGTGATTTTCTCGGGCAGTATTTATAGGGTTCCACACGGACTCCTGCTCCTCCGTACGCGCGTTCTCACCATGAGGGGGTGTACCCGCGTGCGCTGTCCGCGGTGCTGAAACGGCGGCCGCTCCATCCAACGGCGTTCCAGTCGGCCGTGCCAAAAAACTGCAGTCATCTATTGATGTTATTAGTTACACCTGTATTTAACAAGTCAAAGTGTCCCACTGTGAGAAACAGTCTATTAGCCGTGTTTACCCGCACAGCCAATAATCCAAATTGGTAATGCGATTACAGTCGGTGGCAATGTGACTGAGGTGGCGCCCGTGTAAACAGCACGCTCCGACTCCGTTAGCGCTATTCTTCTCGTCGTCAGAATGAGCTTAATGACAGAAAGCGCTGTGCAAATTTTAGATGCATTATTTTAAAAAAAGAAACTGGGGCCTTCCAGTCACGTAAACACCTTAATCCAGCCAGGACTCTTCTTTTTGGGGGTTTTAGGCAGCTTTTTTCGCAAAGACACCACACGGCGCTCCAAACTGCTTGATGACAGATGCCAAAGATGTCAGCTGGTGAGGCACTTGAGTGTGCTTCTCCACTGCACAGTCTTGAGGAAGCACTCTCTAGGCCACGTTCAAAAACGAAGACAGCCAGGGTAAACACACCAAAGCACCACAATGCCTTGTAATAAGAACGGAGCATCGCAGCACAGAGACAGCGGTATTAATGGAACAGTTAAATATGGAAGCCCTCAAAGGCTGCTCATCGGAGTAGTTCTTCACGCTGATTATCGGCTATAATCTGATAATTATATGCATGTAAATTCGTCAGTGAACTGACAGCTTCTTTCTGTTATATACACACACACACACACACACACACACACACACACACACACACATTCATGCAATCCTAACAGAACGAATGCCAAGAAAGTGCCGCTCGTATGAGGCGACACAATCAACAAACAAAATCTAATTTGCAATCTTTTCATTTGCACCTCCCAGCTTTCTATTTCGACATTAAACAGCCTTTTTTTTTTTTTTCTTTCTCCTGCACAGCCCATTGCATTTCTGTATAGATTAGTTTAAGTACCAGCCCCACACACACACACACACACACAAAGAGAACGTTTTATTAGCTTTCTCTTATACATTGTTTGTTATTTCCACTTTATATTCCAGCAGAACACAACGCATGAAAGGAACACATTTGACTTGCATGTTTGCTTAAGTTATTTCGGCCCTGTGTCTTCACTGTGCGTCTCTAGTGTATGCAGTCCAGTTTTTAACGCTTAAAGCGATATAGAGAAATGAGGCCGAGCGCGTTTCCCTCGTACCTCATCGACTGCTGCCGACGGCTGTGGAAGCGGCCTGCCAGCAGTAAGTGGGGAAGTCATTGTGGATAACACTGACGCAGAGGAAAGAAATAAAAGCACAATAACTGTAAATGGCGTCAAGAGCAAAATGAGAAGGCGGGGTCGTGTGTGTGTGTGTGTGTGTGTGTGTGTGTGTGACTGACTGTCCTTGTCTCTAATTATCCCAGAGATTGAGACAAATAGAGGGGGACCTGCACTTCTGTCTAAACCTCCACACCATTTACCCCCGACTTCACAGTGCGTGTTTCATTTAGCCTTGTAAGAGGCGTGTGCGTCTAACTGCAGGCTGTGCACCTGATTTGTGTGGTGTTACTGCGTGTGCAATCTTGTGCTCCTGCCAATCTCTTGAGTGAGTGAGTGAGTGAGTGTGTGTGTGTGTGTGTGTGTGTGTGTGTTCAATCACGGCCTGTGAGTGAGCGCGCTGTGTGACGCTGGCAGAGGTATTGTGTGGAATGTACGTCGCATGTGTGTCCACGTGTGAAGTCGATATGTGTGGGTGGGGGGGAGGGGGGGGTGTGAATGGAAGCCTTCGAAACACCGGTGATTATGTGTGACGAGTGTGCACAGGTCAGGCGCTCTTCTCTGAGCGTGTGTTTGTTCTTGTATGTTCCATTGCTCATGTTTAGCCACCGTGTCGCACAAACCCAATGTGACTCATTTATACACACACACACACACACACACACACACACACACACACACACACACACACACACACACACACACACACACACACACACACACACACACACACACACACACACACATAAACATGTCCTCACTAGATGGCAAACCAGCCAAAAGGCTCAACATTAAATGGAGGAGAGGTGTAGACTCGCTTCATTTAGGCCGCGTTTGTATCTCAACGCACAGATGTCCGTCTGTCTCTCGAACACTTACGCTGCTGGCAAGGACACTTTCTTCAGCTCCACAGCTGAGGCCTTAACGAATGTGCCGAATGCATTTCCTTCCTCATAAAACACCTACAAAGAAGATTTTTTGGAGGTATTTCAAGGTCGGGCTTTGTTTACATCCACGTTTACTTGTTAACGTCTTCTTCTTTATCTTTGCCTCGGCTGAATTACTGCCATTTTTTGTATGGAAATGGGCGGGTTTTAAGTTGTGATCGGGCCTAAAACTGTCAATCTGATCTGACAACACTGTCACCAGCGTGCAAATGTGCGTGCACGTGGGTCCTTGTTCACGAGACAAACAGAACGGGGGGGAAAACTGCTCCATAGCACTACTTGGACTTACTAAAACTCCTCAAGGATATCTTTAAATAGCTGAATCTCAGCTTTCAGGGTGTTTTGAGAGTTTTCCCCATCTACAGCATATATTGGGCACATATTCTACGTCAGCACTTAAATCGCGAAGCGTGGTCATCGTTTCATTTCAATTCCACTGTGCTGGAGCAAAGAGCGAAAAAAAGTGTGGATGTCCAAATACTTGACCATGTGGAGCAGACCTCTGAGATACCGTGTGGTATCAGTGTCGGCATGCAGCCGAGTGAGCCGCAGGAATATTTGTGTTTGCCGACACCACCGGCGAGTTGACCGGTGAACCAATTTGCAGCAGAAAATAAAGTCGATGGATTAGTTCAGCCCAGGGTCAGCAGGCCGACTCCCCTGCAACTGTTTTCACTTTGAGGGCTAATTTAGCCCGACCGAACCAGAGCAGCTCTGTCCTCGTTCTGATTAAGGGCAGCGGTGCTCCGGACCGACTAAAAAAAGATCCAGCCAGTCTCCCTGTTTAGTTCTCAGTCCAAGCGTTTTAACTTTGTCCGACTTCAACACGACTGATCCGTGGTCACAGGGAAATGTTTTCTAAGGACACACTCCTTGACGAGCAAGTCGGTAATGACATTTTCCTCCCGACTGGTGAACTCGCTCCATCCATCACCCAGCAGTAGGTCACGTTTAGTTTATTTCATTCAGCAAGGTCACTCTCACTGACGACTGAGGACTCGGTGCCAAACCCACTAGACGTTTGATTAATCGTGAGGCAACGATCCATAAAGCCGCGCTCCGTTAACGGGATACTTTTTGGGGCCAAATGATACATCAAACTTCTCTTTGCTGGACCTTGCTTTTAGGGAGGTCTGGCCTACTAGGTTAAAAGGTACGCTGGCCAGCAGGTATAGAGGGAGAAAGCAAAGGGATGAAAATAAATTCAAGAAAGATGCACTGCGATGCGTGACAGTGGGATGAGAGGTAAATCCTTCAGGGAGGGGGGAGGCACAGATTGAGAAATATTTAGAAGATCAAGAAGTGATGGAAGGACAAAAATGAACTGCTGGGTGGAAATTGTGACACATGGATAAACCGATCCATCCATAACACAACCAAATCCCTGCCCTCTTTTCTTTCTGATGCTTCATCCCTGGTGTGCGATTGTGTTGACGAAGTGGACCCGCACGTATGCGAATGTAGGGAATCTCCGACGTTAGAGATCGCGGGGCACACGCGCACGCACTCGCTTTCCATTTAACGCCTATTTCCCCAGCAGCCATCGGCGCGGTGGGGAAATCAAGCGCTCGACCACTGTTTGAAGTTGTATCAGCTACACTTTCCCCATCGCCATGCTATCACTCCATCCACTCCTCCCCTTCTATCCCTCACTATCCCCTCTTCCTCACTTATCTCCCTCACGCCCCAGAGATCCTCGGCCTCTCTCTCTCTCTCACGTCGCCACTCATGTGCTCACCCTTTCTTAATCAACCGCTCATCCCGGCCTGACCCAGAGATGCCCGAGGCACCGAGAGCTTCGCTTCCCCTTGTCATACCAGCAGACTTTTTATCTCCTCCTCTTCCTCCATCTCTCCTTCCTTCTGCTTCCCAACCCTCCATCTGCTCAGATCCTTTACTCAAGCAAAAGCGGTAATTTGACAGGGTAAGAATACTCTTACAAGTAAAAGTCTGAATTCAAAAGTGAAAAGAAGAAAAGAAGTATTACCACAAAAATGTTCTTCATGCATCAAAAGTAGCAGTAGTCAATGTGCAGAATGGCCCCTTAAAGAGGGTGAAATTATTATATATCACTTCTCTCTTAAGCTCTTTTCACACAACTCATTTTCACATCCATTTCCATCCACTTATAACCATCGTGGGAACAGCTGACTCAGCAGAGGATTCCAGGAACCCCTCTCTCCAGAAGCAAAGTCCAGCTCTGTCTGGGGAAACCCTGAGGCGTTCCCAAGCCAGATGAGACGTATAATCTCTCCAGCTTGTTCCCCCAGTGCCTCTTACCAGATGGACGTATCCGAAAAAAATCTATAAAAAGGTATGCAATCAGCAGGATCCTGATCAGGTGCCTGAACCACCTCAACTGGTCCCTGTGGACGTGGAGGAGCAGCGGCTCTACTCTGAGCCCCCCCCTCTGGATGCCTGAGCTCCTCTCCCCGTCACTAATGCTGAACCCAGCCACACCACAGAGGAAGCTACATTTTGGCCGACATAGGTGAGGGTCGGGACTAAATGGACTGGTAAATCGAGAGCTTTGCCTACCGGCTCAGCTCCTCTCTTGAACCAAAACGGTCCTGCATCCCCCTGCTGGCACCGCATCAAGAACCGCCTGTCCATCTCCCCGCTCCATTTTACAACCGCCCGAGAACAAGACCCCGAGATACTTGGAACTCCTTCGCATGGGGCAGTAACTCACTCCCAATCCAGAGAGGGGAAAATCCACTGTCCATAGTCGTTCCCATTGTGGGGAAAACTCCAGGCTTTTGTCTGCATCTCGACGCTTTGCGCCTTCCCCTACTTTGATTTGAGCATTCAACCACAAGCCAAATTGGCCCGACTGCAGACATCGATCTTTAAAAACTGGTCCAAATGTTTCAGTTTGGAATCCTGAAGAAGGGTAAGTAATTATGTATTTGTATAAAATGGAAATGCTCAAGTAAAATACTTGAGTAGAGAGCTCTCTCCTCGATCCAGCCCCCCCCCCCCTCCCCTCTCTCTCCGGCTCCTCATCTTCATGACTCCCTCAGTCTCTCTCTCTCTTTTCTCTCTCTCTCCCTCAGTCCGTTTCTTGCCACAGACGGAGCCAGATCACGCACTCTTCTGCACGAGATAAGGACAAAGAAAGCCAAAAGAATCAAGAGAGAAGCACGAGGATACAATGGATGAATGAAGTGAAGTGACTAGGTGGAGGCAGGACAAGTGGAGAAAACCACCCTGAAGGAGAGAGGAGATTTCTAAAAATACAAGGCAGCTTACTCCCTGCATTCTGCTATTTTCGCTCTCTCTCTCCCTTCTTTTTTGCAGTGTCCCCTCCTTCATTCAGTACCTGTTCTGTGGGATTAACATGACTTAAAATTCAATCAGCCTACAGCCTGACGAAAGAGCGACAGAGGAGGCAGACAGAGCGCTGCAGCTGTCGAGACCGAGTGAGGGGGATAGACAGTGCGCGATAGAGAGGGAGAGAGAGAGAGAGAGAGAGAGAGAGAGAGAGAGAGAGAGAGAGAGAGAGAGAGAGAGAGATGGGTGTTTTTCCACGGAGCTGAGATAGAGAGAGAGCCGCGCAGACAGGGAGATGTGACGGTTCCAGGAGCAGCAATGGAGTGATCCGGAAAACAAGGTTAGTAATTCCACCTTTTCATCTAATGTGGGGGGCAAAAAGATAAAAAATATGTTAAGTAAGGATGAAAGAACCAGAAGGAGACTTGAAAAAAAATGAATAAAAAGACACAGAGAAGCTGTATTGTGCATTTGAAGTGGCAAAGTGAACACCGGAGGAGGAGAAGCAAGAGAAGCAGGAATGAACAGACGGAAAATGTAATCACAGATTTTTACAGAAAAAAAAAAAAAAAGAATCCGGCAGAGAGGCTGCATATATGTAGCAGCTGCACTAATGTACACGCATCTACACGTACACACAAAGAAACGCACACAAAACACACAGAGTGAGCGCACAGCTTTAGAGCAAGATAATGAGATTGTCTTCTTAAAGGTGTCGGCTTTTGGAGTTTGATTGACAGGCCAGCGAGTGTGTGTGTGTGTGTGTGTGTGTGCATGTGTTTGACTTTTGAACTGCCTGACATTCATGGCGCTGATCAATAGCCCAGTTGTTTCATTAGACTGCGCGTGTGTGTGTGTGTGACTGGAAAAGAGAGCGAGAGAGGGATGCACAGGCTGTGTGTGCTTGCAGGAGAGTATCACTGCATGACTACTTAATGGATGTGTGTGTGTGTGTGTGTGTGTGTGTGTGTGGTGGCAGCAACGATGGAGGTGGTGTGTGTTCAAGCATGCGCGAATGTGCTGCGTGTGTGTGCGTGCGCTTGGTGGTCCTGAGAGTGTTTGTGTGTGTGTGTGCGTGTGTGTGTGTGTGAGCATGAAAGACAATTCAGCCTGCTGAGAGGCGTTAAGGGGGTCTCAGAACTATTGATTGTCTTTGACAGACAGGTGAGCGGGAGAGAGGCATGGGGGGGAGACAGAGAGGCGAAGAAGAGTGGGGCGGGTGTTGTATAAAAAGCCATTTGGGAGGAGTGAACGATACGGCCGGAGTGGTGGAAAGGGGGATGGATGTAGATGTCAGGGGGGGAAGAGAAGGTCAGGGTGGGATGAGGCATAAAAGTGATAATGGACTCCATCCGATGTTTGTGTGATTCATGCGAGTGCACACGCAGAGGGTGCAGAAGGCATTAGTGGGACACATGTACAGTGCAGGCAGTTCATTGGCTTCACACTCGCCTTGTCTCTCCTCTTTTGCAGGTTTCTAGCCATCCCTCCAGCTTACTCTCCCACACCTCCCTCTCTGCGCCTCCCTCCAAGGTCATCAATGAGCAACTAATTCAATGTGGGACGACAGACAACGGATCGCACCGTGATCGACAGTGACACACCCTGGAAATCACTCCGGGAAGTCAGGGATGAGAGAGAGAGAGACAGAGAGAGAGAGAGAGAGGATGGGGGAGAAAAAACTGTGTGAAAGAATGAAGCAATAGGGGAGGAAGCCAGACAGCCAGATGAACAAATAAGAAGAGGTAGAGCTGTATGAGTGAGGGGGAGAGGAACACAAAAAGGAGAGAGGGAGCGAGAGAAGGAGGGGGAAGGAGGTGAGGAGGGGGAGGTGAGGATCACCGCCGACTCCAGGATTCCTATTCTCTGTCGATTGAACTGCTCCACTTACAGAGAGAGACGTTGAACACAGCCATGTGGAAATCATATCAAAACGCCATAAATAGGATTTCAGGCAAAGTGGATTCTTGGATTTCTCCCACTGAGGTCTCTATTTCGGAAGTACCACACCGGGATTGAGCGAGTAATTCTGGATTTCCCAGCTTTTTCTTCATCTATAGGAGCCTAAGAGGATATTGTCGGATTGGGATTTCTGCAACTCTCTGGTTTTCTGACACTGACCTACATCCGCCTCCTTTTTGATGATGTGTGGGTTCCTGTGTGTCTGAAAGGGAGTAGGACAGGTTTCAGCACAAACACACAACCCCCCCCTTACCCCCCCCCACACCCACAAACACCCCTCTCCTGCTGGGCCAACACAAGGAGGAACACCTGGGGCGAGATCTGTGCTACGCACTGACACACACAAACGCACCCACACATAAAAACCTGGATAACATGTGGAGCTGATTCGGATTACAGAGCCGCACAGACGGAAAAGGTAACGTCCACGCAGTTCCAAACACACACACACACACACACACACACACACACACACACGCACACACACACACACTGTTGGCATACGTTCGAAAGTAAAGGTGAATCCATGTTTGCATAGTTAGCTCTCTTGTGCTGAATCATTTAGCACATCATTGCGGTGAACACCAGCATTCACTGGACTGAGAACTCTGTGTTCTCTCTCTCTCTCTCTCACACACACACACACACACACACACACACACATATTCTCGGTCCTATAAATAATGAACAGATGAGCGTTCATGACAACCAAAACATAGGGGGCAACTGTCAGAGTACACGGAGAGAAGAACGCACACACTCAAATCTCCCACATGATTGTCTGCTTTCCTTTTCTCATCCCTCTATTCTAATCCCTCTACACCGCCAAGTCCCCGTTTTCCCTTTTGCTCTACATACCCCTGCTCCACTGAGAATCTCTCTTCCTGAGTGCGTTTCTGTGTGCGAGTGTCAGCCAGCTGTCCCGTATCAGATTACTCGCGAGGTGCGTTTTAGCTTGGCTTTCATCACCTCGCCTTTATGTAATCTCACCTGGCGTGTCGTGTGCGCGTGCGTGTGTGTGTGTGTGTGTCTATGTGCGCATTACGATGAGAGTGTGTGCGGATGCCGGGGCTGCGAGTGTTTGTGCGGCGGCGACGGCGGCGGACGCAGCAGCAGCAGCACAGAGTAGTTCTAACCTCCCTTCGTTTGAGGCTTTTTACATAAGCTGTGTCTGAGCGCGCTCACATGCACAGATTTGGCACACTGACACAGGAGATCAGACCGACTGAGTGGATATATGGGAGGATGAGAGGGCGATGAGAAAGAAATGGAGACGGGCGGAGAGGGAAAGTGCGAGAGAGAGGAGGAAATGGGAAAGGGGAGAAGGGGAGGGATGGGGCGACACAGTTGATGGGCACCGAGGGCTTCGAGAGGTCAGATGAAGGGATTGCAGAGGTGAAGTGAGACGCAGTGATGGACTTCTTCAAGTGACGAGGGAAAAACGAGAGACAGGCGAATGGAGGAAACGGGGAATAAAGTCATATAGATTGGGGAAGGAGGAGAGAAAGAGAGGGATAGGGAGGAGCAGAGGACGATGTAGTGAAGATTGAGTCATAGTGTTGGAGGAGAAAAGACTGAAGGATTGATTGATTATAAGATGAAAAGTGAGATAGACAATGAGACTTTAAGAAATCTAGAATGATGAGTGACAAGGTGATCAAAAAACGAAGGTTAGAAAGAGGCTAAGATGATAAATGAATGGTGATTTACCGTAGGGAGATGAAAATAGAAAGATAGATGAGGAAGCAATAATTAGAAATGACAGATGGCCATCGTTATGTAGCCTTCTACTATCACCAATGGCTACAATTAGTCTTCCATGACCCCGAGAAGTCTGTGAAAGATCACTAGCACCAGTAATGAGCTATTAAGAGACACAACTACAAGGGGAGTATGGTGTACTATGGGGCTTTTCCATGTAATAGACATGCCAATTATGAAGCCCAACTTAGGGGAAAAGTGAAATTCTACCTTAGAGGGACATTAATTCGCCCGGAAACGAGAGAGATTCAGCTTAAAAACAACACACCGTCAGAAACTATTTCTATGAACAAGAAGTGTTTTGAAATAACTCAGACAGGGCTCATTACTAGCTCTGTTGATCGTTAACAGCAGTTTTGACTCCCGCAGCTCTATTTCTAAAAAAAAAAGATTTACTTTATTGTGCGACAAAGAGGCCTTTTGAATGGCATTAACCAAATCATGATTCTATAATTGGATTCACTCTCCCGCTAGTGATAGTCAGAAGAACACAGAGCAGGCGAGTGTCACACGGTTCAAAAGAGTGAAACAAAAAGGCAAGAATAAAAGAACATTCTCGACATCATCTTGTTGTTTAGCGCGGGTGTCAATTCTGAGGCTACAGTGAGGAAGACGCACGAACAGATGGGACGCTCACTTTTCAAAGTAGGAGCCTTGCCAGCATGAGCAGACCGGCAAGTGAATGAAGGAAAACAAAAAAAAAAGGCAAGGCAGTAAATTAGTGATTGAAAGGGAGTAAAAAAAGATTGCAGATCAATGAATTGACCCTTTGCTAAGCCCCTCCCTCCTCCGTTGCTGTTGCTACCCTTTGCTAAGCTTTCCCTTTTGATTCATCATCGAATTTCTTTGGAAATAATGGGTCCTTAATTTCAGACATAAGCACTCTTCACACTTCTCATTTCCACCGCCGGTTTTGCAGCTGTCACAACTGTCACTGGCCGGTTTTATCAGCTGTTGCTCGTGAACTAATTAAGCTAACGTTAGCTCCCTTGAGTCGCTTGAAAAACAACCTCTTCAGCCGACTTGTTGGCGTTTCCGCCTGCAACAGGGATCTTAAATGTGCACTTGATGACTACACACATGGTGCGTGGCTAAAAGACTGAGCCGAGCTTACGTACTTGGGCGGGGGGGGGGGATTCCTATTTTCAAACAGTACGTTTTCATTTTTAACGCTACAAGAGAAAAAGGCATTCAGGATTAAGGGCGAACGCAGAGCAGGCTTCTTTTTTGTACACCGCAAAAGAATGTGTTGCGTAATGCTGCTGGCCTTGGGGTAATGCTGGTTGCTACCGTAATGAGCTAGTTAGTCTGACAAACATAATCCATTAATCTACTTCTGCTCTTGGGTTAAAAAGAAGGAAAACATCATGTAAAAATGCAGAGTACCGCTCTCACTGGAGATCCAGGAAGAAGCTCGACAGACCCTGCTTCACCTACTTACGGTTGCTACACTATGATTGATCATTAGCTGTCGGGGCAGGGGTTTAGCGAACGCTAAAAGTTAAACTGAACAAATGAGAGAGGCCGATTTATGGAGTGTTCAGGAAACGGTGGCCAACCAAAATCCCGAGTGCAATAGCTGCAGGGACTGCGGATGGATGAAACAGAGGAAGAAAGACACATGATAAGACATCAAAGCAGTGACGGATGATAGATGTAGGACGCCACACACCCTTCTGATTCTCAAACCAGCTTTTGCAAGAGTTGAAAACCCAGAAACAAGGTAGACGTGGCCACTGTCAGAAAGGTGGCATTTGATGGGTGGATGACTAATGGCGGAGGGAGGGGAAGCGAAGAAGGATGAGACATCAGCCCGCTGTCAACAGCTGAGGAACCGAATGGTGGGTGATGGAAAGAGAGGTATGGAACGATAGTGTGATGAAGAGGAGTAATTACAAGACTGGCTGCTTAAGATAGGGAGGAACACTCAAGAGGATGGAGAGAGACTGACTAATGAAGAATGAAAAGCCGAGCGATGACACTTGAGAGGTGGATGATAAGAGGGGGGGGGGGGGGGTGAGGGAATAGAGGAATAACAATGTCTGAAAGAGAAAACTACGCTAATAAAGCAGTGGCAGGCTGTCGGATGGAGAGATGGATGAATGAATGGAACAAAACTGCAACGCGGTGGAATGTTGAAATGGGTGAGTAATTACACAGTTAGTAGTCAGACGGGGTAGGGAAAGAGGGACGGGAGAGGAATGAGGATGAGAGGAAGAAAAAGATGAAAGGAGAGATAAAGAGTGTGTCACGGAGGGGAGGAGCGGACTGAGAGGTGGAGGCAACAAGCGCAAGCGTAGTGCAGAAGCACGGAGAGATGGAGGGATGAAAGGGTGAGTAATTAAACTGTTGACAGTCTGTTTAGGCACAGCGGGCGCCTGATGAGCAGAGCAAACTGTAACCACGGCAACCGCCGGAGACAGACGGAGGGATGGTTTTGGGGGGGGGAGGGAGGAGGAAATGGGGGAGAGCCAACTGTGAAAGAGTGTGTGTGGGAGGAGACAGGGGGGGGGGGGGGGATTAGAGGGGAGTCACACTACAGAGTGACACAAGTGGGAGATGAGGGATGAAAGAGAGCATGAAGAGGAAGAGAGGGATGAGACGAGGAGAGGGAGGATGGAGGTATCTGCTGGTTGAGGAAAAATCTAGAACCGACTCATTTAAGCATTCATCAGCCCACATATCTGTAAAAGATTACTCCGTTCTCCTGGTAATACTGACATGAATCTATAAAACTACATCTCAATATTAGGTGGGTCGAAAAACACCATTCAGCAGTGCAGACGGAGAATTGCTTACGAAATACAAAGTACTTTTTTAAAGTTATCTGGCTCGAATGAATCGATAAAACGTCACAGTATGATGTCTTTAAGTTCATATTTAATACAGTCCTGCACAAACATATTTCCTTTTCCAATTACATAAAACTGAGAAAAGCAGCAAATACTGCGTCGAGAGAGGTTGGAAACGGTAAATGGATTTTTTTTTTTAGATGTAAAACCTTCGAGAGTGAGCCTCCTGAACATTTGGGGCGAGACGGCTTACAGATGTGGTTCGTAAGAACCCGTGCCACGCACGTCGGCACCGCCTCGACGGCAGCTGCGCGCCGGCACACACAAACTTCTGTGACTCGCAGGCGTTTGTCGGCATTACAACCGTGCTCAACAGATGCGGCGGGGTTGTAGATGTTCGAGTGAATCATGATGCGGAATGCCGCGTGGGCGACGCCTGTCTTGAAGTGCCTCGTCTGCAACATGCATAAGCCGAAAAAGTTTGACAGCGGAAAGGCGCGGAGCGTCCCCGCCTGCATCAGCAGCGCTAAAGCATCAGAATATATGAGATGTAGCAATAAACAAACTCAAGGGACACCAGTTTCCCCCTGCAGGCTCATTGCAGCGCAGTGTTGTGTAGCTTTTATTAGTGTCTTCGCGTCAAGAGGGGGGGGGGGGGGGGGGCGCTTTGTGGTGAATTACAGTGCAGTTTGTGATTAATTGTGGTTGAGAGTAGCCGCTGTGATCAAACAAGCGTGATACTAATAGGCCTTAACCACGTTGTTATCAGTTCTTATCCATAGCCTATACCCTACATGGTTGTGTTTCATAGAGCAATACAGTTACAGTTTGTGTGGACGTGCACGCTTGTGCAGCATTAATCAATACATCCATCACTTTGATTCAGAGGCCTTAGTTGGCATGTCCTTATCCCACTGTGCTGGATGCAGAGCGCTGATTGGCCAACTGCTCTCTTACCCAGGATTCCCCCTTAGACATCTAGGAACCCTGCTGGATCAACAATCTGCCACTTGCACAAACAAACACGCACACACACACACACACAAACACGTGCACAGAAACACTTTTTGTCATGCCGCATCCTGTTGTGTCAGCCAATCAGGGTCAATATAATTGCTGCCGCAGGGTTTCTGATTGGGCGGGAGCTGTGTTTGTGTGTGGCTCGTTCAACCGGCGTTTGCAATCCCCCCCCCTATCGTTGATTGGCCGCAGCTATGTAAACATACACAGGTGCACACAACACACACAACCAGCCGGTGGAAATGTGGCGGCGTTGCAGGAAAGGCTGGTACGGGAGAACGAAGAGGGACGGGGGGTGGAACAGACAGAAAAATGAGAAAGACATTATCTTTATGTAGGGAGGAGGAGGAGAGTGACACACAAAATGTTCGGGGGGGGGGGGTGAGTGGCAGGCCAGTTATTTTGCAACACTTGTTATAGTGCGTGTCATGCAAAGGGAAATGTGCGTGTGTGAGCAGAACTGTGTTTAAGCATCCGTATGTGCGCCCACGTTTTTGTGAGTGAGGATTAGGAAGGGAAGGAGTTCAAGTTGAAGCGTTGACCCTTCGCTGACTGCAGAGCACCCACACACCCACACACACACACACACACCACCCCCTTTTCACATGGAACCGACACACAAAACCTTAAAGCGTCAAACTGAATAAGAAGATTTAGTGGGACTGAACTCAAATAGATTGGATGCTTCATACTCCAAGTGTTTGGAGAGGCTCGAGCATGTCGCATTTTAAGGGGACGGGGACATAATTACAAAGTCTGAGCAGCATTCACTTTCTAATCAGACACAGGCTGATGCAGACAGAGGGAGAGGCACCAGACTCCTACAGGTGGGACTGTCATGAGTTGGACTAGGTCCACAGCCGCTTCCCTTGACGTCGGACTGGAGTAGTCAACATGCATCTGTAATAAAGTGCACGATACACGTCCAATATTTAGCCTCTAAGAACTTGAGAGGAAATTGTCTATGTAGGATCATCACTTGGAGTACATAGAGGATGCCAATCCATACAGATGCCAAGGTTAACTCACACTCCGCACAGTGTGGAATGTGCATCAAAAGAAGAGCATGTGGCAAAACACAAAGACTGTCAACTATTAATTAAATAGTTAATTAATCAGCCCCCACCATCTAAAACCACGTTACTGTGCAATTTAATCAGATGCAACTGTGCTATTGCCATCTGGAGTAAAGGAGCATCAAAACAGAGCGGTATTGAGCCGCCGCTCTGGCACCAATGAACAACGAGTCCTGTCCCAAGTATAAAAAGGCATCCCGGTAGAGCGGTGCGACAGCACTTTACGTCCCTCATTTGCTCAGTTGTTCAGCTGGATCCATCTATAAGACTAATGCAGATGTATAGAATGAAAGCACTGCTGTAGTTTACAGACTTTCAAAACAGATAATGTTGACATGGACATTGAGGGATTACAAGGGAAAAGGAACAAAAAAAAAAGGAAAAAACGTTCCCGTGCCAAACCAAGGCAGCCGGTGCCAGCACAGTATACTTCTATCAACACGTACACAAAAACACTGATCTCCCGGCAGTTAAAGACCAAATAGTGGATCACACTTCCAGATTTCACGGAGAGCTTGGTAACGGATGGCGTTAGGGCCGCTCCCCGGCACAATCTGAGCCAATGAAGCGCCACGCAGAGAAAAAAAAAATCATTGTCACCTCCATGGTTTGCCAATTCAATTTACCTCCCAGAAAATGTGATCCCCGAGCTGTGCAGCCGTGCGGGATTTCCAAAAAAAAGAGGGAGGAAACTAAATTACAAAAGCTCAGCAAGGAGCGGGAGATTGGCTGCCACAGATATAACAGGAGGCTGCAGCACGATAGCTGAGGAAAGTTTCTGAGCTGTTCGCTCGTAAGAGAGGGGGTGGAAACATGAGCCTGGTTTGCTTTAGGAAGAGTTAGATGAGGTTTTAAGCTTTTGTCGAGTTTTTAAATCTTATTTTAGCTTCATGATGATAACCGCTAATACAGTGCCCAGTCAAATGTTACAATAAACTCACGACGATGCAAAAACAAGGAAAAATGAAACAGAGCCTTTGTTTCTTTTCTTCGTTTCTTCTACGCATCAAGAGAGAGGGGAGGTTATGACTTCCAAAACTGTACTTTTAAAGAATTCACGGTGACATTGGGTTCTCGGGGCTTTTTAAACTTCAATTTTGAGCTCAAGCTCATTAAAGACGGTTACTTATCTGTGCAAAGGAGATAAGTAGGCAGCCCTTTTTCTAAAGCAGAACTCTAAAGCCTTCGCCAATACTATTTTTATGTTTTTACTCCAAACACCTCCTCTGAAGTACTGCCATGTAAAAGATTACAGATACTTTTTTTTAAGAACGCCTTAAGGTGCCGCAATCAAAAGCACTCGCCTCAAATTTCACTCAGCTCGGATGAAGCGCTCGTGTCCCCCGAAAGGGAATTATCTGGACACAAGGCGCAAAAAACGTTTGATTTTCATAACTGCTGGAGAAAAATCACCAGAACTTGAGGTTTCAAAAGTCTCCTTTAAGAGCTGTGAAATGTGCATCTGTGAGACAAAAACAAGGTCTTTAGATAAGCATGTAATTCCTAAAGTGATGCAGGAGGTGGAACTTTTCCAAAGCAAACAGCCCAAAACATTAAAATGTGACTGTGCAATGTTCCAGGAATAGAAACAATTATCAAAATCTTCCAAATAGGATTGATTCCAACAGGATTTAGTCAGAGAGGGTGGTGCATACAGATGGGCATACTGTGCTCTCTCCACACACACACACACACACACACACACAGCTTCTTTTTCTCTCTCAAACACAACATTGGGAGGAATTAGTTGAGTGGAGTATCTCAGAAGAACTATTATTTTGGAGCCCCGCTGTGAGGAGGATGCCGTCCACTTATTTTAAAGAGAACACACTCCACTTCTGTTTCTATGATTTCCCATTTCTCTTGCTTCACTCCTACCATTTACCTCAAGGGTTCTGTGGGCTCTTCCCCATCAATACCCCCTACCTGTATAGCTGGGGGCTGTGTACGGATTGGAAAGAAAAGCACTACACATCAAGCACTTAATGCCTGACATTTGCAGATCTTTTCTTTTTTTTTTGAGGGCCAAAGACGAGGATCACATGCTAACTGTGTCTGAGAGCTATTGATCTTCAGACATGATGACTTTTACAGCCAGGGACACAAAACAGACATGACGATTGAATAGTTCTCCGCCCACTTCTTGGCGGTCCAATCACATGCGAAGGATCCGATTGAAATCCCTCTTGCTCAAATATTCTACTTCCTTGGGGAACACTCACAGCACAGAAGCTAGCGATGCTTTAACCGGGACTTTTAATAAAAATGAAAAATGTCTGACCTCTGATAAGAGCTTAATGCCTAGACGAAAGATTGTCGGCCATTACGGTGGCAATAACGTTTCAGTGTTGCGTAATATGTCCCCAGCCAACACTTTAACTTCAGTCACTCTCTTGACCGGTGACCTCTTTCTTCCCCCTCTCACTTTTCTTTTACCTCCTCACCTTTTCACTCCCATTCTTCAGCCACGCCACCGTTTTTACAAACTCAGTTCAGACACGGCTCCGCCTCCTCCCCTAATCAAATCCACTCTTCCCTCCCTCATCCCTCTCTCCGACAGTGATGGATGGCGGCCTTCACCCGTTTATCGCCTTTACATATTTCTCTGCCCATCCGCTTAACGACACATTCATACACACCGACTCTTCATCCCTCCTCCTTTCCATCCTCCTCAAACTCCATCTTCCACTCCGCTCTTCGCACTGCCCCCCCTCCCCTCTCCCTTCACCATCTTGTGCAGTCTACTCCCATTTGCTTTTCCCCCCTCTCTCCCCTTCTCCATGTATTTCACGCAGTTGGCCTATTTCTGCGTCCCTCATTTGTTGTCCGTTTCCATATCCAACGTTGCGCCCCTCTCCCCTGTGCTTCCTACATTCTGGATGACTGAAGAGGACAGAATACGACAGAGGAGTGATGGTATCAAAGGGATGAGTGGGCTTACAGTACACACGACTGCCGCACGGAGCGGCTATGTGGGCGTTCTTTTGTTCCTTGCCTAGAGAGAGAGAGAGAGAGAGAGAGAGAGAGAGAGAGAGAGAGAGAGAGAGAGAGAGAGAGAGAGAGATAGAGAGAGTATGTGTCGGCCTCCCTATAATTATGATTGTGTGGGAAGACTGTTTTGGTATGCTGGCAGTTGTTTCTGTATGAAAGTGCTCACCTAATATCAAGGGCCTGGATTATGAGTAAGAGTGCATACTAGGAAGCCTTAGAGTGATTGAAAGAATTTCTGTGTGTGTTTGCGGCTGCCTCTGTATTTGTACCAGTACAGCATGTGTGTGTGTTTCCACATCGACCAATGCAGCGGGCCAATACGTGTCGCTTCCATTCCCATTCGTTGCTGCCCTGCAACTTTGTCCCCCCCCCCCGAAGCAGTCGAAGGTTAACCCCCTTGGCGACGCTGCGGCGACTGGGGCTGGCAGTGGTTCTGACGGAGGCCTTGATGTGCGCCTCTTCGCGCTCCAATCAGATGGGTGGATTACTGCGCTTGTGATAAGTGGCTTTTGAGAGCTAATGCAAATCCCCTTGTTTATAAACACTGCGACGTTCCCTAAGTCGATTTAAGTCGATTACGGGCTAATGGCATTCACACGTGCCGGAGAGGATGCGCAAACACATACGCCGATATGCAGATTCTGAAATCTACATGCAAACACACACACACACACACAGTATTTATCACCATCAGTGTGGCTGGCATTTAAGAGGCCCTGACATTTTAGACCAACTAGAAAATTAGGCCTTTGAGTGTAGGTCTTCCACGTGAACTAACAAAGATCCTTCTAAACAGACACATTACAGCTTAGAAGTCACGCCTGAAGCTTCCATTAATTGCGTTCAAAAAGTAACATTTAGCCGAGTCATATTTAGCAGGACTCGGCCCTTCTGTGGGCACGTTAAGGCGAGGTTCGGGTCCAGCCCTGCAGCTCCCGAGTCGTGCTCCAACAACTGGGGCTACGCCGAGCAGCTCCTTCCACGGACGCTTTTAGCTCATGTTCTCTCGCTCGCTCCGTGCAGCGCCTCTCTGCTCTCTCCAACCGCCTGCTTCCTGCTCTCTGGAGGGTGGAGGGTTCGCGCAGGGTAGCGAAGCAAGCGGCTTCCCAAAATAGAGGGAGCAAAAGGGAAGCGGTTGCCAACACTTGCACATAACCTGTGCCTAGGAGCACTCTGGAAACAGCAAAACAGCAAATGCACATATATTTTTATGTGAAGGGAATTTCTCCCTCTCTCACTCACACACACACACACACACACACACTTTTCATAAATTGAATCTGTTCTTTATCTGATCTCTTTTCATGTAGTCTTTCTGTCCTCTCCTCCTTTGCGGATTGTCTCTCTATCATCTATCTTTCATTGACTGGCTCTTTTTATTATTTCCTTCCCAAAAAGTATCAGTCAGACTTGATACCAAAGGGTTTTTGGCCTTATTGCTGTACGGATGTGTGTGTGTGTGTGTGTGTGTGTTGATCCCTTTTTATCGCAAATTCAGCAGCAAACTCTTACGAGCAAGTGGAGGCTTCTTAAGTGCAGGAGAAAGTCACATCAATTCACACGCACACAATCATGGTGGAGCTAACCCCACACACACACACACACACACACACACACGCACACACACACACACACACAATCATGGTGGAGCTAACCACACACAGCCGGTGTAGATACTAGCTGATGGTTAACTCACATACTGTACTGTGCCTGTATTCTGCATCAGTGCAATGTGTAAGATAAGACTGTATTGATCCCCAGAGGGGGAAATTCAAGCGTTGCAGTAAAACAAGAAGCCGATAAGGAAAAGAAAAACTTCTTCAAGATAAAATCAGAGTGATAAAGCTACATACAATACCCTATTCTACAGTACACAAGTAGGATGTGCGAAACACTTTTTGACCTGTAGTGCGGTTCCATAAATGCCTGAGAAAATTGAAAGCAGCAATGTGTCAGTTTTAAGTAATCTGATATGCAGTAATATATCCAATATCTAGTATATCAAATAGTCAGTAGAGGTGTGAGGATTTGCAAATGTCTTCTGTTTCATATCATGGCTATCATGAATATTTCAAACCAAAGGAATCTAAAGACATGCAGTAACCTTGGATTGTGAGAACCTTTCTGTTTTTGACATTTTACAAGATGAAAGATTAATAGAAAACGATAATACTTTCGTCCATTCATTTATTCATCCATTCAAATTGAAAAATGTATATTTGATGTTGAGGTATCTACTGCCGTCACATCCTCTTGAATAAATTTCCATAAAACAAGCCGATTCACATTTTTGTTTTTCCACGATTTCAAAATTCGCTCAACATGCACACTGGAAGCTACACTGCAACATCTGTGCAGCTAGCAAGTACATGCCGTTTCCAAACGAGTGGATGCACACACGCACCAAAAGCCTCAGAGTACAAAGTGAGAAAAAAAATCAATTACTCGTACGATTGCCACCTTTCAATGGGAAAGACAAGGAACACAATAGAAACAGGGCATGGAAGACAATGTTTAGAGAAGAGAAAGAGCAAGAGGAGGAGTGTAACTGAATGGGACAGGGTGCTATCCATCTCTCTGGGTCAGATCGATCACCAAGTGGACGGATCGGTTACACACGACTTGTGTGTGTGTGTGTGTGTGTGTGTCAGAGAGCTTCAGTACTGCACTGCTCTAGTTGCAAATGAGATCGGCTCCCTAATAGAGGAAGAGCAAGAGATGAAGGGGAGAGGGAGATGTCGAAGTGAAAAAGAAGAGCAAGGAGGGAGCGCGTCTCACGGCAGAAGATGGAACAAAAACATGTGTGTGGCACGTACGATCTGAGTGTGTGTGTGTGTGTGTGTGTGTGTGTGTGTGTGTGTGTGTGTGTGTGAGAGGGGAGGCAAGGAGACATGGAGGGCAGCAGAGTCAGCAAACGATAGAGAGACAAGACAAAAAGACAGGCAGAGGAGGTGGAGGAGGAGGAGGGTGGGGAGAGAAAGGTGGTGGGGTAGAGCTGTGACTGATAACATTGTCGTACTCAGGTTGCCTCAAGGGCAGACAAGACGGAGAGAGAGAGAGAGAGAAAGAGAGAGGGAATGAGACATAAAGAAAGACAGAAAATGCGGAAAATGTACGGGGCAGCCCGAGGCGGTAAGGGTTATAAGATGGAAGGTGAGCAAAGATGGAGAGGCAGGACGGAAACGGCAGCCAGGGATAAATGACAGGGGATGGATGGCAGAGAAACAAAGAGCAATCCCTAGTAATAGAGTCCGAGGATGAAGAGGAGAGGTAAGAGAGCAGTGGGTGGGTGGGAGGGGGGGGATTAAGGCATGACACAAGGAAAAGGATGTGAAGGCTTTGCCGAGGAGAAAGAGAAGAAGAAGGGAGGTAGAGGGAGTTATTAAGAGAGTGAGAAAGCACAAGCGAGAGAGGGCAAGGAGGGCGGCAGAGTAAAGGAGGGGGAAAAGAGGTAAGAAATGGGGGGGGGGGGCGAAGGAAAGATAAAGGTCGAATGCAGGAGTGGAGAGAGGCGCAACAGGAGAGCGTATTGACATTCAGCGAGCCGCCGGCTAAAGTAAGCTGTCTGAGGGGCGAGCATGAGCAGAGCGGTGGGGGTGGAGCCGGTCGAGCCAGGACCGGGGCGCCATTTTTTAAGCGGCATTTCACTTTTTTTTCCGGAGCGTTTCCACATTTTAGTATGCACGACTCCACAGGAGCTCAGGAGCAGTCGACTTCCAACCTCGACTGCCCTGGGGACTGGCTGTCACTGCAGGCATTCGTGACTTTGTCCCCACACACACACACACACCCACACACACACACACACACACACCAACCCTCTTTTTTGGAACCGATGACACCAGACATAAGTTGGAGTGTGTGTGTGTGTGTGTGTGTGTGGGAGTAAGTTTCTTTTTAAGGTTTGGTTTGAAAAGGGCAACAGGTTCCTGGTAGTTATTACAGCTCCCTAGAGTGACTAAGCACCACTCGAGTATTAAGAGTTAAGTAGCAAAAATTGACAACTCCAGCGGTGTTTCCCCAACACGTCAGTCATTGTAGCTTATTAAAGATCAAACGAACGGGCCCGTCAAACTTCCTTTCTCTCTTTAACTAATAGCCCATCGGTTTTATGTTCCGCCCAAAGATCCTGTTTCAAAAGGAAACGCACGGCATTAAGGAAGCAATGATAGCATTCATTGGAGCGCACAGTGATCCATAAGTAATGTATTCCCCTCATCTGAAGAGGGATGCTGCTTATTTCCTTCCTTCTTGTTGCTTTAAACGGTGAAAACATTTAGGAGGCTGAGCTCAAAACGCATCATCATTTCAAAGCATCTCTATCATGACTGAAGAAACCGGGACGCTGTAGTCTGCCTAATAGAGCTCACATTAGGGATGTAGACCAAAGCAAACCGTGTAGCAGGGAGGAGAGTGCAAAATACTGCGCTTTGATATCGACGCCGCTTCGATATCCGAGCTAAATGTTATAAAATAAAACCTCTACTAGTTCAACGCCAACACCTAATGGAAGAAACATCGAGGCAGCAATTTGTGCCAACCTGTAAAGTCAGCATGATATACGGCTGTGTCTTGGCGTTACTCAAAGTATTGGGTTGCACACATTATACGTCTCCATATAAATCAGGCTCTCTATTCCACTCCCAGGTTTCATACACCGGTCCTTCTCCAACGCCGCTGGTGTCTCCGTCTGTCTGTCTCCGACTCCCCTCGTCACCGGCTGTTATCAACACTCCCCGTCACTCCGCCTGTATCTAGGTTACAGTTACTATGACAACTACTACGCATGCCAATCAGCGGCAGTGACTCATCGTATTTAGGGACGTCTGTGTGCACGAGGAGCGTGTTTACCGCGAGTCTTTGCCGCAGAATGAAGGCCGGGTGACCCAGTTTGAGTCTCTGACCCCGCAGTCTTAAGAAGAAGGGTCCGATGACATAACACTAATCCCCTCTCCTACAGGTTCCTAGGTAACGGTTTCTATGGGGACTGGCTGTGTTCAGTCCTTTGGCACGTTGTTGCTAGGCGATGTGCTGCGGTGGTGAAGAGGTTACTTGCGAAAGTGTATATTGAAGAAGGTGTTCGTTTGCAGGGGGGGGCGTCCGCCATTCCTCAATATGGATTCTTTTAATGCTGCGAGGCACCAAGTGGGCATTAGTGCAGAGTGGTACTCATTTAAGAGGAGCCCACACAAGCACACACGTGTGTGTAGAACAGGCTGTCATTCCAGCTCTGTCTAGTCAGAGTGGGTGGAAGACAGCAAAGCAGACCCAAAAAACACACTTCAGACATCTCTTAAAAAAAAACTATTTCTGCTCTTTTTTCCCCCTCTCCCTCTTTGTCTCCCTCCAGGTCTGTGGATCGCCAGGCATTCTACCATGCCTGTCCCCCCATTCTTCAATCCCCGCAGACAGAAACACCTGCCCCACACGCACCTCCACCCCGAACAGAGGGCAGAGCGGCCCGCCTCCCCCTCCCTCTTCCCTCCATCCATCCTCTCGCTCCTCCCCCCTCTCGTCGTCTCATCTCTGCCCGCCTCATCCCACCTCGTCCACTGCGCGTGCCCCAGGGCCGCGAAAAGGACCCTCCCCGACCCCGCCCCTTTCCCGGCCTTTCACTGGCTGACTCTGGTCACATGCTGCCTGCTGCCTTCTCTGGTCGGAGCAGGGGAGACGTGGGGCATGGTGTCGGCCTGCCCCTTCCACTGCGTGTGTCGGAACCTCTCCGAGGCGCTCAGCACGCTCTGCGCCGACAAGGGCCTCCTGTTTGTGCCGCCGCACGTGGACCGCCGCACCGTGGAGCTGCGACTGGCCGACAACTTCATCACGGAGGTGGGCGGGATCGACTTTGTCAACATGTCGGGATTGGTTGATCTGACTCTGTCGAGGAACACCATCCACCTGATCCGACCGATGACCTTCGGCGACCTGGAGAGTTTGCGCTCGCTGCATCTGGATGGTGAGCCGAACCCGTAATCCCATCATAAGATAACTGCTGGTTTAAACTACTTGGGTTTGACAACCTGGTGAAATCAAGCTCACGGAAGCACTGAACTTAAACCTTTAAGTAGTATTATTCATATTTGTGTTTCCAGGTAATCGATTGACATCACTAGGACCCAGGGACCTCGCAGGTTTGGTCAATCTGCAACACCTGATCATCAACAACAACCAGCTGATCAAAGTCGCCGTCCAGGCGTTTGACGACTTCCTGCTCACACTGGAAGACCTCGACATGTCCTACAATAACCTCAGGAAGTAAGCTTTTGCCTCCGTTGTGATCACACAGTGCACTCCGCTCTGCTTTGTTAAGTGGAAACACACCGCTCGGGTGTTGGTCTCAAGCGTACGCTGCAGCTCCCCAAAGAAATGTCAAGGCGTAGCGTGAACTGCCGTGTATGATCTCGCAAGAGTCAGCAGACACAACGAAGAGGAACCAGCTCAAACTGCTGAGGCTGGAAGGAGCCGAATAACGGCTCGGGAAACTGAAAGAAAATCAATTTTGATGAGGTCCTAGTTTTCTTTGACTTCGATTTTGTTAAGATTTGATGAGCGCACGCCTGCGCTCACCTCGCTGTGTCCGAGCGTGCATCGCTCCAGCTGCTCCCTATGGTTCCTCCTGGTGCACCGTGTGGTATTCCACTCGTCTCTCTGTCCAGCACAATGGAGACGCACCATTCCTCTGCACTGAATAATAAGTCAGAACAATGATGATATTCTCCATCGAGCCCCTATTCCCCTCTTCACATTCCCTCGCTGCATTGTTGAATTCAGCAGCTTTTGGCTGTCAGTTCTGATTAGGATGTTTCATCCGTCTCCTCTCCAGGAGCTCTCTGGCCTCTCTCCAACCTCCACCAATAAGAAAAGAGTGAAGAATTTTAATGATGCTCACAACAGCAACTGTTTGCCCTTTGTTTGTGGGTTACTGAGAGGAGTCTTTACAGACTGAGATTCAAAGTGAGCCTGCATCACCGATTCTTCCTTATTAAGTTTAAAAAAACGCTCAAAACTGGAAACTCTTCTTGTGCAGCCTAAGAGCTTATCCAGGTGTGGAGGTCCACCTACGCAATTTAACTGTGGAGAGGGAACTTATGGATGCTGAGCGTCTCCTGCAGCTTAGATTTGGTCAAATACTGCTTTTACAGAGCAACTCTGGAGCCCGTGGTGTTGACTTTCTGGGACACTTAGTGTTGAGCAATGCAGCAAGGATGGCAACCGCCAACTAGTCTTTGACCTAATTATCGGTTGGCTTCTGCACTACCTAACATCCGACTCCTGCTCTGTATCAAGATCTGTTTGTAAGATGAGTTGAAGGGGACACTCCGGTTGACTGGGGTACAAAAATAAATGCATCACTTCGTCGGTTTAGACCAAAACAGTGCTTCAGTGAATGAATGCACAAAAGGAATACTGAATGACTGCAGCAATGGGTCACAGATGGGACTACTGACACCCAGTAAAGGAGAAAGATTAAGAAGGCAAAATGAGCATCTGCTGTTGTAGTTCTATCATTGATGTCACCTGTAATTAGTCTTTTGCTCATTCCCATTTGCTGCAGAGTAACAAGAGAGATGTGCTCGGAACATGGAGAGCAAACTTTGACTGATAATAGTGGCACACATAGTGTCAATGTATCCACATCACAGCAGCGTGGTGGACCGGTCTCCACAGCAGCCACTACGATCAAGAGATATTCTCCAATTCATCCACTTCTAAACACAAATGAACATCTCATCTTGGCACACAATGTCTTCTTAGTCAATGAATTTCTAACAAAATCCTTTATTTCATTGCTGCAGGGTACCATGGGAGTCCATTCAGAACATGGCCAGTCTGCACACTCTCAACCTGGACCATAACCTGATCGAACACATCGCAGAAGGAGTCTTTGGAGAGCTGTACAAGCTTGCGAGGCTGGATATGACCTCCAACAGGCTGCGAACTCTGCCTCCCGATCCACTATTTGCAAGGTAAGCTTCTTCTCTTATGCTTCTCTAAAGACGTGCCTTCGTGGCAAAGAAAGCCACAAGGGCAAGTGGCCACTAGGTGACTAAATAAGGCCCTTCCAGGTCTCTAGTGCCCACTTACTGGCTAGTCATACTGTACATTGATGGCAAGTAGTGGCAATGAGGGAGGCAAAGTAAAGAGCAACTTAAGTAAGTGTCGAGAGAATATGTTGAAGCATGTTGTCAAGACCAGCACTGCGTGATAATGATGTTTTTTAAATCAGGCCTGCTGTCAAAAAAAGTTACAATTATTCTTTCATCCTCTTTGTTTTTTTTCCCCCCACACAGCTCGATGCATTCAAATTTAAATCCAAACCTGATTGCTTCTAAAAACAGCGTCTTAAGTACGCCATTCAACAGTTAAGACTGCTTTCTCCTTCTCTCTCGATCTTGTTTTTTTTTTTCCATTATAGCTCACGCTGACTGCGCTGTAGAGAGCTTCACTAAACACCGTCATCTAAATGTACCTGTGTGTGCTTTTTATCTCCGTATGTAGCCATGGGAAGCGCCGTACTGCAGCCTTACACTCCCGCTGTATTTACCAGCAATGTGCTTTACCGAGTCCTGGTTTTCCATCCTTGATTCTGGCAAATTGTTCCATTTTCAGTTTGCACAGGCCAGATGCAAGTAGCTTATAAACAGCACTGCTGCTTAGTATTGCTCCTGGGTAGGATTGGACCGCCTGCTGTGGACCATTTTCAAAATTGTTTGTTTCTCTCATTTTGAGCAACAGGCTCTTGTTAACTTGTTAAATCCACAAACCCACTTCGTGGCATAATTATTCCCTTTCCTTTAAACATTTCCTTTGAATAATGAAGAGGAAAAACGGATGCAATTTTACAAATCAAGGGAAAAATGACGAAGAAGCTAAACCTTGACTAGTTGGAAAAGGAAGAAATGTTGATTTAATATGTTAACGAGATATTTCTGCTATTTGGATTTGGTGCGCAAACGGATTAACCCTCTTAAATTTAAAATTGTAAAGCATGAGGTGAGAGATACGCTCATAGAGTTGGTTCAAAATAGATTGGTTTCCCTCTACAAAGTCAAACCGATCAAGAGTAAAGCATTTCAACGCTTCCAAATGTGTGAAAGTGAACAGATGGCTCCTCTTTCTACTCTCGTCTTCAGGTCCCAGACAGGTGCAATAAGTCCCACCCCCTACAACGCTATCACAAGCTTGAATTTCGGTGGGAACCCGCTGCACTGCAATTGTGAGCTGCTGTGGTTACGCCGGCTTATCCGTGGGGACGACATGGAGACGTGTGCCACTCCGCCTTACTTGGCTGCCAGGTAAACATCCTCCTTTGGTCAATGTACTGTCTGTCTAACCTACTCGGTTTTAGAAACAAATCCTGATCCTGATGCGTTTAATCAGTGAGGCCTTCTCCAACAGACTAGCTGAACATCATACATCAATGCTTCCCAACCTCGTCTCAAGGCCAATCTGTACTGCAAGTCTGTTTTAGCACAAATCCAATTAAGGGTCTCGCATTGTATGATATCTTAATTGGATCACCGGGTGTACAAGAACAGAGCTGGAGATAAAATTAAAAAAAACAACCTCACAGGACAGGTAGGCCTCAAGGACCGAGCTTCCTGAACAAAGCTCACACTCTCCGCCCTGCGTCGCTCTGCCAGAATGTTCCGGTCTAAACCTGTAGCCAGCGTTATGGAGTGAAAGCAAAGGATTGAGGAGGAAAATGAGCATCTGTCGTCGTCATCCGTCATCGCTGTCAGCATTAATTACTCTTTGCTTCGTCGTCTTTTGTGCGGAGTCGCATTAGGAAATTGTACAGACTGTTGTGCGCTACTGAACTTTACCCTAAAATTGATAGACAAGCCCACATAGATCTTTAGGTTAATGTAGCACATTAATCTGCCAAACCAACCTCGGAGGGATAAAGGAAGACAGATTCCTGTACTTAGCCAAAAAGGTGATTCTGCACTCTCTCTCTCTCTCTCTCTCTCTCTTACTCACTGGCTTCATCCCTCTTTGTCTCTCAGATATTTCTGGTTGATTCCTGAGGAGGAGTTCACCTGTGAACCACCTCTCATCACCCGACACACTCACAAGCTGTGGGTGCTGGAGGGCCAGCGGGCCACGCTAAAGTGCCGGGCCATCGGCGACCCTGAGCCAGTCATCCACTGGGTTTCACCAGACGACCGCATCGTTGCCAATTCGTCCCGGACCAGCTCCTTCAGCAACGGGACCCTGGATATCTTGGTAACGGTGGCCCGGGACGACGGGGCATACACGTGTATTGCAATAAACGCGGCGGGTGAAGCGACTGCCACTGTGGACCTGAAAATAATCCCCTTGCCTCACCGGGGCGGAGCAGGCGGAAACACAGGGAATAACAACGTGAACGGCAAAAACAACAGGAACGTGACCAATGGGATTTTACGGAGCGATCCGGGCTCCTCGGATATCAGCACGGGGAAAAACGGAGGGATTAACAACGGCGCAGGACGCGGAGGAGAGGCGGAGGATGGGAGACGAGCAGGGGAGGACGACGAGGGCGACAGGGCCTCCGAAGGGGGGAGCATGGAGGACGACGAGGGGGACGAGGAGGAAGGGAGGATGGTTGGAGTACAAAGCGTTACGTCAACCTCAGCTCAGGTCCGATGGGATTTGGGGCATTTGTCCGCAGCTTACGTCGTCTGGATGTATCAGATACAGTACAACTGCACCGTCGACGAGACCCTCATCTACAGGTCAGTTCAACTCTGTAACACGCGCTTCTTAATAGGAACCAATGTGATGAAATGCTGCTTTTACAGTAGCCTTGATACTTGCCAGTAAGTAACTGTCATCATCTCCTCTATGTTCAACCGCAAGTCATTTCCTTTCCTCACTGAAAAGGTGGATATCCTGCTTTTATGCAAAACTCCTGAAATATTGATCCATTACAGCATGAGACTTCAGTCGTGCAACTGTTCACCAGGTCCACGGACGGGTGGATAGCTCAAGGGAAAGGATGAATGGGGAGACAGATGAAGGGGTAGAGGGTCGAGGGGAGTTAATAATTCATCTCCATCTCAGTATGACACTTAAACCCAACAGGTGCGTAGTCAGTGCACATGGGAGAACAAGCGGATGAACATTGGGGAGATAAGAAGGGATTTTTGCAGGAGGGTAACAGTTTGCCCCGGAACACGATCACATGCAGTAAATAGCGTTTGACTCTGAACACAACAACAGCATTATAACGCACACGTCTGATACAGTAACAGAGGGTCTTAATGTCATATTGCATTAAGTATGAGATCCCTTCACACTTCACCGTCCGTGTTTTCTCACCTCGCATCGCGGAGTAAGAAAAAAACAATCAAACTTTCATGAAGACCTGAGTGGAGGTTGAGGGCTGCAGCGGTGTTCTTGTTATCACAAATTATTTAGGAGGCCGCTGCCACACCCCCGTCTTATAACTGTGAAGACGAGGTGAACAGAGTTGGCCGAAAGCTGCCGATCTCCGCTCGCCCGCCTTCTATGCATTGTGTGCGCTGTGAGACAATTTGTAAGCAGTGGCTGCAGGCCTGGAGAAAAGAAAGATGGAGTACTACTGTAGACACTTCGAACAGGCAAAACAAATGAGGGAGGACAATATGACAATACGACAGTGTGGCTTGGGTTTTAGTACTTGGTGTACTTGCATGTACAATACTACTACTGCGCTGACATGAATCCAAAATGAACTGCCTCTCTATTTACCAGTAAAAAGATGAAACATGTATGTGTTGGGGAGGTTGCTGCAGCAGTGACAGTATGAGGGAATACGAGAAGGGGAGCAGACGTTGGGGACCGACTGCCATCACGACGTTATTTGTGTTCGTTTGGCACTTTGGTCCGAACGTGGTTTCCCCCCTCAGATAAGATGGTGTGTTGCTGTAAGTGGTATTGAGAAGAGGGTAAAGGGAGCGAGCCACATGACAGGAAGACAACAGGGAAGACAGCAGGCAGATGGAAAGATGATTGGAAATATGAAAAACTGTGAGCGGGTGTAATCTGAAGGATTGAGGAAGATAGCAGCCACGGGTGAATGGGGGGGAAGAAAAAAAAGATGGATGGGGAGGAGGAACTAATAGTTTGAGTGATGAATATAGCCAAAAGGGAGGAACGGGCACATTTCAAGGTAGGAATGAGGCCTCAGAGAATTTCAGAAGGAAGAAGAAAAGGATTGAGGGAGAAGGGGAAGATGGGAGATGAGCTCTACCCAAATCACCTTGGGAGAGATTGAGATGAAAGAAGGATGGGTGTAAGGAGGGAGAATGACAGACAATAAGGGGGAGACGACAGAGGGGGGGGGTTTAAAGGACCCTCAAGGAAAAAGCAATGAAGCAAGGGTGGAGAGAGGGAGGGGAAGTATTTAAATCCATCACTGAAATAGAGTAAAACGAAATACACCTGGGTATGGAAGATGGAGTGTGGAAGTGAGAGGACCAATGTAGTGAACGGGAAAGTAGCCCTCAGAAACATCGGGATAAAAGAAAGAGATGGAAAAGATCCCCAAAAACAATCATAATTAAAAAAAGAACACAAAGGAAAATAGTGAGAAGAAATGGAGACGGGGCGGTGAAAGTCCTGTAGCGACGAGGTGAAGAGGTGTCAAACCGAAATGCAATATCGAAACAGACAAGTGCAGATTCTGTACAGTCCCATGACACATTTGTGGCAATTACACACGGAGAACTAATTACAAGATTGAATTGAATGAACCGAATGAGATCTTCGCTCCCTCGCTGATCAGCTGCATTAACTCCTCTGCGGAAAATACTCCATTATTAGGAGAGCTGTCTTGCTACTTAACATCAAGTAAAACGTGTCTCATCGTAGCAGCCAACGCATAACGGCGTATGGAGCTCTATAGTGGCCTCGCCACAAAATCTGAACATTGAGATTGATAAAAAGGTTAGTATTGGATTGCTGCCAGTTGTACAGCTGTTTATAGTGTTACCTCAAATTCCCAAACTTTAAAGAAATAGTGGAATCCGTAGAGGTTGAGGCCTCAGCTGTGCAGCTGGAGACAAGAAAATGCCGATAGACACAGAGACTCCCAGAGAAGCAGAAATAGAGGCGAGATAAGCGTGAAAGCCTGAGCCAAGGCAAAGCGGCGTCACAGGAGAGATGCGAAGTTTGACTAAACCCTAAACAAATCGCGCTGCCAAATAAAAAAAACGGAGGGAGGGGGGATGGCTGTCTCGAAGGAGAGATAGAGAAGCGGCGGCGGCGGCGGCTATCGCAAAAGGTGAAATTGAGATATAAATTTGAACAGATTGGAAAAGAGAAGAGAAAAGGTTGAAAGAAGAGACGAGAAGTCTGAGGGCTTTGAGGGAGGAAGCCGGGATATCGGTCTCGGAGGACAGATAAAGAAGTAAATGGAAGGGTGGGGGAGCAGCATTTGAAAAGGAGGCCCGCCACACACTGCAGTCAGGGATCTCCAGTATAGATGCTATCACGCTACCGACGTGCCAGCGGCAGCCGCGATATCACGGCAGCTAGCGAGGAGTCGGCCACGACATTCAAAAGGAATTCAAAAGGAGAGAATGGGCGAGTGAGATTTCATGCTTTCTATCGGGGGATTTGTGTCGCTATTTTGTTGTCGTCATTGTTGCTGCCGCTGTATGTTTGTGAAGAAGAATACAAAATAAAAACACATGCCAGCACCGCGGAGTTGAGCTGAGGAAGGAGGACGGAGCGGGACAGGAAGAGGAGAAAGCAGAGAGGATTTAAGAAAGGAAAGCAAGGAAAGATAGACATCTAAATATGTACTACAGAAAGGTAGAGCACATTGGGTGGCTGCCAGATTTAATCATCTTTAAAAAAAAAAAGGTCTTTAAACAAGCTGTACAACACCAGCCTCCATTTCTTTGCAATGGCGTGCCTAATTCTACTGGCATCTGTGTGACAGTGCCAGGTGGGATGGCGTCCATGTGGCGTCCCGCTGGGCACCGCTCACCGTCGCCTGACCTCCACTGGAGCTTTGCCACAATGTTACAGTGGGCACACTTGGATTTGATCGCCAGAAAATGTCCTTGATGGCGTTCAGATAGTCTGGAGGAGAAAAAAAAAAAGGGGGCCCGGCAATACAATAACCAAGGATTTACCCCTGATTGAATCGGCATTGCGCTTCTTTTTGCCCACACATGGGTACGGCCTAACCTGAAGGACAAAGAACAGGGGAAAGAATGTCCCGTCATGTTAATGAGGCGGCGTTTGCGACCTCTGGTACCATCTGGTACCAAAACTCGGTGTCTCTTCGCAGCCAGATTTCTAGTTCCCGTTTCAGTTCAGTTGTAAACCAACACACAACATACAACATATACAGATAATATTGATGCAAAGCTTTAAGTGCAACTGGGAGAATCTGACATTATTCTCTGAACAAGATGCGGTCTGTTGCTCTCCATTGTGCTACCGAACCTTTACCAAGCATTGGCAATCTGTTGGAATAGAAGTTGACAATACCTGACGAATCACCGGTATGTCGGTGGGGGTACTTGTACATGTCAGAGGCAAACATTTCTTATTAGGTTCAGGAGTGTTTTAAGTGTGTAGGCGGGAGAGTGAGGGGCTTTTTGACAATCTTCACAATTCCTGCCCCCAAACACCACAGGCCCAACCGTCCTGCTGGGCACTAGAAGTGCCAAAGTGTGACGTACATTGTAATGGGAACAGAAAGGATCACAGGGACGAAGTTGGATCATGCGGAGCTTAAGAAATAATGAGAATAATGAGAGTAAAAGCCTCAGAAATAGCAGGACGCACAGTTCAAAAGTGACACCGGGCTGAGAGTTTGACAGCCATAGGAAAGGAGCACGCTGAGACACAGACAGATGTGAACACTGTTAATGAGCAACGTAAGAACGTAGAACCTGGAAACCGCACAGTGCATGGCATTATCAATCATTTCCTCATCTGGAGAAATCAAACATCCAGAGATGCTTTGAGCTGCTGCATATGGCTCCTTGTATTGCACACTACGACCATCACTGAGGAAACACATATCAGCATCCTATTTCAGCCCCGTTCTGTGCCTGGTAACCATTACAAGACATCATAGGAGACAGAAGATAAGTGCATCTGCTCAGGCAGGGATGGATAAGGATGTAAGAGGAGATACAACAGCGGGGCATCAGGGAGGCACGCAGAGACAAAGATGTGGAAAGAAAGACGGATAAAGGACAGCCATGAAGATGGAGGCGAGGATAGGGGAGGGATGAAATGGGTGTTGAGAGTTGGACCCCCCCCCCCAGGGGAAGACGTAATTAAGTGTTAAACCACTGTGTCAATAAACGTGTCACCTCGCATCAGAGGCAGAGGAGGGAAGGACAAGAGAAAGGGTCAGCGCTCAATACATATGTCAACTCATATTATGCGGCGGGGTCGGGGGAAGGAGGGGAGGGGTGAGACGGGGAGATAGACACGAGGGACGTGGACAAATACTGGGGGAGTTGTGAGGAGAAGGAGTTCATTAAGAAATAAAGAAATAAAGAAGCGGGAATGAGAGAGACAAACAAGTGAAGAAGGCGGCGCGGGAAAATCAGGCCAAATGAGGGAGAAGGATAGATTAAAGAACGCGAAAAGACAGAAGGAGGGATGAAACTGAGGGAGACGGCCGATGAGACAGTAAACAGTCCGACGAATCAAGACCAAAAATGGGAGAAAGGGTGGACGGACATGAGACATGACATGGGAGAGAAAAGGAAATGAGGGCAGCGCAGATGTCAGCCAGAAGAGGAGATAATTGCTTTGTTGTTCCTCCTCGTCTTTCATTCCGTCCCTCTCTCTCTCTCTCTCCTCCGTCTCTCTGTGCCAATTCTTGTCTGGTGTCAGACCACCAGACTTGGTAACGCAGAGCAAAAAAAAGACAAAAAGAGAGAGAAAGGAAGAAATGAAACAACGAGAGAAGGAAAGAAGGGGAAGGAGGGGACATGCTTCTACCACTCCTTTATCCCCTTGCTATCACTCATTGCTTCTTATCCCTCTCCCGGGTACTAATAATGACTCGTTTCTGTGTCACCAGCTTGAACAAAGCACTCCCTCGTCTCCCTCAGACTTCCTCCCTGCATCTGTTTTGTGTGCATACGCGCCTTTTTTTTGCGGGATTTACCCGTAATTGGAAGCGCAGAGACGGGCTTGTGGCGCGTCGGGTTACGGAGGACAACGCGACGGCGTCTGCGAATACAGGGCAACAGCCATTCAATCAATTAATTGTATTCCAGAGCAGCGGCCCAAGTCATAAGGGGAGCACTTTATATTCATGAACATATCGGTATTAAGAGCACTGGGGGATTCAGGGGAATAGTATTCCATGTGTCCACAAAGCCGCACATTCGCATGCACATGTGACAACATGGGGATGTAAATATAGTTAAAAATGCATAATGCAGCGAGTGGGAGGGAATCAGCATATCAAAGATGCATGCGTTTGTCAATGCCATGTATATTTCAGGGAATTTGCTCGCCTGTGTCTTTTGCAAAACAAAAAAAACAACAACTGGAGAGGTGATTCACAATCTCATAAGAGAAGGGAGAGTGGTGGGGCGAGGGAGAGGGAGAGTGGTGATACAGGGAGGGAGGGTGAGGAATATAAGATGTGGGCAAATGGAGAGGTGACAGCGATGAAGGAAGAGGAGGAGGAGCAGAGGCAGCTATAGAGGAAATGTTGAGAGGGGAGAGGATGAGGAGGAGGAGGAGGAGGAATGACCTTGGATGCTAAATAATGGTACATGGTTATAGCTGTGGCTAATAGAGACATAATACAGTGACTGCAGACAGGAGAGAGGCTAGGGGGGGTCAGGTGGAGCCCGGTGAGAATAGCAGAGGGATTTGCAGCGAGCAGAGCTGATTGGCTGCAGAGGGAGAGAGGGAGAGAGAGAGAGAGAGGAGAGAGAGGAGAGGAGGGGGAACGAACACAACAAAAAATGTAAGGTGCCAAGAAAGAGCTTGAAAAAGGAACGGAGGAAAAAAAAGGAGTGCACCGACTGCAGATTTAGGTTGAGGGAACGACAGGATGGCCGATTACAATAGCAATGAAAAGGGCGGAGGATAAGGAGAGATAAGAGCGAGGGACCGATCAGCCAAAATGGGGAAATCTGTTCATAAAAGACGGATGGAAAGAGAATAAGGAGGATAGATGGACGGGAGGGAGGATCGAAGAGGAGCTGAAAGGACGGATAGAGGGGAGGATGGAGGATATCGGGAATAAAAGAAGCGGTATTTAATAATGGCAGGATTAGGGGAAAAAATGACTCAACCAATTGAGTAGCTTGGTGCCGTGCAGCAGTTTATCATACATACAGAGGTATAGACTAGGGCTGGGCAAGATATCAATATTATATTGATATTGTGATACGAGACTAGATATTGTCTTTGGATATCATAACGTGACATAAGCGTCGTCTTTTCCTGGTATTAAAGGCTGCACTACAGTAAAGCGATGTCATCTTTTGAACTTACCAGGCTGTTTGTATTTTCCTTTATTCACTTAGTCATTATATATATATATATATACACATTACTGAAGATTATTTATCAAAAAAATAGCGTAAATATCAACATTGAGGTATTTGGTAAACAATATATTGATATTAGATTTTCTCCATATTGCCTAGTATAGGCCGCAAAGAGCACTCAGTGGTTTGAATCTACATATACACACCAATTAATTTGGTGCAGTACAATTCATAACAAAACCATTTATCAGGGAGCCGAAAGGGAATCAGCGCAACTATTGCTTGCATAAGGCTTTGGGCAATACAGTTTCTTTTTCCAGCACTGAATCCAATAAAGCATGCAACAGCATATCGGTGCTATTAATCAAACGGAGACACTGGGCGTCATGGGCGAAGAGGTGGAACAAGAGAAGAAAGAAAGACATGACAGCGACAGCGAATCAGAACCCATTGCAATGTAACCTTTGTTACAGGAACTCCCCGCAGTGATGGCCGAGTCGCTCCACCTGACGGCTTCTATCAATTCTACACAGACGCGTAAAAAAGGCTCCGGGTGAACCGACACCAGGCCCTCTTTATACGACCGGGGCCTTTCATTCACAAACACAAGTGCTGCTTCCTGCATATTTCATGCGGGAAATCTGATTGAGGACCAACTGTCTTCGTACTCGGGGGGGGGGGGGGGGGGCTTTACCGGGGCCAAGCCAATATCTCCCCCGTGTGACTGATTGCCCAAGACAGGCTTTCATTTTGGGGGATTTCATTCCTGAGATATTTAGCTGTAATGCTTTGGGGTTTGATTTCACTTTTCAAGAAAAAGCCCTCACTCAAAAAACTTTTGGGCTAATCTCGTTCCCAATTTCAGTTATTGCTCTGAAGTTTCGTCTCTTTGAAAAACAGTCAGTGTCCATCATTTTCACAAGGCTGCGTGAAGAGAAACGGCTCTTTGAGTGAAGACATTAATTGAAGGAGACTTACTCGACTATCTTCAAGCATGGTGAGAATGGATAGCAGCATTCCCACTAGTGTTATTCTTCAATTCTGTACTCTCGTTTGGAGTTTGCCGGGAACAAAGAGCCGACTTAAATTCTCTGAAGTTATTCCTAGGAAGCAGTCCAGTGTGGATAGTGTGGATATTGCAGGAGGAGATGCTGAGTCCTGCCAGCCTTTGCCATGGTAACACACACACACACACCTGGCTCCTAAATTGCTCCAGCGCTCAGAATAAGTTTGAATCGCGAAGCTGTGACAGTGTTTGGAAGCAATCTATGAACACCAAATGACCACTGGATGGTATTAATGAGAACACCCCATGTGTCCGCTCAGAATATATTGGTCCTTGGGAGTGTCAGAGTGTCGGTGTGCATCGAAATTCCTTATTAAATCATACTGAGCTTCTGCTGGGAATCAGGAGTTTGGAGGTATTTTTTCTGTGCCAGTGCTTTCTATTCAAATCATTTCCAGGAGTTTTTCGCTAAGGCAGCACGTACCGAGTTCCCAAGACACGCTGGTCTTTGCAAAAAAAAGACAAATCCCTTTTAATCCTGAATCATACCTGTGCAACTGTTCTGGGCATTTGTTCGGGAGCCTCGAGCCCCGTTTAAGCCTCGAGAAGGCCGTGGAAATACAGTGATCGATATTCCTACTGTACCGTAAACCCAAATCCAAGGATCTGCCCCCGGGATTGCCTTGAGTACACCGCCTCCTCCTTCTTCTTTTCCCAGATAATTTAGCATTATTAAAAGACGCATCATCCCACGTCAACGGTACTTGCTTATTAACAGACAGCAGCTAAACTACCCCCAAGTCAAAAGTAAAGAAAACCACAAGTAGGCTGAGTTGTTGCTGTCCTTGGTCTCTTTATTTTAAGCACATTTTGAAACAGATTAAGGTTAGGGACCTTTAGTAGTGGCTCCCCTGGTGTCTGAGTCACACTAGAAGGCATTTATAGGATGTAGCTCAAGACTGAAGGGAGCTGGAACGGTTAGCAACAGACGATACAAATAAGCCCTTTGATGTAGCGAGAGGAGGGAGAGCAGCAGCAGCAGCAGCAGCAACAACAAAAAAAAATCACTGACAGCGATGCACAAACACACACTTGCCCACACAAGAGGATTGGACGGCAGAGGGCAAAGTCATACCCATCAGCTACAGACACTCGAGCTGTGCTACAGTCTCCCACACACACTTCACCCTCGCATGTCACCAACACAAACCCAGGAAAACACACACACACACAGATTTCTTTATTCTAGCGTGTCCTAAATACAAACACATGCACACAGTGAGGCGAGCACGCACGAGTTATGTCACTCTATTGTTCACCTCTCCCCTGTTAGTTAGCTGGAGCCGCTGCTCGAACACTTCAAACGAGCGCACATTCAAAGCACCCCTCTCTATTATCCCACGCGAGCACTCGCTCATTACAGACGACGACGACGACGCCGCCGCGCAGGAACACGTTTGCAGTCAAAATACAACAACTCACACCGCTCACTTTTCAACACATCTTAGCGAAATTCATCTCTCGCATCAAAACCACATAATGTCCCAGCTTCAGCGTAATCCTCGCCCTGAACGTTACAACCTAAAATGGTCTCTTCTTTTTGTAATATACATCTTTTTCAAGCGTAAGGTCCTACAAAATGGCTCGCCGTTTGCTTGTCGCAGGGATTCAAGTATGCACACAAACGCACACACACACACACACACGGAATGACAAGACAGAGTTCTCTTTTCATGTTCCCTGGGCGCGCTCTCCATCAATGGCCTCATTTTCCCTCTCTCCCCCTTCCTGCAGTATCCACTCTTGCACTGTTTCTAGTCATCTAGCCCCCCCCCCCCCCCCCCCCCCCCCCCCCCCCCCTCCTCCTCCTCCTCCTCAGTTCCGCAGTTGTCAGAATATTCAGGCTAAGCTTCGAGTCACTATAGATATTTTACATTTCAGCAAAACCTACGCACAGGAGGCTGTGTTTATTTAACCGACCTCTCTTTGTCTTTTCATCCCTCTTTAGGATTCTACCATCGACCAGCGACCGCTTCCTGTTGAAGAACTTGGTTTCCGGCGTGGACTATAACCTGTGTGTGTTGGTCATTTTTGATGACTCAATCACATCGTTGGCGGCAACAAAAGTCCTGGGCTGCGCCACGTTCTCCACCAAGGATGTTTACCCAGCATGCCGCTCTCTCCAAGCCCATTTCCTGGGCGGGACACTCACCATATTGGTGGGCGGTGTCGTGGTCGTCACCCTACTCGTGTTCACCGTGGCGCTCATGGTTCGCCACCGCGTTTGCCACCACGGCGACCACATGATATGCCACAACAGCAACACCGAGGCGGGAGGCGGGGCCTGCTGTCAGGGTGGGGGCGGGGACAAAGGGGGAAACGGCAGCGGGTGCTACCAATCGAATGGTGCTGGGGACGTGATGATGGTGGTCCTGCCCAACGGCCTGCCGTCCAAGAGAGGAGGGGAGAAGGACAAGGAGAAGGAGAAGGAGAAGGAGAAAGACAAGGAGAAGGAGAAGGATGAAGCCGATCCTGCTTCCTCTTTGCCTCCAAAACTCCCTCCAAAGCCCAGGCCCAAGCCTAAAGTCAACCTGGAGCAGTTTCTTTCCGCTGGGGGGGTCGTTTCCACGACAACAGGGTCAGGATGCGAGATGGCATTAGTGGTGAGGCAGAGAAAGTTGGAGAAGGCGTTGCAATACACCCCTGAAAGTGACAGAACTCCGCTCTACTACTCCCCTTCATCCACCCTACCCCGTCAGTCACACTCCAGGGACCGCCCGAGACCCCGTCTGGAGCGAGAATTGACCAATTGCGCCAGTTTCTCTCTGGCAGCACCCCTGAGTGACTCAGAGCGGTTGGACTGGAGAATCCCTCCGCGAGGCAGGGACAAATGGAACTCCTCACAGGCTTACCAGAGCCCTCTATCCCCGCTGAGCCCCGCGAGCGGGACCGTTAGCAAACGGCGGCACTCGCTGGACATGAGCTCCTCCGTCGCCCTCGCGACGGACGCAGCCACGACCGTGGCCAAGCGCTACGGTGCCGTCAACTACGCCAAGCGGCTGAGCGTGATCTGGACGAGGCGGAGCCAGTCTCTCCACGGCATGCTGGTGCAGTGCGCCTCGACGACGAGCACGACGTCGTCGGCGGCCAGCGACGAGGACAGCGCCGGGGTCTTCGGGGCACGCTGCGAGTTCCAGCGGGGCTACATCCACGCCTATAACACCACCAACTCCAACTCTAACACCGGGGTCAATACCGGGAAAGCGAGCAGCGTCAAAGACCGGGGGAGGCAAACGGGGAAGGACGGAAGGAGTGCTGAGGAACTGGAGGAAAGTGTTGTGTAGATGGTTCTGGAATGTAACAAAAAGGATAAAGGGTCTGTGAGACAGATCTTGATTTTGAGGGGGGGGGCAAAGAGGTGGAATCATGGGAGAAACTGAGGGAGCAGGACAGGTGATTGCAGATGAGGAGGGGACGGTTGTGAGTTTAGATGAAGAGAGACGAGTCTCACTTGTGCGGCCTCTTGATTTGCCATGGGAGACTTTTAAAAAAAAAAAAAGAGAGAGAGAGAGAGAGAGAGAGAGGGGGAAGTGTACCTGGGGTTCAGGTGAAGACTTTTTAAGATGATCTGAAGATTGATGGATGGGGGGGAAAAGCAAGTGGGGAGAGAGATGTGACAAGAAAGAAAGGGCGAGTGGGAGAAACAGAACGGAGTCTTTCAATACTAAAGGCTGAGCTCAAGCTGTATCATTAAAAATGAAGTGATACGAGAGGGGAAAGAAAGAAAACTTAAGAGACATCCAGATAAAAGAGAGTGACAGATGTAAGAACAGACAACGTGAGTGATATATATATATATATATATATATATCGTCACAGAGGGAGAGACATAATCCAACAGAGGAACACATCAAGAGAGCAACAGAACAGAGGTTATATAGCGGAGACAGAGATGGCGTGAGCTCAGCGTGGATCTCAGTAAAGCCTCCACACTAATAGAAACACAGTCTTCAGCTCTCGAGGGCTTCAGCCCCCACAACAGCACAAAGGGTTTACACTGGATCAGAAACAACAACACAACCGGTTATAAGGGAGAAACGCTCCGCTCTGATAAAAAACAGTACGAGAGATTTGGACGGCATCGCCCTGCTTTGTTTCTTTTGGATTCCAACACTGACGGCCATTTTGAAACTCTTCTCCAAAAACACAATGATTGTGACTTTTATGTGTCCTCTGTGGCTCTGGGGCAATGATTTTTTTTTTGGCTTGCCGTGCGCCTGCGGATTATGGGAGCATAAATACAGAGCCGGGGAGCATTGGACATGATCAATCGATACGGGCTGGGGGAGAGAAAGAGCGTGTGCAGCACAGACATTATTAAAAGAAAGACATCGGGATTACAATGGAGTCGATATGGATTACAAAGTGGAGGAGACGGGGGGGGGGGGGGGGTGCAAGGATGGAACATCGACTCGCGTGCATTTCTGAAAGACAAGATTGTATTGGACGGCGGGTGATGATGGACCAAATCAAATGAACAATGCTAATGGGTGCATAAGGATGCATGCATTGACGGATCAGGGACAGGGGTGTGTGTGTATGTGTGTGCCTGTGTGTGTTAGTGTGCGCGCACATGTATATGAATGTGTGTGAAGGGGGGGGCAATCCAGTCAACCAGACTCCATTTGTGTTTTAAAAAAATGTTTAGCGCTTTCTGGTAATGCTGTGAACGGAATAAATGTTTAAAAAAAAAAATATATATATATATATAAATAAATGAAGATTAGCGGCGGTCCACCCAAAGTGAAGGAAGAGCACAAAATGTTTGAAAACCGGAATAAATCACTATTTCCAGCAATGTAGCATGGTCAGAAAGCGGCAAACGTTAAGGGGGGGGGGGGGGGTTAAAACTCGTTTTTTTTGTGACTTCAGACTCCATTGTGCCACATGGATTCACTTTAAATCCAAACAGTGAATGTTTTCAGAAAGGAAGCAGATAAATATATATATATATATGACAGACGGAAGCCACTCATGATATCAACTCTTCTTCAAGACTTTGTGAAACTGAATCAACGGCACAGAACCACAGAGACTCTGACAAGTGAGAAAATACAAAAAGAGCAAACTTGAAAGTACATATATATATAGTATATATATATAAAAAACGATGTTACTTGTCGCACCATGTGTTTCTGTTTTTCAAAAGGTTTTCTGGGGGAATGATGTTAGGATCCAAAACAATAAATGTGTGATTCTTTTGTTTTAGACAAAAAAATCTTCCAGATTAGAACAAAAAAAAAGATATATATGTTGATTATAACAAGACTGAAAAAGATCTATTGAAGAAGCACACACAGCACACA
>JAVDOI010000020.1:5774604-5779604 GCA_032191485.1 Leptoclinus maculatus | reverse complement strand
GCAGCCTGCTGGTAGAAACTGGAGCAGAGTTTGCAGGGGCAACTACGCCAGCAGTGTCGCAAGTATTAGTGGAAGTCCTCTGATGAAGCAGCAACCAGATGAAAAATAGAAAAAAAACAGAGATCATCCCAGAGTTCCTTTTAAAACATGACTCAACCTTTCAGAACTTTGGCCGAGGCACAAACTGATTTAATAAGTGAAGACGTGGGACAAAATGCTGCTGAGAGGAGAGACGAGTATTACTGTAGAAGAAATAATCCCACAAACCACATCCGTGTGAAGTAATGTGCATGTATGGTAGAATGAAGAAGATGATATTTAATTTAATTCTAATATGTTGTTGTAAATTAGGGCTGGGCTATATGGACAAAATCTTCTATCAGGATGTAGGTCATTTCATAACTCGATAACCATTTATACATCACCCACATGGGATGTTTTCCTCTTCATTCAATCAATAAATAGTAAATTAAACTTCATATCTACACCTGGTACGGGTGTCGCGATTAAGTGACATTAACTGTAATAATTTGGCTGATAGCATAAATATTATCGTTTAAAATTGTTCTATATTTATCATTGACAGTTTTTTTAATAACTTATATCATCAAATAAAGATGCGTGGGGGGGAATGAACACATGTGAGGCTAAGAGTTAGCGCTCAGCCTTTGGAGTGATTACAACCCCCCTCCAGAAGATGGAGCGGCAGTGGGAGTCGCACGTCTGAAATGGCCCGCTTCAACCAGAATTGTCAGCGAGATTTAGTGAATATGAAGCAGTTGTGACGGAGCTCGATGGCCGTCGTCAAATCAACCGCCAACTAATGAAACACAAACCTTCAGAACAGTTTTTATCCGAGAGGCCTGGACAACATATTTTCCTTCACTTCAGTAAAAAAAAAAAAAAAAAAGGTAATGAAGCTATTTCACATGTGACCTTGTGTACGACAACAGACTCGTGATAACACCGAGGACGCTCCCCTCTTACCATATGTGCACGTCGTCTGGCTACCAGTGCATTACAGCTGCTCCGCTGGTCACTGTGAAGTCACTGTAAGTAGGTTTCCCGCCATGTCCTGAATTCAGATTCAATTTTAAGACGTCACACCCCGTGTGACAGAACAACAATGTCACCGTTATTAACTACACCGTTCCTTCGGAGCTGACGGCTCTGTTTCCCCCTGTGTGAGCTAATGAAGCAATCACGCAGCTCTATTGTTGCATATTCTGATGGTAATGGTGCCATTGTGACAGGATACTTCAATTAAACACTGATCTTTGGACACAGAAAGCCCCGACTATACCTGGACACTAATCACACCGTTTCTGTCTTGGATTTCATTTTTCTGTTTGCAATTATGGTTAACCAGGCTCAGGTGACACGAGGCTTGAAATGATGACAGAACAGCTAATGATGAATATTCATACATACGGAGCATTAGTTTACACAATGCCAGTCTATGTGAGAATATTATCTATATTAGCATTTCTTTCATTTAAAAGACACACAGGGTCCAGAACTGCCGACAGCCTGCGTTCAACTTGTGTAAAAACTGAGACCCTCAAGTCAGGCTTCCTTGGAAATGTGTCTGACTCTTGGATAAACACCAGCAGCAGCCACAAGCGCGGACACAATCACTCTCGGTGTGTTTAATCGCGCCACGCGTCGGAGTTCATTATGACGATGACGTGCTACACGGAGCACCTAGAGAAGGAACAGATGTGAACGGAAATTGAAGAGAAATAAAGCTGACAAAGAGGGGAAGATGAAGGGAGAAACAAGGCTCAAAGTGAGCCTCCTTAGCGCATCATTTCCTCCCCGTTTCCTTCCATTCACAGTCTAATTTGCTCCCCCCCCCCCCTTCACCTCCACTGACTTCCCTAGTTCAATCCATAGTTCACTTCATTCTCTCCTAATCTCCACCCTCTCCCCGACCTGGACCCTTCACTTGCATCTCTTTCACTCATTTCATTCTGCTCTTATGACTCTAAGTATTGATTGATCGTCTCTCTGTATCATCCTCCCGCTGACGAATATGAACCTTCTTCTCTTTCTCCTTTCTCTCTATCCATGTCTTTCACTGTCGCCTCCACTTTTGCTTCCCACATCAGCACCGCCCCACTCGTACTCCTTGAATATTAAAATTCCTCCTCTTCTCCAATTTCGTCGTCTCACCCAAATATATTTTGGCATTTCATCTTTGTCCCCTCTGACCTTGTCCTTCTTCATTTCCTTCTTTCGTATATTATTATCTGCTTTAGCGCCTCTACCTTAGTTCCCCTTTCATTTCTCTCGCTCGACAGCCGCGTATGAAAAAAAAAGTTTTTACACCGACTTCCAGAGTCGGTGTGTAATCACGGGCGCAGGACTGCGTACGAACCTATGCTATATTTTGGGAGGACAGAATGGTCCGTACAATATTTGAGAGAACTTCTTATATCGTCTTCGGCCGCAGGCTATTAAAGTCCAAAAGGTTTATGAATGAACTAAAGATGAATAGACGTCACATGCACGTGTAAAGAGGTTTCAAAAGACACAGAGGAGGTCAAAGCTAAATCTATATATTTTAGTATTTTTAATTGTCAACTGGTACCATTGATTTTTTCGTGTTTTCCCTTCACCTTAAATCAAAGTTTCCACCATAGCCAGGTTCATACAAAGCTTCAGAATGTGTGCAAAATGCAAAAAAACCCTAACGTGCAAACCCTAATGCATGATTTTTCCCACTTCACGCTGAAAGACACGATCTCTTCCATTCAGCAGCTCTCTCTCCTTCACCTCCCGTCCTCACTCTGCACACTTTTCTTTCTTCCCTCTCCCTCTTCAGCCCACTCCCTCATCAGCGACAATGATTATCTTCCCTCCCTTATCCTCTCCAGCACTCTCGCTCTCTTTGTCTGGTGTTTAAACATGTTTCTGTCATCTGTTTAAGAGGCTTACAAAACTCTAAATGTTCTTTCAGTAAGTTTGCCAGCAAAAAAGGAGCAGGAAGGTTCAGGAACAAGAGATGTGACTTTTTTTTTTTGTTGGACGCACTTTATCCGATGTGCCCCTGCACGTCTCTTTTCCTCCCAGTGGAGCAGAAGCCCTCCAGCAGTATTAGTGTCACCGTACCCTTCTCACCCGGTGGCAGTAAATGTTGTACCAAGCCGGCGGCTTGAGGTGATCGCTTGCAACGCGTCTGAATGGACAGGCTCAGTGGGAGCTGTGGAGTCCATTGAAAGACTATGGATATTTGTGGGAAGGGAAGTAGGCGGGTTCAAAGCTTTGGGGCCCTCATTGCATACATTCAATGTGACAATTAGAAACACCACAGAAGTCTCATTCTCTTACTCTAACCTCCCTTCATCTCGCCGTTTTTTTCCAATTTCCGTCCATTTTAGCTCTTTCGCCGCCGCCCTTTGATTGTTCGCAGACGTTTCCTCTCACACTCCCTTCCCTTCGATCTCTTTCACCTCTGCAAAACTTCCCTCGTTTTAACTCGCCGTCTTCCGCTGCGACTGGGGGGGAAGGCACGTCACTCCGCTGACAGCTTCTCTCAGAAAACTTTCCCTCCACCTCTCTCATCGCTCGGCGTTTCTTTCCGTGCTCCCCATTACCTTTCAGCATGCTACATTTCCTCTCCCCCACTTATTTTAGACCTGGCATCTCTGCTTTTCTCGTATTTTGGTCCCAGATGTGATTCTTTGCCTTTTTCCCTCTTACTGCACCGCAGGGCCCTCTTCCTGCTCATCAGTGCCTCTCTCTTACCATTCCCGCCCACTGCCCATCTTTCTTCACTTTTCCCCTCCCTGCCTCATTTTCATCGTTCCCCTCGCTCCTCGCTCCGTCCTCCATGTGGCGATGCTACCACCCTACTCCTCCGACTCATATCCCTGCGGGCTCCCCACAGACCCCTGATCAGAGGGAGAGAGTGGGATTTTGCAGCTCTTCTCATCTTGAGACGTTCTGCGGATTCTTTTTTCCCGGAGGGGCGACGGCAGGAGACCGTTGGCAAGGACTTAGAGACAGATACAAGGGGGGGGGGGGGGCATCTTTTAGAGAGGAGCAACCAGGGGGAGACAGACAAGAATACGGAGCGAGAGAGGAGAAAAGGGAAGAGAGAGAGACGAAGTGAAAGAGGAGAAAGCCACATGCAAAGAGAAGAAGACGTCCATAGACGCATGGCGTACAGCCTCAGCATCTCTAGTATTCATCTCTTGCTTGCTTGAATGAATGCTGACAAACACAATCAGTACAAAAGCAGCTTACGGTTTGCCTTTTGTGGATGCTCAATTAGGGAGGCTAAAACCCCACAAATCCACTACCCATCTCTGAACCAACACCACTTACCATCACTAAAAAAACCTGAGAGAGTTGTGTGCAAATCACCTCCCAAGCGCTAAAATGAGTTTATACCGACGGCCCCCTCCGATGCTTCAACTAATCGCTCAATGCCTCATGAATGTCACGCTCATTACTAAAAGTAAATATGATCCAGCTGCTGGTCTTAGAGTACAACTTTGCCCCCGGCCCCCCATTGCATCGCGATCAAAAACATTGAGCGCCTTAGCTTCTTTGCCTGAGGAAGAAGCAGTGTCGGGTTTAAACGATGTAAATAAAACTTAACGGGAGCTCCCGATTCCAGTGTCGGTACTCAAGAGTGCCGGGTTGAGACGGCGCATGAATTTCCGAGCTAAATGGGAGAAGGGATCCCATAAGGTATGTGCAAAAAACGCGGCAGTCAAGAGATGTTTATTTAGGCAGCTGGCAACAATTAGATCTAATCTAAAAACCAAATTTCCATTTGAATTCTGCAAGCAGAAGGCGTAATTCATTTAATAATGTTAATAGACGGCGGGAAAATAAAACTATGCAAGGGTGAGACATTCTACAGCAGAACAACTTTGCAGATGTTTGGGGGGGGGGAAAAAACAGAGGTGAGAAGATTACAGTGGTTGTCTGATGCGACGGGGCTGTCACTCTACGTCTCTCGAGGTGAGGGCTTTGTATACACACAC